>CAJHNH020000846.1:294368-621868 GCA_905116865.2 Candidula unifasciata | reverse complement strand
CCAATGAAAACTGTCAAAAACTATCTGTAGAGCCGTTAGCCAATGAAAACTGCCAGCAAGAAGCATCTTCAGACAAATTAACCAATGAAAACTGTCAACAGCCACCATCTGTAGAAACATTGACCAATGAAACCTGCCAACAAGAACTGTCTGTAGAGTTATCAGGTGACTCCAATACCTCTGGTGCAGATGAATCCAGAAATAGTGCACAAAATCAATCCTAGATATTACACAAAGTCAATCTTTAGAAGTGTAATGTCAGATCATGTGTATGTTTTGAAACAATGAAAGAGATCAGAGATAGACCAGCAGAAAAAAATTCAAAAGTTATATATGTATATATATGAAAACACAAATTATATGCAACAGTTGTTAGTCATTGTATAAATAGTAAGGGCAAGATTAAAAAATTTTAATGGGGAGGGGGGCTTTCGATATGGAGAATACTAAATAGGGGATGTAGACTAAATTAGGGCAGTCTTTTGGGGACCTGAAACAAATCTTCTTCATGATTCTGAAGGATGAAGGAAGACATGAACTTGGGAAAAAGGAGCTCTTTAAATATTGCAAATACCAATGGTTGCCAAAGACAATAGTAGACAGACTGGAAGAGGCAAATAAAAGCAAAATGTACAGACAGCTTTCTTAAAGAAACCAGCACAGTGTTTTTTAGCCATCTGAGAAGTGAATAGAAAATTTAAAAAAAACTAGAAAGATCAGCAGAAGATAACGTAGAGGCAGACCAAAAAAGAAATGATGGCTGGATGACTTCCATGGTGGCATGGATGGTTGTCATCGATAGAAGTGAACCAGAACACAAAATACTCAGAGCTGTGGAGAGGTCGGCACCACTTAGCAAAGCACAGGATGATGATGTGACTTATTGGGGAGCAGTGGCATTTATCTACCTGTCAGCTGATCACGTGTTCTTCGCTTTCACTGACTGCGTCAAAAAGTTCTGGTTGTTTGTACACTTGTAGACTTTGGTCTTGTTCCAGAACTTGAGTTTTGTGTGCACATCTGTTTTATAGACCTAGCATATTTGTGTGCAGACTGTTGGTTCCTTACCACGCAGGCAGGTGCACTCTGTCTTTGAAGGAAACCCGTCATTCGCTGGTAGGTCTGTATGCTTGTAGCTCTGTCCCCGTTCCCCCCCCCCCCCCCCCCCATTGCTTGACCCTGAAACCCCACACAGGGAGGTCATGTATTCATATCTCTCAAAGCAGAATTGGCCAGGATGCCCAAGTTGACAGTCACAATTTGGTTCCAGGAAATGTTGTGGGAGGTAAAGAGGCTGGTGTGATACTGAACACACCACCTATGAGATTGGGCTATAAGAAATGAGGCAAACTTTATTGTATGGAAGGGCGCATTTACTCCACCATATATTTCTTGCATGTGTATAAATCCTTTCAAACAATCAAGACAGAATCTGAGTCACATTAAATGACAACTGATTAATAAAGGACACAGTGTTTAAGCTTTTATCATATGGCTAGAATTTGTTTTGACTTTGTTATAGATTATGTCTTTGTAATGTGCATCTACAAATTCACCATCATGTGCCATGCCAATAAATGTAGGCAGTCATGTTTTGCCACTCCACATGATTACCAGAATCATGGATCAGGTCAGTCTTCTTGTCCCGACCCCCACCACGTGGCTAAGCCATCCAGCTATTTATCTCCTTGATCGTTAAATCTTGCTAGTCATTACCAAGTTCTTGAGTACATTTGATCTCATAATGTGTCCGATTAGTAAGTCGATTGTCTACGTTCAGTTTAAAACTGTCTGGAGGATGGCTACCTTTGTTTTTCTATTATTCCACATTTTTTTTATTTTTCTAACAAAAAAAAAAACCAAGAGAAGAGAGGTATCCCATATACACAGTTTCGATGTGTTTCTCAACTTAGGATACTGTTATGACCCTTTGGAAAAATAAATAACATAGTAAATCTTTTGCTGAACGTCAGCACAGCCTGCCAGATGCTTGGTCCTATGCCAGTTTGGATCATTGATATATTTCCATGTCCTGTCTCTGTTCTGGATGTTGCAGAACCAACCCCAGTATTTGTTTTGTTGGCTGTTATTCTAGGTAAATTTACTTTCAGTAGTTTGCCATTGCTTCCTGAACAGACAGTGCTAACATTTTCAGAATCAACACACACAAAAAGTGGCCTGCTTCCAAATTGCATTGAACCAGGTATTCTGAAACTGAAGCATCTAAGCAACAGAATCTGACTGATCTAATAATTAATTGCTACCACCACATATCTAATACACATCTGCCATCACAGCCTGCTTTTACCACTTTTGAGGCGGCGTGGGGATGTGTTTTTGAGCCTGAAGAGTTGGGGGCCCGCATGGCTAGTAGTGCAGAGTAGGATTTTTATGTGTGTGACCCTGACAGAAAAAAACCCTTAACCTTGTCATTTGAATCTGGGACTCCAGTATGAGAGGGTACTATTCTTTTGTGTTAGCCAGCTACTCTAATGCAGTCTGTGGCAACTGCACTGCCCCCTGTGGGCCTAACTCCTCATGCCCTACACACACCTCACAAACTGGTAATTGCAGGCAGTAACTGACTAACATGCATCAAGGTGATATGCGTTCTCTGTTTTAGTTTGTCTCCCCAGCATGAAGAACCTGAGGCAGAGCACCTGCAAGCAAGCTAATGCGAACATTTGAAGATCATACATCCTTGCCATGGCAACTTATGGATGTGAGTCATAGACTCTTAGCTGCTGCACAAGCATTCTTAGAATAACCATGGACCATGAAGAAAGATGTCCTGCATGATCTGAGCATCTGGGAGAACTGGCTCGTAAACAGCATCCTCTCCCGAAGGCTGGGCTATTTTAGACAAATAAAAAAATGACGGCCTGGAGAGGACGTTGATCGAGGGTGTAGTTTCTGGAAAACAAGGCAGAGGCCAGCCTCCGCGAACGTGGGTACAGGACACTGAAGACAGATATGCTTTGAAAGTACACAGGGCTGGAGAATTGGCTAGAAAAAGACTTTCAGGTGTGCTGTGAAGAGAGATTGATTGTCTCCACCAGTAAATCTAGAGTTTTTGGTCGTTGATCATTGTCTGCTGGTCAAGAAACATGATACTACTATCTCACTTGATGTCTTTTTGATAGACTTTAACCATTTGTATCTATGTTCACCTTTCTTTACCATAAAGCAAAGCTAGGGCTGTCGAGGATCAAGTCAACACAGCAGCAGAATAGAGACAGCATCCATTTCTGAAGAAATTTATTCAGCTGGGACTGAACAATTTTCTACCCGTAAGGGAAAAATAGGCAACCTTTTAATCAGGTTGCAATTTCAGTAAGGAAAACTCACTTGGTGAACGAAGAAGGGAACGGAGCACCCATGTCCTGATGCCAAATGATCCACTCATGATGAAATCATTATATGTTTATGAAGCTTGATCATTCATGTTAAAATCACTTCTATCTCATCTCTGCAAAGTGCATACATGAACTAGGGTTATCATGATAAACCTTTGGGGAGAAACAACAGTCAAGAGTGGGTCAGTTTTACAATACTCACAGCATCCTTACCCACACAGGACTATGGGTGACGCCTGGCCAGTCTTCTTCTTTTTCACGTTCACCAGCTGTTAACTCTGGCGGAAGGTTTTGGTTGTTCGTCCACTACTGAACTGCAGTCCTGCTCCAGAACCTGAGTGTTGCTTGTGCATCAGTTTTGCAGATCTCATTTTCTTGAATACAGACTGTTGGTTCCTTGCCTCTCCGGCAGATGCACTCCGACTTCAAAGGAAGCTCCCCAATTAGTCGACTTTTACGACATGCTTTTGGGGAGGCAGTGGGTCTATTCTTGATTTCCCCACAATGGGGGCCTAGCCGGTCTGTTAAGGGTGACCTAATTATTACTTTTGAAAGTTGTGACATTTTTTAAATCTCAGGATGGCATGGTAAACATTTAAGTAGCAGCCCAGAGGGTACAAATTGATTTTTCTCAACTCCTGGAATGCCTCGTGGTGTCAGGGCCGGAAAAGCTCTCTGGAATGGTCCCTTCTGTTTGCTTCGTATAAAGTACTTTTCAGCATCTCTGATATTTCTGCGGTACATCTTTTACTGGTCGACCTCTGGTTCTGTAACCGCTGTATCTGTATAACATTGCTGTCTGTGGTGCCCTGTCTGATGCCAATCTTGTTATATGGCCAAACCATTTGATTTGTTTACCAATAAAGTTCAGTATTGGTTTCTGTGCCGACCGACTCTTCTCCTGATATCATCGTTCCTAAGTCGATCTTTGCTCAAACTGATTGAACAATACTTATCACTGTGTAGCAGTCTATCATTTACATCATAGAATCATTTTGCTAATTTCCTTGCCACTTATAATGTTATCTCAAAGTGTCTCCAATATTGTGTGTCCATCTTGAGGTTGGTCAATCCCTGCCTCTACATACATGAACTAAAATATATCTTATAACTAGATGATGAATACTTCTGTTGTCATTCACTTTTATTGTATGACCTCATTCACACACATACTTACAGAGAGAGAGAGAGAGTTTAAAAAAAAAATGTAGAGAACTCTGTTCATACTAGTGGTACATCAAGCACCTGATGCTGGACTCATTTATCAAGACCAGCTGCCTCTCAGTGACTGTATGTTGTATCCATTTTCCGTTGAGTTGAACTAGAAGCTATGATCATATTTGAGAAAATCCAGCTCGTTGCAGATTCGAACCCATGACCTTTGGGAAGAAAGCGGAGTGTCTAGCTGCTACAGGTCCTGAAAGAACTTCAATATATTGAACCTGTTCTACAACCAGAGATTTGCTTTGCAAACCCAGAGTATTACTTCATGATTGGGGGTTAATGAAATGGGGAACTTATTCAATGATGTGCCATCTCCACAGTGTAGGTTTGCTGCAGTACAAGTCTCCATAGTAACGAAACTGATTCAATTATGGCCAGGACGAACATGCCATCTATGAAGCAAAACATGGAATCCAAAGAGGTAACCTTCACTTATGATCTGGCAACTTTTTATCCCCGCTCGATAAGCAGACAACAAACAAGCTGCCATTTTGTCAACCTAGTCAGAGGTGCATTGTTACATAATCAGCATGGAGTAAAAAGCTAACAAAATCTGTTTAAAACTCCTAAAAGCGACACTGAGACATTTGAACTACTACTTCTTAGCGTTCACCAGCTGTACACTCTGGCGGAAAGTTATGGTTGCTCGTCCGAACTGCAGTCCTGCTCCAGAACCTGAGTGTTGCATGTGCATCAGTTTTACAGATCTCATTCTCTTGAATACAGACTGTTGGTTTCTTGCCTCTCCGGCAGATGCACTCCGACTTCAAAGGAAGCTCCCCAATTAGTCGACTCTTACGACATGCTTTTGGCGAGGCAGTGGGTCTATTCTTGTTTTCCCCATACGGGTGTGACATTTGAACTGATTTGACAAGTTTATGAGGATAATAATATTGTGCAGTTTTTGGGTGGTATTGACAATTCAGAAGTTGTGTGGAAATGATTACTAATGCAACAAGACCTAGACGCACAATTTCTGTTCATAATAAGAAGTCATTGCAAAAGCCCGAGAACGTATACAAGAAGATCGTTGTTTGACTGTAAGGATGATAATGGATGAATTTTGTGTTTACAGAGACCATTCGTACAATTTTAGTGGAAGATTTGAACAAGAAAAAGTTTTTGCCTGTTTGTAACACATTCATTGTCTGATGGCCCAAAAATTAGTGTGTTCGGCATGCAAAAGACATCATCAAAACGTGCCATGGAAACAAATATATCTCCAATCTGAGTGTTGCAGAGGATGAAACATCGGGTTTTCGGCTATGATCGCACAACTAAAGTACTGAGTGAAAGTCATCACCAAAAGGCAAAAAATAAAATCATTTTTAAAAGTCAAAAGTGAAGACATTGTTGGTGTGCTTCTAAGAAAGCAAAGGAGTTATTCATAAAGAATTTATTTCAGAGGGACAGACCGTCACAGCCACAGTTTACTGAACTATTTTGAAACATCTATTAAAAAGGATTCTACAAGTCTAATCCGAGTATTCAACACCTGGCAACATTCTCCTTCATGACAATGCACTGGCTCATCAGACAGTAGCTGTACAGGAATTTTTGGTCCCAAAACAAGTGTGTGTTCTCAACCATCCACCCTATTCCCCAGATTTGTCTCCTTGTGATTTTTTTTCTATTTCCAGAAAAAAAGTTACCATCGAAAGGACGCTTCTTTGATGACACTGGTGACATCCTAAGGGCTGTAACATGGACTTTAAGGGCTATAACAGAAGAACCATAGAGGTCGTTCTAGTGTTTGTTAGATCATGCCACTCGAAGTCTCAATGAACAAGGGGCTTACTTTGAATAAAATACAGGTTATATCTTCAACTGTTTTTAATATTTACGGAATTAGTCTTATTATTAATTGTCGGACCTTGTATATCACTGTCTGAGAATATTATAGGCTGAGACCCGAAGCTCTTCCCCAGCATGATTCTCGTACCACTGCATAAAAAAAACCATGAGAATTTTTTTTTTAAACCATCCATCCACCCTGGGGGGTGAACTTATTACTCTTAACTGGATAAGAGTTCAAACAAGAAAAATCACTGGAAATTAACAAATTGTTTTTCACAACAGAAATTTGCCACATTTGAGATCGCTTAAAGTGGCCTTCACTGTATAGAAAAGAGATAAAAAGTATTCTTTGAGACAATTAGAAATGAATAGAGACACTGGAAAATATTGAAAAATTAGTTGTACACAAAAAGATGAGAAATCCTGGATGGTCAAAGTCAGTGGAATAAACGGAGCAGCGGTTGTCAAACTGGGTGCCAGGGATGCCGCAGCAATAAAGAATTTTTCAAAATCTGCTTGAGATTAGCGAAACAGAAATACCACGAAGGAAGCCAAGAAGAGTTTAGTATTAAGAAAACAATGCTATTGGCAAGGCTGCAGTGAATTCTCAACATACCCTTACATAAAAAATAAAAAAAACCAGACAAGAGCAACTATTAAATGATTTGAGGGTAAAATTAACTTAACTTCCCATAAAGGAAATAATGAAAAATTCATTCATCAAATTTAAGAAAACTGAATATTAAATTTGCACTGTTTTTCTTATTTTCCTAAGTATTCAAACCGCTGAAAGATGTGTGCTGTGGAGACTGTTTGGCCTGAGAAGGGTGCCGCGACGAAAAAAGTTTGAGAACCGCTGGAATAGAGGAAGACCATCAAGACAACATAAAAGATCAAGATCTGCGGGGAGACATAAATGTCTCTGCTATTTGGTGATCACAGAATATCTCAAAAACAAGAACCGAACACAGCCAAGTTACAAAAAGTCAAATTTATTATTAACAAGTTCTTGTGGAAGATAAAAAGCAGTACATATGACAGTCCCCCCTTGTTAAAAAGACATAAATCATCATTGACCAATGGCTGTATGTTACTATTTATAACCAACACTGCAAGTGTCTTGCCCCCGTAATGCAGACCGTGCTGTGTGATAATATCTGTGTCCGTTGAATACCTGTATTTATGTTCGCAGGTTTTACGCAGTCGTTAACGGCTTCAGCTGTGTCACCAAAAACAAAAGCTGAATCAAATTAAATGTAAAAATCAATAAAACACTATATATAAAACAGTTTACGTTACACACACGTGCTTTAAATTTAAAAAACAAAACAAAGACAGTCAGAATAATGGTGAGTACAGTGCAATAATGGTTACTTACAGGTGTCGGCAACACAAAGTTCACAATAGATACTGCGTTACAAACAAAAATAAAAAATCAAAGGTTATGTCTACCTGAACACCCAATAGTAGTGCATAAATTTCCACAATCAATGTTTGTCTTTCACTTTTGTTAAACAGGTAATAACATGATCATTAGATGCATAGACTTCAATGAGAATATAAGGAAGGGGGTGAAAGATGAAGTTCATAGACTGAACAAGATACAACCATCGCTTCAAGACTTATTTTGGCCAGGGTGTTATGTGAATTGTGGCTGTAAAACTTTTTTTTAAAATGTTAAATGTGGCTATGGTTTTCTATTATTGTTAATGTGAACTGTGCCTGTAATATTCTATAAGAAATAGGTGCATTACCCAGAAGCCTAGTTTTCTGCAAATGTGCGACTGAATTGTGGCTAATTTTCCAGAGGAATTGTGTGCATGTAGTTATCTACTGGGAATGTGTTAATGCAGTTATTACTGTTAAAAGTGTCTGTGAATTATAGCTGTAATTCTCTACAGTAAATGTGCATGTGGCTGTAATTTTCTAAAGTGTGTTATTGAGAACTGTGGCTGTGATTTTCTATTTTATGTTCCTAGTGATACGACTGTGGCCTACTAGTATGTGTGTTAGTGTGGCTGTCATTTACTGAGACTATAAACTGTCAGTGTATCCATGTGCTGAGACAACAGAGGATTTTGTTCTTTCAAAATTTTCACTGTGTATTCAAGAAATGGTATGTGGGATTTTGTGCACTGCATGAGATTTTCTGCTGTGTGAGAAAAAAAAAAAAAAGTTATGGTATTATCTGAATGCACAATGTAACTGACCGTTGACAAACCAACAACAAAAAGGACATAAAAGTGCCAAAACATGGGATGTATTACCAGATTATATATTTATAGGTGGTATGGTGAAGTGTGTACTGAGAACTGAATCTGATGTATTAAGGCATTTCAGGTTTGTTACTTTGCCTGACAAATGTGTGCTATTAAAGTTTTTATAACAAATAAGGTTTGCTAGGAAGTAACTGTGTCAAGATAAGAGGTTACCTTTTAATGCCCAGAAAAAGTCACATTATGCAGACCAAAATCTGATAAAATTTCACACATTTCCAGATCACTATTTCTGCTAGAATATGAATAATTTTGAGGTGCACGAAATCAGCTGGAATATTAACCCCCAGGCTCAGAGATGCAGCAAATCCAGGATACGTAAGTACACGAGAAGCCTAGTTAATGGCGCTGGTTCTGTTTGCACCTGTGCAGTGTTTAGGAGTAGTTGTGTATGATAAAGTAAAGGACCCGTTTCCACACCTTCAGGAGCACTAGGCATACAAGACTAGACATATATTTTTTAGACCAAACAGGCTGCCTTTACTTCCTATGACCTTACCCGGTACCCATTTAAGGTTGGGTCGACCTGGGAACCAATGTCATATTATTAAAAGCAGCATTTAGGGAGAGGTTACTGTCGGGGAAAAATGGCCTGTTAACCATGTGATAAATCTCTTGTAACCTTTAGAGATTAGGGCCGCAGTAGGAGTCACCTTATAAATTTTTTTTTTGAGGCACAAGAGACTAGTTGAATAATTCTTAACTCGATTTACGTTTATTAATTACTCTCCTCATCATTTGTTTATTAAATACATTCAAACTTGGATCCTTTGTTCATGGGTTTTTTCTTCAAAGGGTTTCTACAATGAAATGGTTAACTAAGCAAATAAATTGCAATATTAATTGTATAATGACAAACTGAATTCTGTTAAATAAACGGCTTCAGATAGGGATGGTAGGGTATTGATTATGCCAAGACTATGTATGCGCATGAGGAAAAAAAATCCTGTTTAAAGTTTGCTCGGGTGCCAAATTGCAGTCTTCTTAATTTACAAGTATTTAGAGCTGGGGGAGTAAAATGAAAAGCTTAACATATTACACAGTTTTTAAAAAAAAAAGTATGATTTCAGATGGGTAGTGCTTGCATGCATACACAAAATAATGAAGCCACAAAAATGAGATACGCACGTACAAGGTATGTACAATATATACAACCTCACAAAAAACTTTGCTTCGATCCTGTCTTTTACTGATATGAACAAGACAAATGTTTATTGACAACAGCTGTTCGTATGAAATAATGACCAAAAATAATAGTGAAATCCAAATTTTGCAAAGTTAGTTGTTTAAATTAGGTTCCATTTTTTGGGAGGAAGCAAAGAAGAATGGGTCAAGTTTAGATGGCTGCCTGATGCCAACCTGCAAGTTTGTGTAAATCCGTTACCATCTGATTGTCACATGTTGTAATTATAAGATGTACAAGTTTAACAAACAGGAACGAACAACCCAATTGCTCAACATGAAAACAAGTTGGTAAAGCTGAAGCTGCACGGACAGAAATATACATGAAAATTAACAAAGATCACCCCCGTTTGTTTACTGAATGGAGGAGTCTAGATGAAATCTAGGTACAAATGAGATGCCCATAGAGTAGTTGTTGAACTCTAGGGCGGTTACATCATGTGAGCAGAAGACACAACTCGTTCAGGTGGTTAAACCATGTCAACAGGGGACACAACTTCACTACAACTTGTCCAGCCAGCACTCGCACTCTTACGATACTAGTGAAAATGATCCAAATAGTAATACTTGTCAGTTTATTATTGTAAACAAGCCATGGAAAAACATGCCTGGAAATACTTCCCAAACAAGTGCTAATACATAAGGGCACTATGTAAAAGCCCCCCCCCCCCTGCAATTATGACGATTTTCACCAACGTGCATTTTCAGGGGCAGCTACTATTCATTTTACAATATGCCAAAGGCACATATGTGAATTCCTACTACACATAGCTATTACTTTTTATCTGATTGGTGTGTACAAATGGAACCGTCTTAAAAACAAGAAATAGGTGACTCTGGCAAGGTGCCAACGATATGATCATCAGCTTGATAATGGTAGAAAGACAAACATGCATGACGCTACAAGGTCTTTGATATGGGATAGCTAATGTGGAGTGTATATAAATATATATATCCATTGTTTTATTCCACTAATGATAAGAACAAATGAAACCTTTTCTGTGTACAACAAAGATATGAATATGAGTTATGTTCTCACGACTACTGACAACTGAAATTAAATACTAAACAAGAACACAACAAAACAACATATTTATATTTTTAAAAAAATGTTAACTAAATAAAACTAACTTGAAACCAGTAGTAGTAAACAGAAATATCTAACCAAATAACACTAACTTGAAACCTTTGGTATACAAAACAAAAATGTAACCGCAACTAACCTGAAACCTGTAGTATAGAAAGTTTGTTACCGAGCAGACTAATTCTCCTGTCTTACCCTGAGGCAAACCAAGTTACTGCAAGTTTATTTAAAACTAGTATTAGGGAGCAAAGACAAGCAGTCTGATACATATCAAATGTACTCTAAATGATCAACGATGCAGTAGTTTGATCCAATCTATAACACATGCTGGCCACAAACACTGTCTAGGCAATAAGAGCAACTGTGAACCCTGCTACAAAAAACAAAGACAAACGAAAAGAGGAAACATTCAAAATTAGAAAGAAATGGTACAAACAAACTGGCATATCTTTGTTAAACAGTTACCCTCTGTGTGACCATTATGTTAACTATGCCACGATCATTATGACTCATCAAATAGGACCTAGTTATTGAAGCAAGATGGTGTAAGAACAGAGCCACGCACCTCAGTCACGTATTCTTAGCACATCATGAAAAGAAAACTGCTGATTATTCTTTCAATCACTGGCTTGTACATATTGCATATGAAATAGATGATTCCCACTCACTGGTGTACGTTGCTATAATAAGTTATGAGTAACAGTTGTTATTTCCCAAGACAATGTATTCACAAACTGCCACATAAACCTATATGACCTGATGTGCATGATACATAATGTGAAATGACCAAATATGTGATGAGTGATATTGGTAGTCATATACTTGGGAGTTATACATACTGAATCATGTGGCCCTTAAAGGAGGTCATTGACAGAGAGAAACTGAACATTACAATATTTCACCAAATTAACATTTACATCTGATAAAATGTTAGCAACTTAAAATCAAACTCCTCATTAATTAACAATAGTGTTTTCAAATCATACAACTCACAGATTTCAGCTGATTTTTACTGAATTTATACACATGCTGATGTAAATAATGATCTGTAAAATTCTTCACGTGTTCAGTAAACAGTGAACATTCACTCATCAAAGCTCAAGTCCTAAAGCTGTTTGATTCTGTGAAGTTTTAAGACTTGAACCTTGTCCTCTCATGATGCCAGGGGTACATGCTGCCTTCAACCTTCCCGCACGGAGGCCCCCATCCTAGTGGACAGGACTCGGATTCTCTGGCTTGGACACATGGTTCCCCGAGTCCGGGATGATGTGAGAGGCGGTCAAAATGGCTCCCCCATGAGATACTGCTGGATGGTCTGTCGTTGAATGAATTGCCAATGCTGGGTTAAATCCCGCATACCCGGCGGTGCCGTTGATGCTGTCTGCAAAAGGGCCTGCTGGGGGAAACGGATAGCGCACGGTACCTGAGGGAAAGTAGTCAGGGGATCACCATTCAAGAGAAGATCATTTGAAATCTTTGACTTACAGTAGCATCTGGAAAAAAATGTGTCATGGTTATTGAGCCAAACTAGGACATGCTGTCTCCACTGGAGCACCCCTCAAAAGCTTTAGATAATATCTGTTCAACCAACTATGTGACCCAGCTTTAGGCAAACTATCAGAGCTATCTAGCCACAAAACTGTTTAAAACTAGGCTACAAATGGCTGGCCTAGCGGGTAGAGCACTAAGTTCTCTTCCAGTTCTCACATCCTACCCTTCTAGCCTTGTTTCATTTCTTACAACTTTCTCTCCCAGCCTTGTTTCTTTTCTTACATTCTACCTTTCTAACCTTGTTTTATTTCTTACATTCTACCTTTCTAACCTTGTTTTATTTCTTACATTCTATCCTTCTAACCTTGTTTTATTTCTTTCATTCTACCTTTCTAACCTTGTTTTATTTCTTACATTCTACCTTTCTAACCTTGTTTCATTTCTTACATTCTACCTTTCTAACCTTGTTTCATTTCTTACATTCTACCCTTCTAGCCTTGTTTCATTTCTTACATTCTACCTTTCGAACCTTGTTTTATTTCTTACATTCTACCTTTCTAACCTTGTTTCATTTCTTACATTCTATCCTTCTAACCTTGTTTTATTTCTTACATTCTACCTTTCTAACCTTGTTTTATTTCTTACATTCTATCCTTCTAACCTTGTTTTATTTCTTACATTCTATCCTTCTAACCTTGTTTTATTTCTTTCATTCTACCTTTCTAACCTTGTTTTATTTCTTACATTCTACCTTTCTAACCTTGTTTCATTTCTTACATTCTACCTTTCTAACCTTGTTTCATTTCTTACATTCTACCCTTCTAGCCTTGTTTCATTTCTTACATTCTACCTTTCTAACCTTGTTTTATTTCTTACATTCTACCTTTCTAACCTTGTTTCATTTCTTACATTCTATCCTTCTAACCTTGTTTTATTTCTTACATTCTACCCTTCTAACCTTGTTTTATTTCTTACATTCTAAGGTTTAAAACTAGGCTACAAATGGCTGGCCTAGCGGGTAGAGCACTAAGTTCTCTTCCATTTCTCACATCCTACCCTTCTAGCCTTGTTTCATTTCTTACAACTTTCTCTCCCAGCCTTGTTTCTTTTCTTACATTCTACCTTTCTAACCTTGTTTTATTTCTTACATTCTACCTTTCTAACCTTGTTTTATTTCTTACATTCTATCCTTCTAACCTTGTTTTATTTCTTACATTCTATCCTTCTAACCTTGTTTTATTTCTTACATTCTACCTTTCTAACCTTGTTTTATTTCTTACATTCTATCCTTCTAACCTTGTTTTATTTCTTACATTCTACCTTTCTAACCTTGTTTTATTTCTTACAACTTTCTCTTCCAACCTTGTTTAATTTCTCACATTCTAACCTTCTAACCTTGTTTAATTTCTTACATTCTACCCTTCTAACCTTGTTTTATTTCTTACATTCTATCCTTCTAACCTTGTTTTATTTCTTACATTCTATCCTTCTAACCTTGTTTCATTTCTTACATTCTATCCTTCTAACCTTGTTTTATTTCTTACATTCTACCCTTCTAACCTTGTTTCATTTCTTACATTCTACCCTTCTAACCTTGTTTCATTTCTCACATTATATCCTTCTAACCTTGTTTCATTTCTTACATTCTACCCTTCTAACCTTGTTTCATTTCTTACATTCTACCCAACCTTGTTTCATTTCTTACATTCTACCCTTCTAACCTTGTTTCATTTCTTACATTCTACCCTTCTAACCTTGTTTCATTTCTCACATTCTATCCTTCTAACCTTGTTTCATTTTTTACATTCTACCCAACCTTGTTTCATTTCTTACATTCTATCCTTCTAACCTTGTTTCATTTCTTACATTCTACCCTTCTAACCTTGTTTCATTTCTCACATTCTATCCTTCTAACCTTATTTCATTTCTTATATTCTACCCTTCTAGCCTTGTTTATTTCTGACCTCAAACACACTGGCTGTGTAAGCTGATTTATGATCACAGGATAGTGCAGATCAACTGCAGAACAACAACAGCTAATTAACACTTGCATGTGTGGAAGATCAAGCGCAATTGTACCGGTTCATTTTGAAATAGAAAAGGGACTGAAATCTACAACAATCTCATCTTGTATTATTTTATTTTTGGTAACACGTCTGCTTCTACCCAAACATGGTGTGTAACTGTGATCAGCACCATAACGCAAACAAGGAAACTCAGCCTGTCAGCCTAATGAACTGTACCAATAAGAAATGACTAAACATACATGTATGCTGCCTCTATTGTTGAAATCTCTAATTGAAAACAATATGAAATCCACCAGCACACTTTGCTGTCAAACCACAAACAGCAGCAAGCATTCATCTCTGGGCACTAAGCTGGAGTCTGCTGATAATGGGATTCCTAAAACCTACCAAGGAAACACTCCCCTAGGCTTCATCTCATTCAGTCTGTACATGCAGTGTTGAATCCATGACCTAGACTTCATCTCATTCAGTGTGTATGCGCTGTGTTGAATCTACGACCCAGGCATCATCTCATTCAGTCCATATGTGCTGTGTTGAATCCATGACCTAGTGTTCATCTCATTCAGTCCGTATGCACTGTGTTAAAACCACGATGCAGGCTTTATCTCACTCAGTCTATATGCGCTGTATTGAATCCAAGACCCAGGCTTCATCTCATTCAGTCCATATGCACTGTGTTAAATCCACCACCTAGACACATGCCAATAAGCATCTGCACAGGCTCAGTTGGGAATCAACATTAGGAGCCTTCTCATACGCGTTTAATAATCAGCTCTGAATCCTAACAGTGCCATTAGCGGTCTGAATATATACCCATCTTGCCTCTTCTCTGAGCGAGTGTCAGCCAGATCCCCTGGCTAATGCATGTTGCACCATTCTCTCCAGAATCTGATGATCTATCAGCTCTCGGACATTGTCCATGAAATCTCAACAGGCCTGGACTCATGCATCATTCCAACATCCAGTGATGCAGAATGAATAAATATGTCTGAACTCACTAGGACGTCCTGGAGAAAGGATCTAAATGCTAAAAACATGTGACCCTTGATGTGTTCCATGTAACTTTGTACGAAGCATACATGTATTATATTTCCTAAACAAACTTTGAGTCTTACAATCCTGACACGGACCACCTCCATTCTAAAACTAGATGTAAGGTTTTCTTACACCTAGAATCCCTTTGCTGTCTCTATGAACCTCATGTTTTGTTCAGTCTCAGTTTTCTACACGGATGCAAATGGATACTGAGAAATGAAACAGAAGACTGGGAACATCCAGTGTTTGAGAACTGTTGAGATCTGGGCAGACAAGAAACTGAAAGCCACAGGTGTTACAAACTCATTCATCAAACACTAAGGAAAGAAAGAATGAAATATACAAGACATATCAACATAAGTACTGGAATACAGAAATGTCTCACAGTGAGAAAATACTAGACAAGAGAAGAAGAGAAAGGTATATGCTGAAGGGTTTAAACAGTTGGGCAACAAAATCATATAAATAAAAATCAACCACAAAAATATCCAAGAGGGATTAGACAAGTCATGATGAGAGGACTGCACAAGATCTGGCCTACAAAACATACAAAAAAGGAAATCGCAACCACAAGAACTATACATATATATCTATACCACATAAAATCATGCTTCCCCAAGGTGTGAAATTAACTTCTCCAATCTCAAGGAATGTAAGATATGCCAAATTGTATGTCTCTTTAGTTTAAGCATCCAATAGGAAAATCCCTGGAACTGAAAATTATGAAAACACACAGCCACTGTTGTAAACTACTCCCCTCAGCTCAGTGAAAGCAAAGCTAGGAGAAAAATTGGTGTTCGCTTACTCAGAAGACCCCTATATAAATATAGATGCCATAAGAGTTGTTTCTAACAACTGTTTTACAGGACACAAGAATGTTATGTTACAAAAGGTAGCAGAAGAAAGGTGACAGTTGCTGCACAAAAATATAAATAGCCGACAGAAGGCGAATTCAGGATGAATGACAAACAAGAATCCCTTCAATAAGTTAGTAAAATATAAGTTAATAAAACATAAAGAAATAAGAGGCAAAAGTCCTTACTTTACTTACTAGTGGTGGGCGTAAAATATTCCTTATTGACACAGTTTCTTAAACTTTCAGGAATGCGGCCTAAGATGGCTCGACGCACTTCCCCGGCGGCCATTTCACGTAGCTCAGTAACGCTCTGTTCACTATAGAATGCTGAATGGGGAGTGCAGATTAGATTAGGGCAATCTTTCAGGGGACCTGAAACAAATGCAAACATTTTCTCTATTACCATGGAGGAAAAGACATGAACTTGACGGGGAAGATGAGCAAATGCTGTTTAGTATACTGTGCTTTTAGCATTCTCATATATAGGGTGGCTGACATGCTGTTTTGTGGTTTACAGCACAGCCGTGATATCCACATCTTTCAGATCAAGACATCTGATGTCAGCAACCTAGCTCAACTACAATAAACCTTCTACAACAGGCGTTCAGATAAGAGGAAAAGGAGGGGGGGTGTGTGTGTGTGTGCACAAAATGTGAATGTTCACGGTGATGCACAAAGAGTGAATGTTCATCACGACGTACAAAGAGTGAATGTTCACCACGATGTACAAAGAGTGAATTTTCATGATGTACAAAGAGTGAATGTTCACCATGATGCACAAGGAGTGAATGTTCACCACGATGTTCAAAGAGTGAATGTTCACCACGATGTACAAAGAGTAAATGTTCACCACGATGTACAAAGATTAAATGTTCACCCCGATGTACAAAATGTGCAATGTTCACCCCGATGTACAAAGAGTAAATGTTCACCACGATGTACAAAGAGTAAATTTTCACCATGATGTACAAAATGTGCAATGTTCACCACGATGTACAAAGAGTAAATGTTCACCACGATGTACAAAGAGTAAATGTTTACCATGATGTACAAATGTGCAATGTTCACCATGATGTACAAAATGTGCAATGTTCAACATGATGTACAAAATGTGCAATGTTCAACATGATGTACAAAATGTGCAATGTTCACCATGATGAACAAAGAACACATTCACCATAATGTACAATATTTAATTGCTGTTGACCATATTCTACCAAAGACGACAAACCAGCAGTTTTGCGAAACAGCACATACTGCTTAGCATGGTGTACAAGATCCAACAAATGAATATCCCTAGGCATATACACTGACACCAATGAATAAATCTGAACATGGTACACATCCAAGATGTTACAACTATCTGTGTTTATGGTAACTGAAAACACACCGACAGCTCGTAGTGTGTCTGTGCATATGAATCATGCAGGGCCAATAAAGCAGAAACAGCATTATTCTTGTGTTAACAGAATCAGACTAATAAAATGATGCGCAAGTAAAGCTCTCATGAAAGATGTTTGCATGCGATGAGATCGGATACCTCACACATTAAACGTTCTTTTGTTTTTGTCTGGCATGATTGTATCAGCGTCTCTGCTGCCCCATCTTTCAGAAGTTATAACAATTCTCTCTCCCTCTTCTCGGACAACCTCAGCTCCTTCCTTGCTCCCTTCCCATCACAATCAGTCAGCATTTGCTGATTCAATGGTGAATAAACAATACTACTATTGTGGATATGGACACGGAAGCAGAAAGCACAGGCAGGGCACAAAAATGTATACTAGAGTGAAAAATTCTATAAACATTAAACAGCTACCCCCCCCCCCCCCATTACTCAGTTGTAATGGATCATCTGTTATTACCCCAACATGCAGAGTTAATGTCACTAACATGAAACAGCAGAGTAAATGATGACATTGTCATGTGCAGGATTAATGTCACTAACATGAAACAGCAGAGTAAATGATGACATTATCCTGAAATGCAACTCACTGTTAGCTAGGACAATCGGTTCATTCTCTTGTACATCCAGAGCTGCGGCCCGTATCCGGCCATCCTTGAGTGCTGCAGCAAGCGCATGTTCATCTACCAAACCGCCACGGGCTGTATTTATAAGGAAAGCTCCTAAAACAGAAAAACCAAACAATAAAACATAATTTATATTTATATATATATTTTAAAACTGTACGCAGGAAAATAGGCCAATTCATTCAGTCAAAATGTTATTAAAGTAAAAATTATATTTTAAATAGTAAAACAGGTATAATTAAAACAAGGTAGGTAAGTTTGTCATATCTGTGAAAGAAACAGCACAAAGCAATGACAATCAGAGGGATCTGTGAAAGAAACAACACAAAGCAATGACAATCAGAAGGATCTGTGAAAGAAACAACACAAAGCAATGACAATCAGAAGGATCTGTGAAAGGAACAGCACAAAGCAATGACAATCAGAAGGATCTGTTAAAGAAACAACACAAAGCAATGACAATCAGAGGGATCTGTGAAAGGAACAGCACAAAGCAATGACAACCAGAAGGATCTGTGAAAGGAACAACACAAAGCAATGACAATCAGAGGGATCTGTGAAAGGAACAACACAAAGCAATGACAATCAGAAGGATCTGTGAAAGAAACAACACAAAGCAATGAACATCAGAAGGATCTGTGAAAGGAACAGCACAAAGCAATGACAATCAGAAGGATCTGTGAAAGAAACAGCACAAAGCAATGACAATCAGAAGGATCTGTGAAAAGAAACAGCACAAAGCAATGACAATCAAAAGGATCTGTGAAAGAAACAGCACAAAGCAATGACAATCAGAAGGATCTGTGAAAGAAACAGCACAAAGCAATGACAATCAGAAGGATCTGTGAAAGGAACAGCACAAAGCAATGACAATCAGAAGGATCTGTGAAAGGAACAGCACAAAGCAATGACAATCAGAAGGATCTGTGAAAGAAACAGCACAAAGCAATGACAATCAGAAGGATCTGTGAAAGAAACAGCACAAAGCAATGACAATCAGAAGGATCTGTGAAAGAAACAGCACAAAGCAATGACAATCAGAAGGATCTGTGAAAGAAACAGCACAAAGCAATGACAATCAGAAGGATCTGTGAAAGAAACAGCACAAAGCAATGACAATCAGAAGGATCTGTGAAAGTAACAGCACAAAGCAATGAACATCAGAAGGATCTGTGAAAGGAACAGCACAAAGCAATGACAATCAGAAGGATCTGTGAAAGGAACAGCACAAAGCAATGAACATCAGAAGGATCTGTGAAAGGAACAGCACAAAGCAATGACAATCAGAAGGATCTGTGAAAGGAACAGCACAAAGCAATGACAATCAGAAGGATCTGTGAAAGAAACAACACAAAGCAATGAACATCAGAAGGATCTGTGAAAGAAACAGCACAAAGCAATGAACATCAGAAGGATCTGTGAAAGGAACAGCACAAAGCAATGACAATCAGAAGGATCTGTGAAAGGAACAACACAAAGCAATGACAATCAGAAGGATCTGTGAAAGAAACAGCACAAAGCAATGACAATCAGAAGGATCTGTGAAAGGAACAGCACAAAGCAATGACAATCAGAAGGATCTGTGAAAGGAACAGCACAAAGCAATGACAATCAGAAGGATCTGTGAAAGAAACAGCACAAAGCAATGAACATCAGAAGGATCTGTGAAAGGAACAGCACAAAGCAATGACAATCAGAAGGATCTGTGAAAGGAACAACACAAAGCAATGACAATCAGAAGGATCTGTGAAAGGAACAGCACAAAGCAATGACAATCAGAAGGATCTGTGAAAGGAACAGCACAAAGCAATGACAATCAGAAGGATCTGTGAAAGGAACAACACAAAGCAATGACAATCAGAAGGATCTGTGAAAGAAACAGCACAAAGCAATGACAATCAGAAGGATCTGTGAAAGGAACAGCACAAAGCAATGACAATCAGAAGGATCTGTGAAAGAAACAGCACAAAGCAATGAACATCAGAAGGATCTGTGAAAGGAACAGCACAAAGCAATGACAATCAGAAGGATCTGTGAAAGGAACAGCACAAAGCAATGATAATCAGAAGGATCTGTGAAAGAAACAACACAGAGCAATGACAGAAGGATCTGTGAAAGGAACAGCACAAAGCAATGACAATCAGAAGGATCTGTGAAAGGAACAGCACAAAGCAATAACAATTACATTGCTTGCAATGGTAACGCTGTGAATTATACCAGTGCTTCTCGCACTGTGTCCATTTTTTTCTTGTGTCCGGATCAGTGCAAGTATGTGTGACCATGACTTTCCCACCCTGTCTGTTGTTAATTTGATATTTTTAATAAAATTGCTGCTTATATTATCTTTTGCCCAGCTGTTCAGGCTATCCTTGTTTTCCTCCCCTCTGACTAGTTTTTTCCCACATACTTCTTATCTACTGTACCTCTTTTTTTTTTTGGTAACAAATTTCACTATCTTTGTCCTTCTCTGAGTGGGTGGGCAGGCATGTGTATGCACGTGGGAGTGTGAGCATGTATTTTTACCATCCATGCTTTAGTGTTTTTTCTTGATATTTATAACATGCATATTATCATATGAACATAACATGCTTTATTTTTAAAATATAATTGCTGTGTGAAAAACGGGTGTTTGGAAGGAATGCCCAATTTGTGACCCTCTGAAAATAAAGTAAGTTCATTCGTTCCACCTATGACTAGTGTTATCCCACATACTTCCTATCTACTGCATCACTTCTGTTGGTATGAACCAGATTTCACTTTTGCGTAACCATTGGTTACTTGCCTCTCAGGCAGATGGGGGGGGGGGGGGGGGGGGGGGGGGGGATGGGGGGGGGGGGGGGGTTTATCGTTTGTTCTCCAAAATAAAAATAGTCCTGGCTGGAACCCACACCAGGAAACAGCCCATTATGTAATGACCCTTTTAGAATTGTAAACTGATACTAAGACTGTGTATTAGTTATCTGAAAACTAAAATGACAAACAAGTCTGCCACCATACTATTGCGCAAATCCTGTTTTAACCCATGTTTTATGTGAAAATACGTAATCAGTTTATAACTTTTTACGCAATTCTTAGATTATGTCATGGAAATCATACAGCTCATATACCAAATAAAGACAAGCTGATCCACAAGTTAACAGAAAAGGCATGTGAAATCATAGAAATAAATAGCAGTGTTGCTGGACAAGTAAAAAGTAAGGTAAGCACAATATTTATTGTGTAAATAATCTTCATATTTGTCTAACATCCTTGAATATTGTGTGATTTTAATAATATTTTGTTGTAATAGTGACAAAAAGTTTAGATTTATTCTGCACTCATTTCTCTTTTATTTGATATATGTCCCTATACAGCCAATACTTTTTCTTCTGCAAGGATTTAGCTTTGTCATGCTGCAGTAAACAAATTCCGCTCAAAATTAATGTTGTCCAGACCACAGAAAAATGTTGTCCTGAAAGAGTTACTGACAACCAAAGACTTCACAAGGTCATAGCACACCAAACAGCATCCGTCTGCTTGACTACCAACCATCGGTTAAACTGCAGCACAAAGCAGATAACGACAAAAATAGTCACATCAATTATCCAAAAGGGCAAACTTCATTTTTTTAGCACAGGATATCACAACAACATGAAAATCTAAAAGTGTTGAATAAATTTTTTGTTGTTTGAGGAAAACAAAAAGCAGGAGCTAAAATAAGTTTTAGAGAGCAAGTAATTCTAATGCTTACCTGGCCGCATCTGTTTGATTGTGTAGTCATTAATGAGATGGTGATTATGCTCGTTGAGGTTACAGTGCAGCGATACACAGTCACTCTGGAACAGGAGCTCCTGGAGTGTGTACACCCGAGTGATGCCTGCAGAGTACATTTACCATTCTACAGTCAATGTCTGTAAGTTACATCCAACAAACTGCACTGTTAAATCTGGCAGGCATGATCACTAATGCCGCGGCAAGCAAACAAACTAACCAATATGCATTAGCAGCACTGTTTATATATTATGGGAACCCATAATCACTTACACCTAAATACTAGCGCTTGAACCCTGTCGCTCCGAGAAGACTAAATCATCACTTCTGGCCATGACACAGTCACACACACACATAAGCCACAATTGCAGGAACCTGTTTTCTAAAATCGTAGTTACATTCCACTGGTCCTATGTGTGTCTATGCTATGATACGAATACAGTAACTAAAAAATAGCATAGTATGGGGCCTTATGACCCCAACAGCTTTTTGAAAACCAAGTTGACCTCAAATGTTCCTGTAAGCCTCAGTGAGAGGCCACAGCACGAGTCTCCGTATGTATATAGTTGTTTTGCACCCTGGGAAATGTATCCTTTTTAAATGCTTACCTCTATGCTTATAGATAACCCCTTTTTTATCTCTATATATTGTAAAATAAATTAATTAAATGTAGATTCATTTTATTTCTTCAATTTATCAGTGACCCGTGTAATATGGTTGCCGTTTTTTCTTTAGAAGGAACACCCCCCATCTCCCTTACCCCAATACCCTGGAAATTTCAACGGATTCATTATATATTTTCTAGCATCCATGAGGTTAAAGGATTAGGGTATTTTATATCAATTATTTCCATGATGTTCATGTTGTCTGATAGATCGGCTTACCCCCAGGATGTTCATGTTATGTGAGTTAATAAGTTGAAAAAAAAAATTCACAAAATGTCAAACTAATCAAGAATCTGACCAACAAATCCATTGACAATTCTCACTGAAAACTATAACAATAATAAATAGTATTTGAAAACAACACTTTTTTTATGCATAATCATGATACTAAATGCCTTCGACATCATAATACAGTTTTAAAAAAAAACTACTAATATAAAGAACTAACACACTCACCCAGAGATTTCTCAATACCGTCTGCTAGATATGGGTCATAGAAAATGACATTGAAACCAAATACTTTTGCTCTGATTGCAACTGCTGTTCCAACTCGACCTACAAGATGTCAGGAATAAATAAAATAAGTATATCAATGTGATAGTGTTGCTGGCTGTGAACACTGGAAAACTGGCTTTTCTTCTTCAGGCTGAGGCACAGACAAGACCTTTGACCTGATATCTAATCTCCATCTCAAAGGTTATCACAGCTGCAGTCACTGTACATAGGGCTTTCCCATGTGTGCTCAGTCCTTCGATGCAGATGCCACTCAGAGGTCTCTTTGCTGATTTTCTCCATGCGATGAGAAGTTGGTCTCCTATCTTGACCTTGAGGACAGCAATGACATCCTTCACTCTGAGGTCATGTAATCGTGCCAGTGCCACAAATTCGTCATTATCTACAAGACTATTTCGTACAGTACTGATTTCTATCTATCCTGGCTTCTTCCCATATACACTGGTGCATTACTTGTCATTATGTACACCTGTTCATTACTTTAAGAACAGATACAGCTCAGAGAGGTTGATCTCTCAATGTGGCCTAACCATTCACAACGGAGGCTGCCTGCTGCTGCACCTATCTTGGTGTCTATGGAAGTTGGAAACAGGCTTCAGCAACTAAACCCCTGCCCTCTCCCCACCTTACAGTAATGAAAACCTTAAGAGTAGTTATACATCTCTCAAAGGGAGCTATAATACCACTGCCATGCCCTGTCTGGACTTCAATATAAAACCCTGTGGTTGAATGGGATTTCTGGGATTTGTACCTGGGAGGTCTCACATGAATAGACACTTTGTGTCGCTCAGTGTATGTCCTGCTGGAGTTAAACTTCACTCACTCAAAGTGAACTGTTTATGAGCTATCCTGGTTTGAAGGTTTGAACACCGGATCAACATCATGGACATGAGCACTAACTCATAAGTGCTCCGTTCTTCTAACTCAAGCCTGAGCCCGAAGAAGCTCAGCACAGTGCACAGTGGATCCTGCAATACTTTGGGCAGATTTTAAACTCCAAATTTGTGCCCGGTTAGGCTACTCTGGGATCCCCTAGAGCGGTTTACTTGGTTAACTGACCCATTTGATTTAGCACAGCTCAAAGAAACCGAACTGCATTTACTTGCAATACTGAGCGAGTATCAATGTACAAATATGAACCAACATTTTATGAAATCATAACATTAGAGTTCATAGCAAAAGTGAACAGGTGAAGTTTAATGCAACAAAGCCTAGCATATGTTACCACAACATCTAATTTGAGAATGGAGTTGGAGGCAGTCACAGCAACTTTCCCCTGGTCTGAGAACCAGCTGCACACACAGGTTATTATAACAGACTCACTAAGAATGCAGAGAATGGTGGAGACAGGTAAGTTCCAGGCAGAATGGCAAGCATTGTTTCCAGGTCCTTTGTTATTAGCATCTCTTGAATCTTCTCTCTGCGAGATGCAGGTGTGTTGGGAAATGAAAAGGGTGGCCAACTGATGACTGACATGCTAGATGTGATCAAAGTCTTGGGAGTAAGTGAAAAAATGCAGAAGCACAGCTGGAGAGAATGGTGCAGTGGGAAGTGACTAGGGAATATGGCTGACACAGAGAAAAGGCAAGATGGACATAGTCAAACTGCTATTGCTGTGAGGTGGATTCTTGACTCAACTCACTATGTAGAAAAACAAATTCACCATATACACCAACTATGTGGTATCCCTTACCTAGACCAACTATACCAAGTGTGTCTCCACGAATCCTTGCAGATCCTTGAGCTGCATCACGCAGTTGTTCAGGTCCATTGATCTTCTTTCCATCGCGTACCATATTTGCAAGCCAGTAAGTACGACGGTATAGATTTAATATGAGACAAAGTGCTGAGTCAGCCACTTCCTCCACCCCATAGCCAGGAACATTGCATACAGCAATACCTGCAGAAATCAGAAACATTTTCTTTAACTTCTTGAACACTACATTTAATAAAACCACAATCATTGGATTTGCATCTACATATTAATAAACAAGTTCTAATTTTAGAGCAAGAAATGTATTTACTAAATCAGTAACAGTAACACACTGATAGTTTTTTTTTTTTTTTTTAAAGTCAGAAAATCAGACCCTTTTCCAATAAAATCTGGCTTGAGGCAAGCTGATGGCAGGTCATTCTTATTGATCAACCTGGCATAAAGAAGAAAATAAGGTAAACAAGACTGCTGAAGGGGAAGCAACAAGAATACTTCGGAGTGCAGATTACAAGATGTGAGTAAAGTAAAGGACCCTTTTCCACGTCTTTAGGCGTATAGGGCATATAGGGCTAGACCTATATTTTTTTATAGACCATCGGCAAAAGATGGGCGATGTGGGCAACATCAGGCCGGCTGCCTTTACTTCACGGGATTGCACCTGGTACCCACTCAAGGCTGGATCGATCTGAGAGCCAAGGTCATTTCTGAAAAAAGTCCTTCTCTGCCAGGGAGCGAACACATGACATTCCGATCCGTGTTGAGCGTCTAGCCGTTCCGCCACGGGCACCCCCACAGAAGATGCAGGAAAAAAAAATTGAGGCAGCGTAAACACTGAAAAAGTCAAGGAAGTAGAGTAAATGATGGGACTGCTTATCAATCAAGATAAGACAAACTATATGGTAACAACAAGTGAGAGAAAGGGTTAAAAACTCTAGACACGAACAAATAGATCAGACAAAAATTAAATGATTTGGCACACACAAGTAGTAGGGCCCAATCTTTAAGTGCTCCCACACATTAAGAGAAGAAATACAATCTAGAACAGCCTGGAAATAATGTATATTATGCTTTAAATCTATTGAAATCAAATGTTTAACAAAAAGATCACAATATATAAAATGCTGAAATCTGAATATAATTAAAAACAGACAAAGCCTTATTAAAAAAATTCTAAGTAGTCTTACAATGAATCCTATGAACCCATAAGAAACAAAAACAGTGGAGGCTAGGAGTGAGAAGCCACAATGAAATCAATAATCGGTATATATCACTATTATTTACTGGCATCATAACGGACTGAAATGGTTGGGGTCTACAGAGAGAACAACAGATAACTGAGACAAAAACTGCATACACAAAAGAGTTGAATGGCAGTAGACCATGAGCAGACTGAGAAGAAGACAGGGTAATAAATGCAGACATATAAACTCAGTAACCAACTTTAAAGAGAAAGCCAATCAAATAGATGTGGAGAAGGGTGATATCTGTAGTAATGAACCTCAAAGACTTTGAAAGGCGAAAAAGAACAGAAGTAACAACTGAAAAGGTGAGCCAAATTTGTTAACAAATGTTCTGTTCGTTACATACCCATTTCGCCGGCTGCTTTCACGTCAACGTTATCATAACCACTGCCTATTCTGATGATAACCCTCAGACTTTTAAATTTGTCAAGGTCTTCCTTTGTCAGTGTGATGGTGTGCCACATGAGGGCTCCAACAGCCTCATTTAGTACCTGTGTTTTAACAGCAAAACATTTGAGAAATCCTGAGCACTTTCACATTCACAAAAATAAGAAAATTTCCAATGATGGACTGGGATATCATAAAGTGAAAGCAACTGCTATAGCGGAATAAAAACTTCATTCCTTTACCTGAGATAAGACAAATGCTTTCCTGTCGATGGAGAACAGGCCCTCAACTAATCCATTCAAACCATACTATTGTTTGCCATCAACTACCATGTCTTCTAAATATTATTCATGTGAATCTCTTCATTCTCTTTCCATATGTGTTACAACTTCTCTCTTTTCCCACCTACCGGTTCAAGGGAAAGCAATGATCTAGTTACACAATAAACAGATCCTCAATATGAGTCATATGCAGAGCCAGTACCTTTTACCCATCTGAATTGCTAAAGCATTTTATTTTATCACCCAAATCTTCACATCAAATATTATGTTTTAGTGCTTAGATTTCAGCCTTTCTTGCCTAATTAATTCCACCCAGCTTTACACAATGACAGCCTAATATTTTATTTACTCTATCACCTATATCTTTCCCAATTCATAATCGTCTGGCTAGGGTAACCAGACCCATGCTAACCCATCTTGGTTGTCTTTTATGATTCCCCTGTGTGGGTTCCGGGGTCCAATTCTGGGGGAGAAATGAAGAGACCTATTGCCTCCTTAAAAGGCATATTGTTAAGGACGATTAATTAAAGGTCTTTCCTTAAAACTCATAGTGCATCTGCCTGAGAGGCGAGGAACTAACAGTCTGCATACAAATAAACAAAACTCTTGTTCTGGAACACGACTAAAGTCCTGAAGCAGGTGAATAACTAGAACTTTCTGCAGGAGTTTACAGCTGGTCAGCACTAACAAGTCTTTATGACAAGCACAGCAGATTACACACTCCATATTATTTGCTTCCCTAAAGGTCAGACAAGGGTGTCGGATACTACGCTAGTCAATGATCTCAGCCCACATATGGCAGCCAACAGGCATGCTCCCCACACTGCAGATATCCCCATCACCAGTCCATTTAAAAAGTGATTACCTTTTCGTGAATTTCTTGTGTGGACTGAGCGTCGCAGAATGCCACAGTGGCAACATCTTTCAATATAGGCATTTCAATTGAACAATCTCGGCCATCTAGCAAAGCAACCAATGGGCGTGGGTGCATTGGCCCGTTTGGGATTGGACCACGAATAGACACTGCAAACGATCAAAACATCTTTAGTTTGGGTTCACCACAATAATTTAAAACAAAAATGCACCTTTAAATTACACTGCATGAAATAAAGGTAAACAGTTTTCTGAATATAAATAAATAAATTATGGGCAGATGGGCAACAGTTATAAGGCTGCACAACTTATCTGTTCAAATTTTATTTAAACAAATATGTTAGATAACCTACGGCCCCCCCATTTAGTTAAACCCCCCCACCCCCTCCCCTTTCTATGTGACAAAACTAAAACTATGATCAAAAGTGACAATGAGGTGCTTCTTGAGTGTAATAAACCTGGGAGTGCCATAAAGCCTGTGCAAATGTGGGTTGGCTATGCCAGCATTTTAAGAATATCATATCAGGACAAGGTCTATTTTGCTGTTTTGCTTTCATGTAATAATAACCAGTTACCAGTTACTATTAAAAGTGACAGCCATACTTCAAGGCTGCTTTTATTTCAACAATTACTGCAGCTGTAAAAGTGTTATTTCAGAAATAAATAAAATTAAAGTATGCATCCATCTGAATTACATTTTGGCACCAATCTTTTCTCACACAAACATCCAAATATACTCCCCAACTTTCCCTAACATGGGAAAAGATTTTATTATATAGTAGATCATTTAGATCAGTGTTTATCAACACTTTTTACCCATGGATCGGCGAAGCAGAGGAAATTATTTTGCTGACCACCAGCTAATAAAAAAAAAAAAAAAAAAAGGATAGTTTATGTGTTAAATCCAACATAACAAAATTACAATTTTCAGCCAATGTGACATCTGTTGCCACTTAGAGGGTTGAAAATCCAATGAACAAAACACTGCATTAAGACCTATGTGGGGTTTTTTTACTGACATGATCAAGAAAATCTTGTAACCTGATAGGAAGTCAAAAAATCAACCAACAATATAGGAAGTCAAAAAAATCAACCAACAATATAGGAAGTCGAAAAATCAACCAACAATATAGGAAGTCGAAAAATCAACCAACAATATAGGAAGTCAAAAAATCAACCAACAATATAGGAAGTCAAAAAATCAACCAACAATATAGGAAGTCAAAAAATCAACCAACAATGTAGCTGTTACAGAAGGGCTATTTAACTAAGTTAACTCAGGAGCCAACATTGTTTTAATGACCATTGTCATAGCTCAGAGGCTCCAGTCCCAGCATAGAAAGATCACTGAAACGCAACTGGCTATGATACGCAGGCATCTTGCTAGGCCTCCACGGACAACCAGCTGTGATACATGATCAGGTAGAAACTTTTCGCAAACAACCTGGAAACTTCCACGGGTCAGATCAGTTAAAAAACAATGATTTAAATTATAAATACAGAATCAATTAAAAAAAAAATGTTTTAAACACAATCAAACAGTTGTATAATTACTTGTGTTAGGCTCCAATCTAGCCTTCTTGGAAGCTGCCTGCATAAGAATGGACAACTACAACTTGATACTTCAACTGTAAAAATGCAGCAATTTGCTGTGTGGTGAAGCTTGACTGACCACCAACAAAGCAAATCTAAGGAAGACAAAGCAACACAACAGTTAGCATGCTCTACTCCAGTGTGTGCTTGGCCACTGCTCATACAATTAGTTTTCCATTTTTCTCTCTTCCAATTACCCTCTGCTAGCACCTTTTCTTTACAGGAGCATTTTTTCTGTGTATTTATTCTTTCTCTTCTGCCTTCGCAAAGAAAGAAAAAAAAGAGGTCCTAATGTGTTGTGGTTTACAGCCTTCTGGCCCAATACAAAAATTTAATGCTAGTGAGGGAGGCAGTCTTTTTTCATCAACCCACCCCAAATGGGGTCGCTGAACCTATATGTGAGAAAAGTATATTAACTCTTTCAGTCCCAGGCACATGTTATTTTAATTCATTATATCATAAGAAATGTTTATTTTGACTAATATTTCTACCTAAGTGATTAAAACATAAACCCTGTGTGACAGAAAGGGTTAAAGTAACCATAGGTACAGAATGAGCTGGTGTACAAACTGGCTGGCTATCAGGAGTTAAAGAAATTGAAGCGTAGAAGTAGGGACAGACAAACGCATGGTGAGTTACCTGGGACTGAAAGAGTTAAGCACACATACAAAACAATTTTGAAGTCTCTCTAATTTAAGAGCAAAAACTAAGCCAACCTGACCAAGTTACAATAAAAAATGAGAGTTGCAATATTATGAATAGTGTTATCTTTTCAGCAGAGGTTATCATTCCTAGATGATCTGCTCCAACAGCATGGCCGTAAAGCTGATGAACATTAAATGCCTCAGCCCCAGAATGGACCAATTTCAGAATACAACATTTCGTTTTGGAAATATGCCAACTTAATAATATCTTTTTCTTCTGAGCGTTCACCAGCTATAAATTGTGGTAGACAGTTCTGTTTGCTTGTCTGGACTTTATTCTTGTTCAAGAACTAAACTTCAGTTTTACAGATCTGGCTTATCGGAATTGGAACTCTTCGCTTGCTGCTAAAGATGGAGACGAAGCGCTTATGGGAGTGTCCTGAGTGCTGTGATTCTTAATTCACAACATTCAGATCTGGCCTATTTAAATGCACTCTTTTATTACATCACCTCTCAGGCAGATCCCCCCCCTCCACTTCTAATTTTACAACATGCTTGTTAGAGTGGCAGTGGGTCTACCCCCCCCCCCCCCCCCCCACCTGTTTCGGACCAAGCACTCAACTCAGCAGCTGGACAACGAAATAATATCCTTTTAGTCCACAAATGCAACAGGCAACTAATGTCAAGAAGCGAGACATTGCCAAATCTAGAAAAAAATCCTCCATGTTGATCAGAAAAATAACCTATAAAAACATGGTGGTCACTGAGAAAGCTAGTTTCACTGATATTTTTTCACCAACATAAAATACAAAATTCACAAAGGGAAAAAAGTTACACACACAAAATTGATTATTCAAGAAACTACAAATTTATTTAATAAAGGAATATCAAATAGTGGAATCAGTAAACTCTAATGCAATTGGTGAACTATAAACATGCGTGGACAAGTTTTTGGAAGAAACAAACATTCACAATGTATCCGGAAAAAAAAACAACCTACCGAGCAGTCTTACCTTGTCAAATCTCCCACCATATTATTTTGTTCTGTTAATTCCCATCTAAGAGTTATTTAGGTCTTCCTCAAATCCTAGATTCAACTGGGCAGGTCAGTAATTCAGACTCCTAAAAGCTATCTTATATCTATGTATTGCCCCAAAAAGGTTATATATAGAATAACAAACTTTTATTTTAGCTATTTCTGTAAAACCCGTTCAGTTGGAATTGGCTGCTATAGAAATGTAGCATGTTCAGAGTCAAACTAAATTTTAGCCATCTTTTCATTAATTAATCAGGTGCCGTCTTCACACTGAAGACTGCCTGCAATGGATCTCAAACACATGCCGTCTCCTTGCACACTTTCTCAGACTGCTGCTTGTTCACCTCTCAAAGATGTCCTTCCAATTGTAACACTGTCTGCTTCTTGCTTTTTTCAACTTTTCGTTCAGTATGATTTTTAAAAGCATGTTGTACCTTTTTATGTGGCTAAATTATTTCAACTCTTTTTCTTTAACAACCCCCCCCCCCCTCCCCACAAAAAAATTCTCTATTTGCAGAACACCTAACTACTTTATAAGACTACAACATACAGATAGGGGAAATAATTTTCACATTCAACTGAAAACAAACTGTTTCTCCCTCACTCATTTACAACAAACGGCATGTTTAGAGAGAGAAAAAATCATGTAGAAAGCTACTACAATGACTTCTGCTTGGTAGTAAACATTTTGTAGATGCAATATCAACTCGGTGGCTTAGTTCTTGTAAAGCTGACTTTTCCACTTTCTCCCCTTTCCTTTTATAAGTTGCAATTTCAGTTTTAAAATGGCTGTTTTATCTCCATAAGCAATATGTCAATATTACTTAAACAGTGCATTAGTAGTTTCATATACGATTGTAACTGGTAACCCTTTTACTGACTACTAACCAGATTTGTCCTTCCATTAGGAAATATGAAATTAGAAACCAGCAAAAGGAACTTTACAAAGTGAGAATGTACAGTAGAAAAAGGAAAGCTACCAAACATGTCATATATTTAATCTCACACGGCACCTAAGCTAGCTTTAAGAAAATGCATTACAATGCACGCAACTTAAGGGTATGTTGGGCGTGGGGAAAACAAATGTTTTAAACCAGTAATAGACAGAACCCAAGGGTGCTTACCAAAACATGAACTGAGGGTTTCAATCCACTCACTTCCTGTGCATCATGGAGCCAAAGAACTCAGATTAACCTGTACTCATGCTGCCGCTAGAAGCAGAAACAAAATGCTTAAATAGACTGATAATAACTTAACGGCAGCAAGCTAAACAACACAGTTGTTTTATTTCTTCACCATGACAGCCTTGGTAGTACAGTAATTAGCACATCTGCATCTGGTGTAAGGATCACAGTTTTAAATCAAAGCTGATTTTTCAAACTAGACTGACTCCTAGGTCAACCAAAAATAAAATTAGAACAAGATGTTTTGGGAAAGTCCTTGTGTGCAGTCCGGGATTCCACTGGGTGGGAGACCAGAACAGTCTTACTTCCTTTCTAACATGGATGTCATAAGGTCAACTATTAGGTGTTTCCTTCTAAGTCGGAGTGCCATCTGCCTGAGCGACAAGGAACCAATAGTCTGCACAATGTTCTGGGCAAAAAATGTGGATACAGTAGGATACTGGCCAGTCAGTAGGGGTGGGCTAGTCTTGAATTATGAGGCTCGTACTTGTATTATTATCATATAACTCAGGCACCCCAAGGCATGATATATCATATGTATGTGTGTGTTGACAAATAGACTCAGGCACCCCAAGGCATGATATATCATATGTATGTGTGTGTTGACAAATAGACTCAGGCACCCCAAGGCATGATATATCATATGTATGTGTGTGTTGACAAATAGACTCAGGCACCCCAAGGCATGATATATCATATGTATGTGTGTGTTGACAAATTGACTCAGGCACCCCAAGGCATGATATATCATATGTATGTGTGTGTTGACAAATAGACTCAGGCACCCCAAGGCATGATATATCATATGTATGTGTGTGTTGACAAACAGACTCAGGCACCCCAAGGCATGATATATCATATGTATGTGTGTGTTGACAAATAGACTCAGGCACCCCAAGGCATGATATATCATATGTATGTGTGTGTTGACAAATATGCTGCAATGTGTGAGATGTTAGAAGTCGGCTCTCCTTTTAACTACGGCCGATAGACAACAGTAGACGGCCAGTTAGTCGGAGTTCTGTCCCCTTGCTGCATTGCAATTACGGAGTGGAAAGGAGGGAACGAAACAAATGACATAATTACTGTGTGTTGGCGATAGACAGCGTGCACTGCCCTGCTATAATCATACGGTTACGGTTTGGGTTAGGTTTAGGGTTACGGTTAGTGTCGTCGCATCTCGTGTTCGCACAAACTCATAGTAGCAACCCAAACCCTAACCATACACCTAACCGTATGATGACAGTAGGGCAATGCACGCTGTCTATCGCCAACACACAGTAATTATGTCACTTGTTTCGTTCCCTCTATTTCACTCTGTAATGCGTCGCACCGCAGGGTCTGCCAGGCATGTCGACCTCACTTTGTTTTCTGATTCGTGCCTTCTCTAGTCCGTAATCGCACTGCAGCCAGGGGACAGAACTCCGACTAACCGGCCGTCTACTGTTGTCTACCGGCCGTAGTTGAAAGGAGAGCCTAGAAGTCAATTCTCAAATTAGTAAAACTAATCTGCTGCCAACTATATAAAATAATAATGGGAACAAAAAAATATTAATACATAGCGCCAGACAAATGACAATGTTGCACAGAACAAACCATATAATTTGTAAAATATTTTTAAATAAGTGGCATAGTGAGATGTTCGATGACCAATGGTTCAAATCAATTACAAGTTTTTTAAAACTTTGCTCTTATAAATTTTACCAAACTATTAATGTAGCTGTGCAGTGTGGCGTGAACACACTGACACACTCAGACAGTGGTTGTTTTTGATTTTTGCAGTCTTATGTAATTTCTATAATAAAAAAAAACTAAAACAGCCCTAATAGTAGATACAATACACATCTTTCTTCTGATGTGCAAAGGTAGCTTTTAAAGTTAAAACCTAGGTCATGTACACTCTGTTATTCAAGTTAAATCAACTAACCTAACCGACTGATGTGACATACAAGTGACATCCATGTCTTCCTAAAGTGAGGAAGCCTTTTCTTTAAAGATGGATCATCATGGACATGAAATTGTAACCGTAAATAATTGTCGAAAACATGATTAAATCATCAATATCGAATATTAACTCACTCGTTTAAGTAGAACAAGTTAGTAAATGACTGCAGTAACATATCCCAGGTCAGGTTAACGGCTGAAATTCTTAAATACGTCGAGCGGTAGGAGAGACAGTGCATGAATCGGGACAGACACAAGACAGTAGGATCAAAGAAAGAACCGCCAATGATGAGACTTACTGATACTGACTCAACAACCACCCAGTAAAGCATGATTTTTCCCTCATTCCACTACATATTCACCCGAACATAGATTCAAACAAACGACATATCTGCAGGAGAAACAGAAGAATTACCGTGATATTTTCAAAGAAGCCAACAGGACGGGATGCCTTCCAACACCTAGCGTGCGGCGATTCTACAGACACCAATGGCGTTTACAATCCCGTACCCTCCCGGCCCTACTTCGTGAGCTTACATCTACAAATTTATTATTTAATTAAAACATGTTTGTAAGCAACGCATGCTGTATTATTGCAATAAAATATAAATTAAAATAATATTTTAATAAAATTAAGTCTTTTTTCATCTTACCATTTCAACGCAAAATAATCGTGTACTGTAAACGTATTACAGAAACAACCATCTGCAGCTTTCTGGGATCAGCAGAGAAGGTGTCTAGTTTCAAATTTATATTTTATTTTTAAAACTTCATTTTAAATAATTAAAAACCATGTTGTATTGGTTATAAAGGATGATTTATTTTCACGGGATGTTGTTGAAACGATTTATTTTAAACAAAAATTATGCAGGATGAATTAAAACTGTTTACAGTAGCAGAAGACCCTTCACCCCCTCCCCTGTCCCTTGGTTAACCCTGGCGACCTTTAACCTACTTGGAAGGGGAAAAAAATAACGAAATATGGCCGACGTCAAAACTTTGGAGCATTCGACGCTGAAAGTTAGCATTGCCATGTTTACTGTTTTATATTTTCCAGGTTTGGGTGGGAGAGACGAGGTTCTTGCATATCAGTTTATAAGCTGTGCTTTCGAAGCTAATATCGCTAAAAACCAGCGTAGAATGTAGACGGATATGAAATGAATGAATGAAAACATCACTGAATGATGATGTTGAGAGAGCGACGGATGAATGAAAGATGAAACGTAGATTTAAAGATAGCTGTACATTTTTCTGAAGTTATTCATTCAGCAGTCCCTTGTTGGGGGTTTGTTGTACAAGCAGCTCTAATTGATTTAACATGTGATCTTTATCCGCTCTCAACTGATGACTAAGCCGAGTTGTTGGGGGTTTTAATTCTTGTAGTATATTTTTATTTGTGATTTGATCCTCCAAACAATATTTCATTATTTCATAACCAATGTTGATTATGTTGATTGTACTTTGCTGCAAGTCAGTCAGTCAGCCAGATTCCAGTTCTGGTTTTGACCGTGCTGCACCTTACTGCTGTTAGCTCAGCCCGTGTGTTATTTGTATGGTTGTGTTGATGTCTAAGGTCACTACTGTTATGTCATCACAGTTGACGTCTTTTGCACATTGGGCATCCCCTTGTGTGCACAGTCCTCTAATGCAGCAGCCACTCTAGGGTACCTTGAGGAATTCGGTTATAACTTTCTTTACCTCTAGGATGGCATAGGCATACTTCACCAAGCTTAACTCCTCGGTCACACAGTTGTATGCTAGTGTTAACATCAGAGATTCACCAATATCCCCAAACCCAGTCCATAAAGCGTTGATGTTTTTAGCTGTGTCCATGACTCTTCCCATTTGCATTGGTGCATTAGTTGCCAGCTGGTCAGCCCTGTCACTGCTGTCATGCAAAACTCCAGTTCTGGAACAAGACTGAAGTCCAGAAGTGGATGAACAACCAAAACTTTCTACTGGAGTTTACAGCTGGTCAACATGAAGAAGGCTAATGTAAATACACTCATTTAGATTTTATCAGGGACTGTAGAGCATGTGCAGTCTGGTGATATACTTCATGTGTCTTCTATGGGAAGAGACTGGGCAACTATTCATCTGCACTGGAAGTGATTAACTTCTTCTTAAAGTCTGTGCTATGTTTTATTGGTAGTCATGTCTATCCACAACCTTCTGTACTGTGTACTTTCAGTCAACTCTGATACAGATGAACCTGCATGAAATGTTGTCAAACTATCCAACATCTTTTCTTCCTCTGCATCTCTTCCCCTCCAACTTTCCTTCTTCTCATCACATGACCAAATAATGTAGAATTGTCTCTTTCTGAATCAGGCAGTCAGTTTCTTTCAGGACATCTTTTTTACTGTTTGTATCTGTCCAGGGTATTCCAATCATTCATCTATAAAACCACATCCCCCCAGGTTCCAAATATTTGTTCACTAATCTATCAACTGTCCATGATTCACTTCCATATATATCAAGCTAGGATTTATATAAAGTAAGTAAAGATCCCTTTTCACGCCTTTAGGTACATCGGGCATTTGGGAAGAGCACCCATATTTTTACAGACCATCGGCACTAGGTGGGTAATGTGGTCAGCATTACGCCGGCCATAGGATTTATACAGCTTTTAAGAATTCCTTTTTTCAACTTAGTTGATATAGAAAGTTTACATCAGATATTCTTCATTTAGTAAAATACTGCCTTTGCTCTTGCTATTCTACATTTAACTTCTTGAGTACGTCTTCCATCTGATGTTATCAAAGTACCCACATAAATGTCTGTCTCATTTACTTTCATGCTGCATGTATGAGGGTCACTTTTCTATGTAATTACCTTTTTTTTTTCTTTGCTATTCGAAGAGCCTTGTTTTGACTTTCTTTTACAATTATGTCCATCATTTCTTGTATTTGTGTTTCATTTTCAGTGATCAACACTAAATAGTCAGCATATCGCAGGTTGTGTAAACAGTATGCCCACCAGCCATTTTCTCTGACATACCCTGCATGGATCTAATTATTATTTCACTGTACACATTGTATAAATTTAGATTTTTGATGGAACACATCCTACATTCATAATTTCCTACCTAGAAGCCCAATGAATGCAAGATGCACAGATTTTGTTTCTCTTTGCTACTTTTTGGGCCTCTGAAGCGAAATCCCCTGGGATTAAAAGAGTTAAGCACCCCCCCTAGCCCTCCCCCCCCCCCCACCACCAAAATGAGCAATATTAAGTTAAAACCTGATAAAATAAACATGATTATGTCACCTTTGTTGCAGTCATGATATTTGTTACTGATGTGTTCTGTTTTTTTAGGTCCCTTATGAACTGTTGAATAAACAGTTCCGAGCGTCACAAAAAATAATCGATCGTGAGATCTCCAAGTTCAGCAGTGCCGCGGCAGATTTGGAGAAGAAAATCGAGAACTCGGCTCATCTGACTGTCAGTGATGTCACATGTGCATTGTCAAGTATGGTGGATAACTTGTCAGTGCTGAAACGAAAGGCAGGTTTATTGTTTTTGCCTTTAAAAGCTGAATGAATCATTTGGAATTGGGATGTGTAAGAAAGCTACCTTATAAGATAGCTCGTTTATTCTGGATCAAATAAGCTTTTTACAGTTATTAACACTGAAACGCTGCTCGGATTCGAATAAATATTCTGCCAGTTTATTTCTTCTATTCCTTCACATGTACTTAGTCGCAGTCATCGCTGTTCACTTCCAAAAATATGACACAATAATAATTTTCTCACCGTTTACTACACTTAATTGAAACTACAGCGGAGCAACTATGGGATGACCCGTTTGCTATGAAGCTGAAATTAAGATTACCAAGATTACTCTGTCTTTAAATTATCTCATTCCTTTTAAAGTTTTCCCTAATCATGAATGCGTTGTCTGGCAGTTACCTAATTCTGCTCTAACTCTTTTTAAATGATTTTACTATGTTAGTAAAGTAAAGATCCCTTTTCACGCCTTAGGTGCATCGGTAATATGGGAAGAGCGTCCCATAATTTTTACAGACCAGTCAGCACTGGATGGGTAATGTGGTCAGCATCACGCCGGCCATCTTTACTTCCCCAGGACAGCCATCCTGGTACCCATTTTAGGCTGGGTCGACCTGCGACGCCCCATACCATGATACAAATCCACACAGCCAGCCGTGGGTTTTGATCGCGGAGTTAGAAAACTAAAAAGCAAGTTTTAGACCAAATGGCACTAGTTTTGAAATGCAAGCTTGTGATTATGAACACTGAAAGAACACTGATCAACACAGTATTCTTACTAACACTGTCAATGTCAAACAGGCACATTGTCTATAAAAGACAGAAGGAAAATAGTCATGACAAAAGTGAAATGTTTACGCACTATGCTGGGTGTAACGAGGAAAGATCGACTTAGGAACGATGATATCAGGAGGAGAGTCAGCACAGAACCAGTACTGAACATTTTAGGTAGAAACAAATCAAATGGTCTGGCCATGTAACAAGATTGGCAGCAGACAAGGCCCCACAGAGAGCAATGTTATACAGATACAGTGCTAACAGAGCCAGAGGTCGACCACACAGAGCATTGACTACAAAATATCAAAGACACTCAGAAATACTTTATATGAAGTGAACAGAAGAACCCGTTCCAAAGATCTCTACCTGCCCTGACACCCCGAGGCATTCCAGGAGTAGAAAAAAAAAAAGAAGAAGTTAACTAACTTTTCTTTTTTCTTAATGAACATTTGAGTGATTTTACATTTCTTTTTCTGACAAGATTTCACACTGATCACTAGACAATTGCCTCATGCTCCAAAGGTCATGAGTTTATTTCACAGACTGCATCATTACAGTTCACAATTGCAATTTGTAATGTGATTCCCAGAGATCATCACCCGTGCTTCCTGCTTTGTGCAACACTGTCAGCCATTGTGCAGAGCACAAAATCCCTTTTGAGATACAATCCGGTGTAGTGAAGTTGATCCTCTCGAACTAAATTTTTTTTTTCCCGATTAGCCTATCTTGCTAGCATAGTTGCTTAAATCTGACCTCGTGGCGACTGAGTGCTGAACTCCTTGTGGCCAGAGTTCACGTCTGGTGGTGGGCAGAAAAGCCACGTTTCTCCCAGACTTACGATATCTATCATGAAATCAAGGCTGAAGAGTTGCGATATCCATAGTACCGAGCCAGAGGGTTAACAACTCATGGTTTCTGTACATTTTTAAAAAAAATTTCAATTTATTATTTACTTGCCTCCACTGGCTGTCAACTCCAGCAGAAAAGTCTTGACTGTTTGTCCATTTCTAAGCTTTGGCCTTTTTCCAGGACTTGAGTTTTGCAGGTGTATTTATTTTGAAGGAAACACTCCTAATTAGTTGTGTTTTTGCGACTTGCTTGTTATAGGAAATTGGTCCATTCTGTTTTTCTCCCCTAAAAAAACAACTCAGGGAGATACTATCTGAGAAACAAGGTCACATTCTTTGGGCACATTGAGCGTTCTAAAAAATCTAAAGACCTTTTTCATTGTTTTGAGGCGTACTAAGAATATGGTAGTAGCCCTATAACTTATAGACAGGTTGATACTTCATAGATGAATCTAACTTTGGCTGCCTTTACTTCCTTGGACATATTTAAGACTGTGTCAGACTGGAAGTCTAAGTTAGAGTTTATTGTCAATAAAATAATAAGTTACTTGGGTGTCCTTTACAGGGCGCTGCAGGACCACTCCCAGCATGTTTTGGTTGTTTGTAGTTTTCACTAGGCAATTTTTCTATTCAGTAGTTTCACTAGGAAATTTTCCATTGAGTAGTTTTCTATGGCTTCCTCATCGATCAGCTCTCGATAACACTGTTGAAGTGTCTAAGTCAAGACAATAGTAAATAAGTCTTCTTCAGCCTTCTATCCCCCAGTGGAGCATAGGACCTTAGCCTCAGGTAAGCAAAGAACCTTTTTACACCAGTGAAACATCTGATGCTGAGCTCAGTGGGTAATCTTTACATAATGTCATGAAAATCATCCAGTCACTTTTACTTTCAAAGACATTACTTGCTATCTAATTTAGGCTAGTTCAACCTGGGAGCCAAATTAAGTTTTTTTAAAAATCTGCCACAAAGCGGGTTCGAATCCAAGACCTTTGAGACGGCATATATGCAGGCTGCTATGCCACTATGGTTCCCTTCATCAGAAATACATTATTCATATTTCTGATGTTTATGTTTTTTTTTTTTTAAATCTGCAATATTGCTGAATTATAACTCATAATTTTTATGATTCTCCTACATAGGCTGAAGAAAGCATCCAGGAAGAACTGGGAGTGACTCATGTGATCAAACGTAGGCTAGAACATCTCCAGGAGAGGGAGATGGGAGATGGCCAGGATGGAATGCCACCAAAGCTCTGGCAGAAAAACAGACTGGACAGAATGTTGGTGGAGTACTTCCTGAGAGCCGGCTACTACAATTCAGCTTTGAAACTGGCCAGACATTCAAACATTGAGGTACTACTTTAAGTTCAGCATTGGATTCAATGTTAGCTTGATTAAAAAAGCTGTGAGTTGTGAGTTAAGAACTGTCATCCACACACTTGGGACATTTCCATCCGCATTTTCAGCAGCAAGTTTAGAGTTTCAATTCCAGTGGTAGCAGCAGTAGTCTGATTGTATGTCTGTCTCGCCCCTTCCCTAAGTATTTAGTGTCGGCCAGATCCTCTAGTCACTCTTCGCTGCACCATTCTCTTCAGACAGTGATGATCCATCTGTTCCTCCACCGCAGTGTTTACTTGTTCCCAGAGGGCCATTACAACATCCAGCTTGTCATGCATCAGTTTACCACCAAGTGGTGCATAACCAGCCATTCTATCTGCCTGTTTATTTCCCAACATACCAATGTACCCAGAAGAAAATATCTAAATGACTCTAGCTACCTGGGACCTCTAAAGCAATGCTTGCCACTCTGCATGAAGCATACCCGTCTCCGTCTTTCTCAACATGCTCTGTGAGCCAGAGGAAAGCTGCAGTAAAATAATAAAGCTTTTGATTTGCTATGCCTTTCACTGGCAACATCATCAGTGGCTGCGTAATTACTGGTATCTTGTGGTGTGGCAACACCTTCTTCTGTCCCTTTAACACGTTGTATACCACTTCAGTTCTACCCAGTGTTCCCTCATGTTTGCCAAAGTGGCTCAAAACTTGTTTGATTGTTGATTGCTTACAAGTTTGCCATTACCAAGTATGGTTCATGTTTTTTATGTTATCACAATTGAAATCATGGCACATTACATGCATGCTCAGTCCTCCATCACAGCAGCCACTCCAAGGTATCTCCACTGATTATTCCTGTGAGAAGCTGCTTATGTCTCCAATCTTGGCCTCAAAAGCAACATGATTTGCCTTAATTCCAGGTCATGCAGTCATGTTTATGTCAGAGATTTGCCATTCTCCATTAGCCCAGTCCCTACAGTGTTGATGATATCTGCTCTGTCCATGCTTCTTCTTACTTGGGTTGGTGCATTGCTTGCTAGTTGGTCCAGTATAACTGGCTGGCAAGAGAGTGTTTCAGGTTGACTCCTCAAGACTATTTATTATCTTTCATCTAGTTGTTGCACCTATTATGGCTCTAGGTTCTACCCAGCCTCATTCAAAAAGGCACTAAACATTGTTCACAATTTACCAGAAGTAGTTGAGTATTGAGCTAAAAACTTACACCACAGCACTCTTGACATTCCCTTGGTCACTCCCAGCTGTACCAGTCTCTCCTCTGAGTGTAGTGTGTTGACCACATCCCTTGGTCACTCCCAGCTGTACCATTCTCTCCTCTGAGTATAGAGTTTTGACCCGATCCCTTGGTCACTCCCAGCTGTACCATTCTCTCCTCTGAGTATAGAGTTTTGACCAGATACCGTGGTCACTCCCAGCTGTACCATTCTCTCCAGACCATAAAGATCTATTCCTGCCTCCATATTGTTCACTTGCTCCTAAAGGGCCTTGATCACATCAAGCTTGTTGTGCAGAAACTCACCACCTGTTGGTATAGAACCAACCAGTATATCTGCTTGTTCATTTCCCAGCACTCTTTTATACCCAGTTAAAACATCAAAGATTATTCAGGGAAAAGTTTATGAAGGAAATGTGGTGAGTAAGGGGACTGGTCACTCTAACTCATATCGTTGGCATCACACCCAAGTCGCCCATGTGTAGTTTTGATGATTTTCAGCTAAATGCATTTTCAGGACTGTTATTTGTCACTCCACAGACACATGTGTGAATTCCTATACCAGATAGGACTGTTATTTGTCACTCCACAGACACATGTGTGAATTCCTATACCAGATAGGACTGTTATTTGTCACTCCAGAGACACATGTGTGAATTCCTATACCAGATAGGTTACAGTGTAGTATTACTTTATTACTTTTCAAGCAGTTAACAGTTTTTCATTTGCTTCTCAATTTTAAAACATGATTTTCCCAAAACAAGTATTTTGCCTAATGTTCCACACCCTAGCAGTATCTACTGTAGGATTGTGTACATCTCTGCTTACAGTACATGTTGATGTGTGGTTACAGACATGTGATTACAGCAGCTGTGTGATTACAGATGCGTGGTTACAGATATGTGGTTATAGAAGACATGTGATTACAGACATGTAATTACAGGAATGTAGTTACAGGTGTGTGGTTATAGATGTGTGATTATGACATATGATTACAGACATGTAAATTTATCAAATGATTACAAATGTGTAGGAATGTCTTATCATTGCCAGGATTTGACCAACATAGACCTGTTTATGACCTCCAAAGAAATAGAGGATGCACTCGCCAAATCTGACACCAAGCCGTGCATCAGCTGGTGCACAGACAACCGGTCCAAGCTGCGCAAAATGAAGGTTTGATCACTTCCCGTTTTGTCTTTTTATTACCGCGAAAAGATATCAGACCACACAAGAAGTAGAACTAGTCTGCTTCAGATTATCCCAGTCATAAACAACAAATGAATGTAGCGGGTAGAAAGACTTCATCAGCATGTAATGCAAACTTTTTTTTAAAGTTATGTTTTCCTGTTGCAAATTTGAACAAAGAAGACACAAACAATAAATTGCACAATTTATTGCCTGGCATATTTCACTGTATCTTGTCAGCTGCATACTACAGTAAAGGTTAAACAAAAGAAGCATATGAACGAATCCTTTATAACTGAAGTACAAATTCAACCACACTCAAAAGCGACTGCATCGTTTTACCAGGCTAACTGTAATGACAGAACCATGTCTTTCTGTTTACAAAGTTCAAGAGCAGGTAACCAATCATGGCAGCTTCAAGAAATCTCAGGACTGCACCATTGGACGTCTTATAAAGAATTTGAAATGCATTGTCCTTGGTTACAGTGAATCCAGAGTCTAAATAGTGGCATTCTACTTTGTGCCAAGCAAACGACATTTCCCGGCCGTTTTTAATATATCTTTTTTTTTTTTAAAGTTTTACTTTTTGAAAGTTTAACACCCAGCAGCTCAAAGAGTAACTTTCTGGATGCCAGTTATACAGGAACAAAGTCTAGATACCCTGTTTAATCACATAAAACATTTACATTGGACTGTGTGTGGGGGGAGGGGGGGGGTTTGAAGTAAACAAATATTTTGTAATTTTTATGAATTCTTTTAATGTGGTGCGATGACTTAGGGAAGGCTATGCTGCATTTGAAGGTTTACCAGGCAGACTCGACAGCCTTGTGGTAAAACATGTTTCATGACCAAACCATTTCCTTTTTCCTTTAATGTGTGTATAGTCGAACACTTGTTCTGGCCCTACATAATTCTTGATATAATTATTTTTGATTACATTTCTGTTTGTTATTACATCTCTGTTTGTTATTAAAGCTCTGTTTGTTACATTTAGAATTCCTCATAAATGTTTTGTTTCTGTGTTATTTTCTTTTTGATTTTTCGTTTCTTTGTTAGCACTGAAAATAAATTACTCATTTTGTCTCAAATTCCCTTCAGACGATCAGAACATGGCAGTTTTTTGTATTGAGAAATTATAGTTATACACTAAGTAGACTAATTGGCTTTGCAGCCGCATGTGCACAAAATTTAAGATTGGCAAATCAGCCGTGTGCGCATGTGGATTGACACCTGAGACAACAGATTGCATCCGCTAAGACTGTCCCAGATACAGCATAACAAGGCAAAACTTTTGGCCAAGAGAAATGTTGGTGGAAGCCAAACCTTCCAGACCGCTGAATGAATAAAAAAAAAAAAAAAAAGGACAGTGAATTTCATACTAGAGACAACAAAGCAGATGCAGTTAATCATTTCAAGCGAACGAAAGAAGAAAAACAGCTTAGTGGATATCAACAGCAAAGAAGTAGAAAATAAAAAGTAATTTGCTCGTGTGATGGAGTCTACTAAAATTGTTCATGAAATAAACATTAAAGTGGGCAGCAGCTGATGAATACTTTGTCCTGATTGTTTCTAATGATGACATTCAATCAATGAGATACCCTCTCCACAGTAATGTTAGGCTGTAATGGATCTTCAACACTCTTGTCACTCATCCTTATTGCACACTCTTTTTCAGACTCTTCACAATCTCTGTATTTGATTTTTGTGTGTTTTTGTTGTTGTTAATGAAATACAACCTTTTCATGAAGACTGTGTTTATTTGTCTCTTCTTTCTAGAGCACCCTAGAGTTTAATATTAGAAAGCAAGAATTTGTGGAATTGATTCGAGAAAACCGACGCATTGATGCTGTCAAGTAAGATACTCTTGTTTCTTTATTTTGCATATACATGTACAGGCAGATAATTGGTTTAAAAAAAAAAAATAAGAAACATCATACTCAGGAAAGTCTTTTAGGCATTTCTTATAATATGAGAAATGGTTATTTAGGAATCTTCTAGAATATAATGGTCGATACATTGATGTTCAGCGTTTTTGTCTTCTTCTTCACATTCACCAGCTGTAAGCTCAGGTGGAAAGTTCTGGTTGTTCGTTAACTTCTGGACTTTAGTCTTGTTGCAAAACCTGAGTGTTGCGTGCACACCAGTTTTACAGATCTGGCTTAGTTAGTTATTTAATTGACAGATTATCCTTATTACATATCAGACAAGTCCATAAGCGAGCAGATCCCATCTTCAGTATGTTCCTCAGCATGTGGCAACTGATAACACCAGTTCTGTGTTGGTTTACTATTCTTCTTTGACTGCCTGTATAGTGTTCATGTCTGGTAGTACCTCTTTTGATCTGAAGTTCTGGTAGTCTTGTGAAAGTTGTCGACTCAGTGTCATCTCCTTAAGCCCCACCCATTGCTTGTCCTGTATCTCTTGTGGTCCTGCCCACAAACCAGTCCGTTCGTTTATTCCTTCTGGAATAAGATCTGGCTTATGTAGACTTCTGATTCTTCGCCTCTGAGTCAGATGCACACCAACTACAAAGGAGGTGCTGAGTCAGATGCACACCAACTACAAAGGAGGTGCTGAGTCAGATGCACACCAACTACAAAGGAGGTGCTGAGTCAGATGCACACCAACTACAAAGGAGGTGCCCGTAATTAGAAGGATTTTACAAGATGCTTGTTAAAAGGTCAGTGGGTCTGTTCCTTTTGTTGCCCCCCCCCCCCCCCCCCCCCCCAGGGAGCCCTAAAACCTACATGGGGAAGAATTATCTGAACCCAGAAAGAGCTTGCACCTATCAGAATGTGTTTAGTATAGGAATTTTCCATAAGTATTTTATGGCTTCATACACATTTGAGTGTAAAAAGGTCATGAAAATCTGTTTGAGTGTTTAATCTTTCGGGTGTTCTTTTAATGTATTTACTTCTGTGCATATTTTTGCAGCTTAACTTTGCAAGGATTCTTGACAAACACCAATTAACACTTGATAGACAATGTGATCATTTTTACACTGCCTGCCTTTACTTCCCAAAACATTTCCTTATATCAGTTTTATGTTGTCCCAACCTAGAGTCCAAATTGATATTTGTTTTTCTCAGATTCACTGAAATACATGAAGATCTGTTTTATCCTCTGATAGAGATCAGATCATACAGACACAAGGGTAGATGGAACTACAGGTGTAAGAATATGTGAACGAGAAATTAAGAGTGGATGCAGCAAGGAGGGATGTACAAGAGGAAGAGAAAGACGTGTGTATGATAAGGGTGCTATGGGAACTGTTGGCATCTATCTAAACTTTAAGACATTTGCTGTGGGAGACGGAGCATGTATGTGTGTGTGTGCGTGCACTATGATGCCCATTCTTAAATCAGTAGTTAGAGCCTGTAATTGCCAGGCTGGTAAATATGTCTGCCAGTCACTAGACTTTCGTAGTTACAGAAATCTCTTCTTAGATTCACTAAAATAAGTTAAAGGAAAAGACCCTCTTCCACACCTTTAGGTGTATTGATTATCTAGGGCTAGACCTAAATTTTATAGACCAATCGGCACTTGGTGGGTGATGTGGTCAGCATCATGCCGGCCGCCTTGACTTCCCAGGACTGCACCTGGTATCCACTCAAGGCTGGGTCAACCTGGAAGCCAAGCTAATTTCTTTAAAAAAAAAGTCTAGCTTCATGAGGACCCGAACCTTCCGATCTCCACACAGGATCTAACTACTACACCACGCTACATGTGAAGTTTGTGTTCACATAAAAGCTCTACTCTATAACAGCTATGGAAATCTTTTTCTCAGATTCACTGAAATATGTGAACATTTGTATTATCCTCACAGCTTGGCTCTGCACTATAACAACTAAGAAAATCCCTTTCAGATTCACTGAAATGACCCCAGAATGTCTGCTTAGATTTACTCAAATACATGAACATTTGTTTTGTCCTCACAGCTTTGCTCTGCACTATAACAACTATGAAAATCACTGAAATACTCCTAAATTGTCTGCCTGGATTTACTAAAATGTGTGAACATTGTTTTATCTTGACAGATTCGCCCGTAAGCATTTCTCCTCGGTGGAACCATCACAAATAGGAGACATCCAGAGACTGATGGGAATGTTAGCATTTAACAGCAACAATCCTGACAACCCATATTCTGTAAGTTTCTTATGTTTGATTATTAATCACCTGCAAGTTTCAGCACAGTAGTATTAGCAGTGGTGTTTGCAATGGTGTTATCAGTGGTGTTAGTAATGGTGTTAGTAATGGTGTTATCAGTGGTGTTAGTAATGGTGTTAGTAATTGTTTTAGCAATGGTGTTAGCAATAGTGTTAGCAATGATGTTAGTAGTGTGTCATTACAAAAGTAAGAAACTTACTTTCCTGCTTCTGTAGTAGTTGTTTGGATGCTTTGTCTTTTCTGAAAAGGGTCACAGGGACCAATGTGCCTGTTTAGCAAGTTGAAGGTCTCTCATATTGTAGTCATCTTCTTCTGCATTTGCTGGCTTTGGTCTTATTTCAGGACTTAAATTTTGCATGTACAATGGTTTTACAGATCTGGCTTATTTGTGTGCAGACTATTGGTTCTTTGCTGTAAAATATGCCAGGCAATAAATGAATTTGTGCAATCTACTGTTTGTATCTTCTTTGTTCAAATTCACAATGGGGAAAACACTGCTTTGAAATTGTGAAATAGTTACAAAAGGCTTATGGTTTAGTTGAGGTGCTATGCTTCATGAGAAAGCACAAGGCACGGCCTGAAGAGGAGGAACATATGATGGTACCCCAGGACCAGAGCTCAAATTGGTCTAGACCTAATTGTGTCCCTTCGCGGTCAGCCTAGAAACAGATCCTGGCTTGAGCTCAGAGATATGCCCTTCACCTTGTATTTACCCTGACGAAACAGACAGTTTTCGAATGTGGTCGATTTTGTTACAGTTCGAAGAATTCATTTACTCCCTTCATTAAAAAAAATTTGCACCTGACGAGATACAGCGAAATATGCCTGGCAAAAAATTAATTTGTGCAATCTATTGTTTTTGTCTTCCTTGTTTTAGTTCATGATTGTTTGGATTTTGCAGCTAAAATTTTCTGTGTGGTGCGTAGTCTTGTTTATTGTCTTTTTCTTCTTGACGTTCACTGGCTGAAACTCTGGTAGAAAGTGCTGGTTGCTTATCCACCTCTGGACTGTAATCTTGTTTATTGTCTTTTCTTCTTGACGTTCACTGGCTGTAACTCTGGTAGAAAGTGCTGGTTGTTTATCCACCTCTGGACTGTAATCTTGTTTATTGTCTTTTCTTCTTTACGTTCACTGGCTGAAACTCTGGTAGAAAGTGCTGGTTGTTTATCCACCTCTGGACTGTAATCTTGTTTATTGTCTTTTCTTCTTTACGTTCACTGGCTGAAACTCTGGTAGAAAGTGCTGGTTGCTTATCCACCTCTGGACTGTAATCTTGTTCCAGAACCTGAGTGTTGCTTGCACATCCATTTTACAGATCTGACTTATTTGAATGTAGATTGTTGGTTCCTTGCCTCTCACGCAAATGCACTCCAACTTTGAAGGCAGCCTCCAGTTAGTCGCCTCTTAGGACATGCTTGTTGGGGAGGCAGTGGGTCTGGGTTTTTTCCCCTCACAGTAGGGCCCCGGAATCCACATGGGGAGTCCTATTTACGATAGTTCTACAGAGGAGAAAGTTTTACAGGTCATTATATGTAAAGATAATACAAATATTCCAGTATTTAATGAATCTGAGAAGACATTTCAGGGGTTGTGGTAGTCTAGAGTGATTCTATGAGGATACAGTTGTATGTGTGATGGCATAATCAGTTTTATGCTAACTTTCCACTGTTGCCTCTCGTGACACATCTTCTTCTGTGTTTGTCCTTAAAAGGGAAGATTCAAATTGTGTTGTTGTTTACAGCTGGGCTGTGATATTTGCATCTTTTGGCCCAACACATCTGATTTTAACAAATCCTTGATTAGTCGACTTAGACATGCTTGTTAAGGAGCAGTGATTGTCACCCCCCCCCCCCCCCCCCCCCCCCATCCCTACAAAACAATGAATGTCAGAAAGCCACACAGAGACAACACATCTGATTGGTTGCAGAGTTTACTGATCTCCTTTCCTTAAAAGCTCCAGTAACATATAGATGATAGCATATATTATCTGTCCATGATTTCACTGATGTTTATACTCATCTTTCACAATCTGTATACCTGTAGTTATTATGTTAAAAGTTCAGGCTGTATTTTCTGTAATTTCCAGGAACTGTTGTCTGCTGAAAGCTGGAATAAATTAATTCTTCAGTTCCGTCAAGAAAATTTCAAGCTCCATCAGTTGAACAGCACCTCCGTGTTCACAGCCACATTACAAGCTGGCCTCTCAGCTCTAAAAACTCTGTATCTTTTATTGAAGAATGTAGTTTTGTTGATGTTTTTTAATTTGTGACCAGAGACAATTCACATTAAGCAGAAGCATAATTGCTGTGTCCCCTCCCTACGAAAAATGAAAAGGTGAAGATTCATAAATTTGGCCCTATTTTCATGTGGGGGTGGAAGTGTTATTACTTTCTGTATTCTAAGGCCCCCTATGTGGGTTCCAGGCTATGGTGGAGGAAAAAAGAATAGACCAGCAAGCTTGTTGTAACAGGCAACTAATTAGGGCTGTTTCCTTTGAAGTCGGAGTGCATCTGCCTGAGAGGTAAGGAACCAGCAGTCTGCATACAGATAAGCCAGATCTTTAAATAGAAGTAGACAAACAACTAGAAATTTCCATCAGAGTTTACCGCTAGTGAGCGGCAAGTAAAAGAAAAAATTTATTTAACATTTTCAGATATAAATTCTAGACATATATACTGTGTAATTTCCCTTTTTTTCTGCATAATTCCTTAACCTTTGCCCTAGTCACTGTTACAAGGATGACACAAATGTCCGTAATCCAGACTGTCCCGTGTGTAGCACGCACATGAATGAACTGGCTCAACCCTTGCCGTTTGCTCACTGTGCTAATTCAAAGTTGGTCTGTAGTATCACAGGCTACGCTCTCAATGAGCACAACCCCCCAATGATGTTGCCGAACGGTCGGATTTATGGTTTGAAGGTAAGATCTTCAGTTGTTTGGAAGGGTGGAATCATTCTGAGCCTGTGGTAATGTGATATTGACTATCAGGTGTCTCTCTGGTAAATGTATGAATGAATGAACAATTGACATCACTGAACTCAGGACATTCCCACACAGGCTCCCTCTCCTTCTTCAGTAGCCAACGAAGAGCTGATATCTTAATAATATGAGTTGTAGCCAGTTTAAAAATCCACCTTTTTCTCTCCTGTTGACATCACTGTACTCGGGACATTTTCCACAAATGCTCCTCCTCTTTCAGTAGCCAACGAAGAGCTGACATGTTAATAATTTGGGCCAGAACCTCTACCCCCTCCCCATCCCATTCAAGTTGAATTAGTCTTTCTGTGTATGAATTCTCTGTCGATTCTGTTGCAGTGTCCATTTAATCACAGGGAGCCTTCATTTTGTCAGCTTTATCATAAAGAAGCTCACCACCCAGAGGAGCAGCAACAGCATCTCTCAGCCTGCTCATTACCCCTAGAACCAGAATATCCTGGACTGAAAATCTATATCTTCCTGTTGTCAAATAGTCAAGCCGTTTTTAACCTTATGGTTGTAGTCTGTAGGTTTGTTTTTCACTGTTATTTAATTATAAGTGCAGTTTTTGTTTGGTGGTGAAATCTTTAGGAGTGTTTGCTAGAGCTTTAGAGTAAATGCTTTGTGGGACACTCATATGAGACCCCAGCTAAGGCCCGTTCCAGGGATCTCTTCCTACCCTGACGCCGCGAGGCTTTCCAGGAGTAGAGAAAAGAAGAAGAGTGTGCTTGTGTTATAAGAAAAGCAACACAAACAAACACATTAGGCCATGATCTGTGTCTAGAAAACTGTGTTCATTTCTGCTTGTCATTTAACCCCAAAACTGCCTCTATTAACCACTTTTGTGGTGCATGCAGTGGGGGGGGGGGGGGGTGTCTTTGAGCCTAGTATTTAAGGCTACATGGCTAGTGCTGTCACCACATACTGTGCAGGTTAGGATTTTATTTTTGACCCCGACAGAAAAAAAATACCCTCAACCTTAATGAGGATTTGAACCCAGATCCCACACCTGAGAACCTGACATTCTTAACTTTCTGGCCAGCTGCTTCTCTTTTAAGCATTTAAGCACAGCAATGAAAATTGCTCCGGAAGAAAATACTCTGCATTAAATACCGGTTTTATCTTTAGTAGTAACTTCCTGCTATGATAAATGATTGATTACTATGATAATTTTTAAAATGTTTTTGCAACATTGATGTGTATATATTAAATACAAGACATCTACTAATATGTCTAAATTAACCTTCACCATCCTCATATTAATTTGTGTCCCGTGTTCACAGATCTACTGCATCCATCTTTTTTAGATTTTTGTTTTTGCAATTCATTACTTGGTCAGCCTTATTCGTTAAGCTCATGTTCTAAACTTTCAGAACTTGATAAGTTGTCCTCTGTTAATTAATGTTTTAAACAAAAAAAATGCTTTCACTAGATATAAATGCATGGCTTCACCCGGGATAGTGAAAGAAAGTTCTGTTCTCATCTTGGTCTTCACCGCTGTCGTAAATGTAGTAGAAACTCCATGGAGGATCAAGCACAACATAAACTTTCTGTCTTTAAGTTTTTCTTGGATGCCTTATTGTGTCAGTGTCCTATTTCAGGGCATGTCTGGGATTCTCTGAATTTGTACAGGGTTTGGGAGCTGGCCCCTAAGTCACAGCCCAAGGTGGAGAGGTAGGATCGTCCTAGACCAGTTCTTCCCATAGCACTACCACCACTTTAGCATCCCTTTGGAGTGATGGGGCAGTGACTCAGGGCTAAAATTCAGCATGTTAGCAGTTTTCCCCAGACCTGACTGATAAAGCAACAACAACCTCTAAGGCCTCTATCTTACAGTCTGTGTTTCTAGGAAGATAAAAATGAAACACATTTTTTTTTTAAATTTAAATAATATGAGGACGATAGAAGATGAAAAATATTTGAAGGGATATAACTGCGCCAAACGTTTACTTTTGCTGATTGTCACAATAAATAAAAGAAATGCACAGTAACATGGCCGCCAATTTGACTGTTCAATTCAACATTGTAGCCAAAATGGCAGTTGAAAATTTAACCCGTGTATTGGTCACGGTTTTGAAGTAGTAAACAGCTCATATAAAACAAACACACAAAATACAGAAGGGGTTTGTGTTTTATATTATAGATAACTTGATCAGCCGCCACCCTTTATTAATACTTTTTGATTTGTTTAGAATGCTGTTCATCTTCATCTTAGTCCAAAATTACTATGTTCATTGGATCATCAGTCTATATTGACTGTATGATCAGTTCCCTCCATCTTTGTCAGTCAGATGCAATGAACCTGATGTTTGCATGTCTGAGGCATGTCCATTCAGCCAGATTCTGTATCCAGGTCTTCCTCAATCAACTTCTTCTCTTCCCATCTTTCAAGTAATATAGTATCCTTTTGGATAGATTGATTGATCTTGTAACATGTCTGTACCAGTGCATTTCCATCTTTTCACTGTTGTTAAAAGAGAGAAGTTTATTGTTGCCAGAGTGTTGAGTGATGATGCAGCGAACTTTGTCATTTGTGATGTGATCTCTGTATAATTTTTAAAGGATCTATCCAAAAGATCTCATTTCCAGTGCTTGTATTTTCCCGAATATGGCTAGCCATCCTATTCTTTCTTCTGTGTTTGGTTCCTACTATCAGTTTACCAAACTGACTTCAAATTTCATCACTGCAGATCTGGCTTTTCATGGCAACAGTGGCTTTGCACATAACATAATCATTTACAAATCTGGGTTCACCCCTGTATAGATTCGACATCCCAGCATTCAGGAAAAGCCCATATTAGCTCCATTTCTTCACTACAGCCAGGAAAAAGTCTCCTCCCTGGTGGTGCCTGTTATCATTTGGTTAACTACTCGTCTTGTCTTTCCCCCACCACCCCCTTCCCAGAGTCTCGAGTGGCGCCTAGAGCCCAGACACTCCCGGCTGCAACCTTCTCTCCAGGTGCGGGTTTTCAGTATCTAAAATGTACAAATTCACTATATCTATCATTTTCATAGTAGACTTGTGTTAGTGTATTACACTGAACATTGGAAACATTTATCTTACTGAACTGTTAATCTTCAGAGCAGTACAAAATATGAACATTTTATTTTACAGGCTTTGGAGACAATGGCTGATATTGATGGTAAAGTTGTGTGTCCTCGGACTCAAGAAGTCTTTCATGTTGCGGATTTGGAGAAAGTATTCGTTATGTGAACAGTTTCATTCCTCTTAATTTGTGTTTTAAATGTTTAGAATTTTCTTGCCAGTGATGGAGCCTAATACTGTCCTGCCGCCATTTTTGGTTTAGTTTTCTTACAGAGTATCAGAAAATGGTAATGTCCTTGTGTGTGTTTGTTTAAGGCAAGGCTTATTCAACTATGTTTAGTCAGAGGCCAAACTGTTGAAGATTAGGATCATCACAGGCCATAGTTCTGAACTCTAGTGTCGAGAGATCATTAATACGATATAATGATGCCAATGATCTGTGAGCCACTTGCAAGGCCTCTGCGGGCCGGATTGGGCCTACAGCCTGCCAGATGAATTGCTTGTACCAACTTGTTGACATCATATTTGTGTTCTTATCTTCCACTTTCGCTTGAACATCTTAGCTTCTTAAACATTAAGACTATTAGTGCTTGGCTTTATGTTTAGTTAAACCTGGTTAAACTAAGTGTTTGATTTATGTAAATGATAGTAAACACCAGATGGACCTGCTGCATGACTGTTCACGGTCCTCACCCTGGCTGCCTGCCTTGCTGACCTCATCATAGTTAATCAAACTATGCTTAGATTACAATTCTCACCCTGACAGTGTTGTTTAACTCAGTTAATGGATTGTAACAATAAGCATTTGGCGGATTGCTAGCCTAATCTTTATCTGTGTGCCTGGTCATGCAGGCATTCAAGGCAATGAGAGTGCAGATTATCTTGCATAAACTGCGGTTGCTTTAGCTGGTCTGGTACAGAACAGAAGTGTTCTTGTCAATATTATGCACAGTAGTTACCACGAGGACGAAATACAGCAGTGGACATGACTCCATTTCGCTTTCCACGCTGAGGGACATGGAGATGTAGCCTGGAGCTGCAAGAAATTAACATGAAACAGGTGCCATTGTTTGTGTTAAATTTCTAGAGCTTTTGAGGAGGAGGTTGGAGGCATCTGTGGATCCCTCTGGAGGTCCATGATAATAATCCTCACTAACTGCTACTGAGAATTTGCACACTTCAAGAACACATTTTCTTTGAAGTCCTGTTGTACGGTAAATTGCTTTAGGTTGCACTTTCCTTAGTTTCACCTTAGTTTGGTAGATACAACCCTGCCTGTAGCTCATAAAACATGAAAAACTGTGCTTCAGATTAGAGAGTTTCAAATGAAATTTTCCAGAGGGTTCACAATCAGCCAGTCAGCTAACATGTATATACAAGTTTTTAAATATAATCTTGTACACCTCTTATCATTGTTGTTGTTTTTATTCATACTCATGATTATGATCTTTCGTAGTTTTGTCAGTTAGTAGAACAGTTTGCCAATAGTATGATTTGTGTACAGTTGCTTCCCTCTGTGGGTTACGGTAAAAAAATATTTTTTTTCCAGCTCTGCCCCCCCACCTCCCGCTCCCTCTTTTTTTCTCCAATCCTAATAACAACTACAACAGAAATAGAAAGTTAGTTGCATATCCTTTACAGGACGTTGCAGAACCAACCCCAGCATTTTTTGGCTGTTATGGTTTTTCTTTTTCTAGACAAAATTGACGTTCACTAGTTTGCCAACACAAAACGCTCTGCTTCCAAATCCCATGCAGCTGGGATGAACCTGGCGAAAAGCGTTTGCAACACCTAAGCCGTAGTCCCAGCAAGCGTGGCATAAAAAACTAATTAGGATTGTTTTCTTCAGAGTCAGAATGCTTTTGCCTGAGTGCTGAGAAACCAACAGTCTGCATACAAATTCGCCATATCTCTAAAATGGATGTTCACGCAAAACTCAAATTCTGGAACAAAACCAAAGTCCAGAAGTGGACAAACAACCACAACTGTCTACGGGAGTTTACTGTGGATGAATGCTAAGACGAAGTGCAGTTTGCTGAAAGTCTTGCTTGTGCTTATTTTCCATTACCCCCTACATTAGATTTGTAGCACACTTAAAATAAAATGGGAAACCAAACAAAATTAAAAAAAAAAACTCAGGGAAACAATGCAACAGAGTTAACCAGGAGGAGATGCACACAGAATTTACGAGTAGGGAATGTTGGGCAGCTTCTTGAGGTTCAAAAGAGAAGCAAAGAATAGAAACACTGTCACAAACCATGCATGTCATAAGACGTCACAAAGGAGGGTTGGTGTAAGAGAGACTACCTCATCCCGTAGACAAATTTAGCTGCAGAATTTCAAGTGTGAACAAGTCATAAAATCACAACACTAGGGTAAAACCTCGTATTGGTGAGATGACAAACATAGTTTAAAAAAAAAAAAAAGCCATGATATTGGGATACAACATGGTATTGGTGAGATGACAAAAGAAGAAGTCAGCAAAGGATGTGATGTAAGTTGGGTAAATGGCCATACTTCACTGAGAGATGACAGGTAAAAGATGATGAGGAATCTATGAGGAGGAAAACACACATGCACACACGCACACAAGGACGAATTAAAAGATCTTGTATTTATTCTTCTCCAAGATCGGTTCTGTTCATGATTTCGTGAATAAAAAAAATATATTTATTAAAGAAGTAATCTGTAAACACCAACAAGGTGAAGCATTAGAATTTATCCCTCTGAGGCCCCCCCCCCCCCCCCCAAAAATTTAGGTGACTCATCCCTTGACCTCTACCACTGAGGTGTTTAAGAAAATCTTATGTCAGTTTGGCTTTAAAAAAAAAGGCATTTAGCTCATAGAAAAACCTACATCCTATTGTTTGTTTATGTATCCTGACCTCCTAGGCATTTGTGCAGGTTTGGACTTGGCCAATAGCATTATATGTGCAGTCTTAAGCAGGCCACTATATGCAAGTCAGAAAAGTGACATTTATGGGGTATTGGACCCAATTGGAAGTGTATGTTTTTCAGCTTTTCAGGCGAAGGGGTTAAGTTGATTTGTTCTGTCTTGGGTATTGTTTTTTTTTTTTCAAGTTTCTTTATTGCTTAGACATAAGGACATGCATTCACATACCAGGGTAGGTGGCCAGTTGCCTTTGTCTTTTTAGAGTGTAATCTTAGTACATCTTTAGATTGAACCACCAACCACTATGTTGGTAGACATGTTCACTGACTAACACAGCTGCAGGTGTGTAAAAGGTGAGAGGATCGACTTCATTGCACTGGGTTTTATCTCACATGGCTCAGTCTCTCTCCACAGATCAGCAACCTGCCTACCAAGAGTGTCGCACAGAGCACGACCTCCATAGCTATAGCGACGATCCCAGTGATTTCCATAGAAACTGCACTCGTGAACTGAAAGGTGTCACCGTGAAACGAAGTCACGACCTTCAGAGTGCGAGGTAAACGGCTTGCCCACTTTGTCACGGAGACCCCCCAGACCTTCAAAGTGCAAGGTAAACGGCTTGACCACTTCGTCACGGAGACCCCATCCAGACCTTCAGAGTGCAAGGTAAACGGCTTGACCACTTCGTCACGGAGACCCTTCAGACCTTCAGAGTGCGAGGTAAACGGCTTAACCACTTTGTCACGGAGACCCCCCAGCAAGTGGGTATGGTGTGTGTGTGTGTGTGTGTGTGTATGACATGTGTGTGTTGTATTAAAATTGAGATCTGGTTTAATTGGCACACATGGTTGGAGATTTTCAGGTGTTGAGAAGCATGATGGCCGTTGCCACTTGGCAAAATGAAGGTTAGTTCATTACTTTATGGCATTTATTTATTTTTATCTTTGGTTTGCTTTATTTTGATATTAAATATAGGTTACTCTTGCTGTTTAGGATTAACTAAGAAAGAGTTGCACAATGTGGAAGTCATTTGGAGAAAATGAAGTAGTTGCTAATGGCTGTGCCTGTTTGTCACATGAAACATGTCTCTCACATGAAACATGTCTCTCACATGAAACATGTCTCTCACATTATCATTTCTCCACAATGTGGACACTAACTTAGACCTTTAATAAATTTTTCAAACATTTTCTCTTGTTTGTGTCTTGTTCATTTACCTGTGAAAATATGCATGTTTCAAGGACAATAACTGCCTCAGGGTTGAACAGTATGGGATGGATGAATATAACAAGAATTGACGTTCCCACACAAGCTCTGATCCCTTCCTCAGGAGCCAGCAACAATTTTTCCATACTGATGCTGCCAGTAATAACCTATGTCGCTTGGTTTTTCCCGTGCACATTTAAAATTGTCTAGACCCTCTGCACACTTCTCGCTGGGTCAGTCTCTCCGAGTATAGATATACTCTGTTCTGTTGCACTCTCCACTTGTGCAGTATCGGGACTTTGATTTGAACTTTTCAAATCTGTCATCGTTATCCTGTTCCACGCAAGTAAACAGGGACAAGCATGGTTCCATAGAACACACGATCTACAGTCTCCGATCTGGTCACAGTCTTCCTGTTGGCCTCCCCTCCATGTTAGCACCTTTTCGTCTTTCCTGACGATGGTGTTATATTGTGATATGAGGAGGCATGTGACTCACAGCCCATGTGGATGGCGAGTGTAACTAGCAAGACCCGCCCGTGTTAAGAAAAGCCTTCCACAATTATAGCATAAGGACTGTTTTTGCTATCATTTGTATGTAGTGTCTCAGACGCTCAGCTTTCATGTTTTCTGCAATAATTTCTTTCTTCATTCTTTTCCTCATGTGCACCTTCTTGCAACACGGTCCATGGCATTTTGTTCCAACAAATCTACCACAATATCTGTATCATTCATGTCCCATTTGCACACATCTATAAATCATAGTGGAGGTTGGCTTCAACATCTTCCACCCTTCTCTAATTCACCACAGAGGATGTCCTTAGGGACTCTTATCATCCTCAATTCTCCAGGTGTGGCCCAGTCACCTAAGCCTTCGTTAAGAGTTGAGAAAAAAAACTGTTGTAATACCTGCTGTTTTCAGTACCTCCAAGTTTGTGATCTTGTCTTGCCACTTAATACCAGGTATTCTTCTCAGGCATCGCGAATGAAAGCTATTTAGCTGTTTCTGCTGGTGCCAGTAAGTTGACCAAGTATGATCATAGTATGCCAAATAATATACATGTGTATCTATCAAAGGGGTGGGGCGACCATGCCTTTCCACAACTTGTGATCTCAGCAGCATGTAACAACAGTTCATGTGCTGACACTCCTCCATGACAAAAAGCTGTCAAGAATCTTCTCACTTTGTCTTTCTCTGTCTCTCTTTTCACAAATCTTTCAAGTGGTCACATGTTCCATTTTACCTCGTCTCATAACATGTCTCATTCTGAAATTAATATTACTAAATTTATATAAGTGTGAAACCCTATGTTTGATGTGACAGTTTGTGGGTAAAGGCTTCATACTCTTCTGAATGGAGGTGGAGGCAGTAACTGCAGCTGTCCGGTGCCAAGAGAACAAGATGCATACACATGTCGTGATTGTAACAGACTCTGAAAGCATGCTGAGAAAAGTGAAGACAGGGATGCTTCGAGCAGAGTGGCAAGCTTCACTGGAAAGGTCACGGGTAGTGAGCATACTTTGGATCTTTTTTCCAGGCCATGCCAGCGTGATGGGTAATGAACAGGTGGACAGATTGGCTGGATCCGCACCACTGGGTGGTGAATTGATACATGACAAGGCAGTTGTGGTCAAGGTCCTTTGGGAACAAGCAATGGAATCAGTGGAGAAAGAAGATTATTATTATGGCCTGGAGAGAGGCACCTGAGTGTAACCAGAGGGTTTGGCCTGCTGACTACACTCAGAGAAAAGGCAAGACCGACATTTAACCAGATTATGACCGGTACCATCAGTACTGGAACTCTGCGCTGGCTGCTGAAGATGAGGAAGGAGCATGCATGGGAATGTCCATTGTGCTGTGATGTCAATTCTTGACTCAACTCAACTCTGAGCATTGAGGGTTCACTACCAAACAACTGACCACACATAGCATGTTCATTCCAAACACATTACAAAATCTCACTGTCTTTTATCACAACTAGTGGTTATAGTAATATTTTGTGTCTGAATTAATAGTTTAACCACCTTTATGCCATTTGCTTCTCAATCTAAATATGTATTGCCTTTAAGTAAACGTCTTGGAATATAAGGAGTGAAATAACAGCTCCTTGGCCTACTTCTTCTCCTTCTTCTGCTCATTATCCCTCATTGGAGCGTAGGCCCTCAACCAGCTCAGGTCAGCCAATTATTCTGTCCTTTGCTGTTTCATTCAGGCCTGCTAATGTCCTTCCTATCTTTTTAACTTCACTCTTTAGCCCTCTTCTCCATTTTGTTGTTGGGAAAGGGGGGGGGGGTCTGACTTTATTTCTATGCTCCAGTGGGTTCCAGTACAAAGACATTCTAGTTATATTGTTCTCAAGTTTTCACAACATGTGTATTATCCAATGCCAGCATCTATTTTTTCCTAGCCTCTTGACTCGCCAGAATTTGCTTAGTTCTATCTCACAGTTCAACATCAGTGATCCTGTCATACTATTTAACTACCTCTGTTCTGCTCTAGCACCAGTTATTAATAGATTTAGTTTATTAGTAATTGTTTTAGCTGCTCCATATGTTTTAGCTTCGAACAGCATTGTTGATTTGATATTAGTGTTAAATAATATTTTAAATTTAATACAAGTTTTAATTGCGTTTGACTTTCAGGATGTTAATAATGCTATGAAAGCTTCTCTGGGGCTCAAACACAGGTACATGCCCACACACAAACACAAATACATGCCCACACACAAACACAGATACAAGCACAAACATAAATACATGTTCACATACAAACACAGATACATGCTCACACACAAACACAGATGCACATCCACACACAAACACAAATACATGCCCACACACAAACACAGATACATGCACAAACACAAATACACGTTAACATACAAACACAGATACATGCTCACACACAAACACAGATACACGGCTACACACAAACACAAATACATGCCCACACACAAACACGGATACACGCCCACATACAAACAGATACATGCCCACACACACGCCCACACACAAACACTCCCACACACAAACACAGATACACGCCTATACACAAGCACAGATACACACGCACACACAAACACAGATACATGCCCACACACAAACACAGATTCATGCCCACACACAAACAGTTAAACGCCCACACACAGATACAAGCCACACAAAAACACAGATACAAGCCCACACACAGATACACGCCCACACAAAAACACAGATACACGCCCACACACATACAGCTACACTCCCACACATATTTTCTTTTAAAAATCGGGCTTATTTGTATGTAGACTGTTGGTTCTTTGCGTTTCAGGCAGGTGCACTCCAGCTACTAAGGAAATATTCCTAATTGGTCGCCGTTTACTTAGGAACACACAGGGGGCAGAAGTATTGAGGGTTCTTAATTTATAAGGTACCCCAAACACGAAATCCCCGTGGGAAATCCACAGCTGACCTGACAGTCCATTATTTAAAGGGGTGGAAGTGTGCTGTTGTGTGTTTTTTGGTTTGAGTGTTCATCTAGTGTCTTCTAATCCTAACCCTAACCCTACCCCTAACCCTAAACTTGGCTGTAGATAAATCGCGAGAAACTACAACCTGAACACCCTAGAATTTATTGGGAATGTCTCCTGTGATGTTGTCGTGACGTCAGGGGTAAGTTATAAATTAAGTACCGTATTGAGTAGTATTGTATTGTGTTTAAAACCAGAAGCTTTTGAGCTTTATATAGGTTCAGGTCTCGATAAGGATGTATAGGTTCAGATCTTGACAAGGATGTATAGGTTCAGATCTTGACAAGGATGTATAGGTTCAGATCTCGACAAGGCTGTATAGGTTTAGATCTCGACAAGATTGTATAGATCTCGAGAAGGATGTATAGGTTTAAAAGTAATCTAAATGTATAGGTTTAGATCTCGACAAGAATGTGTAGGTTCAGATCTCCACCAGGATTAGGTTCAGATCTGGACAAAAATGTACAGGTTCAGATCCCGACAAGGATGAATAGGTTTAAGTCTGGACAAGGATGTATGGGTTCAAATCTCAACAAGGATGTATAGGTTCAGATCTCGACAAGGATGTATAGGTTCAGATCTGGACAAGGATGTATAGGTTCAGATCTCGACAAGGATGTATAGGTTCAGATCTGGACAAGGATGTATAGGTTCAGATCTGGACAAGAATGTATAGGTTCAGATCTCAACAAGGATGTATGGGTTCAGATCTCGACAAGGATGTATAGGTTCAGATCTTGACAAGGATGTATAGGTTTAGATCTGGAAAAGAATGTATAGGTTTAGATCTCGACAAGGATGTATAGGTTCAGGTCTTGACAAGGATGTATAGGTTCAGATCTGGACAAGGATGTATAGGTCCAGATCTCGACAAGGACGTATAGGTTCAGATCTCGACAAGGATGTATAGGTTCAGATCTGGACAAGGATGTATAGGTTCAGATCTCGACAAGAATGTATAGGTTCAGATCTTGTTAAGGATGTATAGGTTTAGATCTGGACAAGGATGTATAGGTTCAGATCTCGACAAGGATGTATAGGTTCAGATCTTGTTAAGTATGTATAGGTTCAGATCTTGCTTGACAAGCATGTATAGTTTCAGATCTTGACAAGAATGTATAGGTTAAGATCTCAAAAAGGATGTATAGGTTCAGATCTCGATAAAGATGTATAGGTTCAGATCTCGATAAAGATTATAGGTTTAGATCTCATCAAGGATGTAAAGGTTCAGATCTTGACAAGGATGTATAGGTTCAGATCTGGACAAGGATGTATAGGTTCAGATCTCGACAAGGATGTATAGGTTCAGATCTTGTTAAGTATGTATAGGTTCAGATCTTGCTTGACAAGCATGTATAGTTTCAGATCTTGACAAGGATGTATAGGTTCAGATCTCGACAAGGATGTATAGGTTCAGATCTCGATAAAGATGTATAGGTTCAGATCTCGATAAAGATTATAGGTTTAGATCTCATCAAGGATGTAAAGGTTCAGATCTTGACAAGGATGTATAGGTTCAGATCTGGACAAGGATGTATAGGTTCAGATCTCAACAAGGATGTATGGGTTCAGATCTCGACAAGGATGTATAGGTTCAGATCTTGACAAGGATGTATAGGTTTAGATCTGGAAAAGGATGTATAGGTTTAGATCTGGACAAGGATGTATAGGTTCAGATCTGGACAAGGATGTATAGGTTCAAATCTCGACAAGGATGTATAGGTTCAGATCTCGACAAGGATGTATAGGTTCAGATCTGAACAAGGATGTATAGGTTCAGATCTCATCAAGGATGTATACGTTCAGATCTCAACAAGGATGTATGGGTTCAGATCTCGGCAAGGATGTATAGGTTCAGATCTCGATAAAGATTATAGGTTTAGTTCTCATCAAGGATGTATAGGTTCAGATCTTGTTAAGGATGTATAGGTTCAGATTTGGACAAGGATGTTTAGGTTCAGATCTCGACAAGGATGTATAGATTCAGATCTCGCAAGGATGTATAGGTTCAGATCTCGACAAGGATGTAAAGGTTCAGATCTCGACAAGGATCACCTACAAAAATAATTATTTAATATCACAACTATATTAATTACAGAATACACATTCTCCTCTATTTACGACCTATGTGACTTGCAACAACAACAGCAGCAACAATAAGTAAATTAAAATAGTAAATACAGAAAAAAAGAAAAAAACACTGATAGGGTCAAAAAGTTCCAGGAACTGAAATCTGTCTAGCAGACAGCAGGGTCCAATTATACGTACACAGGTGGCATTTTTATGTTTTTTGAATGACTCATTTAAATGAAAATTTTGTTGACAATAACAATTCCAGTTAGATTTGTTAGTCAGAATGGAGCTCTGTCGAGAAAACTGTGTACACAATTGAACATTCTGTCATTTTCTGAGCTCTAAATTCAAGTCTCCTCTCTAATGAAATGACGTTTGCGGTGTCCTAGTTGGAGCTTACGAGGAATGGTATTTTTTCGTATGATAAGGTGGGTAGACGCTGGTGTCGCCATGGAAACTATATTTCCAGTCGCTATGAGTAGCCAATGGTTGCTGGGTGACGGCAAGCACGTGCAGAGGGGTCCTGTAAGGGATTTCATGTCCACTTGCTCTTCTGGTCGGTGGCTGAGATGTCTGTCAGGAGAAATTGTTGAACTTATTGGTGACGCAAATTAGTGTCAACATTTACGATTCTAAAACAATAAACATTACGAATGTATACAGTCACCGATGTGCATGCAAAGGGAAAAAATAATACTGCAGCAAATTCTGTGGCAGATACATTAGTGAACTTGTTTTATAATAGTCGACGTACCAAGGTCTGTTTTCCTCGACGGGATGCTGAGGAAGAAGACTTTTCGGGTGGCTTTTGGATACTGGTATGAGAGTCACACCCTGGCAGACGCCCCTTACTGTCTAGTCTTCCCAAAGATGCTCATATCTATTGTAGCTAACACTCACTGTGGAAGCCACAATTTCATAAAAGAAGTCAACATATGCATGTCGTATTGCATGCTTGCAGTTTGTACCCTCCAGAATTACAGTCGCCAGGTTTACCACCTCAAGGATGAGAATCATACTTATAGAAATCTCAGTAAGCCCCATTCAACTGTACAGTTAGATTGCGACACCCGACGGTAACAGAGAAACACGAAGTACACAACAGGCAGGAATTACATGTCCTTAGTTTAAAAAAAAAAAAAAAAAAAAAGATAAAAAAAGCGTTGAGTGAGACTGGTTACTTATCCTGTAGAACAGATCTTTGCATATATGTTTCAAAATTCTTTAGACCAAAAAAAAATGTATCTTGTATCACTTTAAATATTCCAAAAGATGATAACAATCTGATGATTACAAATATTTTACTGACGTTCAACCCCACCAAGATATCGCACCGAGCGATAAACTCCTGGTAGCACAAAGTACAACCATTGGGATGAGGAACACTCAGCAACAGGTCTCAGAAATCCCTTTCAACCGTTAGGTTATATTTTTGCCCCCCCCCCCCCGACCACACCCTGGGTGGGGCTTTAAAACCACAACAAATAGCATCCCGTATTGGGACGGTGGATATACAATTAATTAAAAGGCGCCCTGAAAGTACACATAACAGCCTATACTTCTACAATCCGTTACAATTAATACACAATCTAGGCAACGTTAATCAAGCAAAGCAAGACGAATAACTAACCAGATGAGAACGTGTGAAGTCTGTATGGAAGCTCTTCGTTTGCTGTTGAGGAGGGGGGGGGGGGGGGCACAGCTTCTGTGGTCTTGTTCTGAATTATGTGACATCGAATCATTGCCCAAGTTCAAAGTTCGTTGAAAAACTCGACCACGTTCAACCCCCCCCCCCTTTTTTTTCCCCTCTTAAAAAGGGAGGGGTGGGCGTTTTGTGTTGTTTTGTTTTGTTATATAGCGGATAGGTGTTTATTGGCACGATATTCAAAACCTAAAACTGCTGGTCATCAACTAACTACAAAAAGGATTTGTGCAGTGCTGGTATGTTGACTCGAATTCTTTCCGACCACATACCGAGTCAGCCATTGTTGAAGCAGTAAACCACGCTGGCGTCGATGCGTCGTTATTCCGATTCCTTTTAAGAAAAAAAAAAAAAAAAATTAAAAGGTCGATCACTTTCAGACTGCTGCTAGCTAGCCGAGGCTGCTAACAGTCTCTGCCTATGTTTGTGGTCTGGGTTATTTACATCACTTTCGTGACTAAATTTCTATAATTTGCGCTGTCTCTGGACCTAATAAATACTTCCTTCCGAGTCGGACCACTCGTCATCCACCCTGTTATTAGCTGTGCATGTCTTTCCTTTTCTTACTTAGTATTTCCTCTTGGTTTTATCTCCCTCTGATTTGCGTCGTTGTTACGCGGATGAAAGCAGATATTTAACCAAAAATTAGCCTTTACAAAGCATTAGTTACAAAACCCAACCAACCACGAACAAGCTTACAAAGAGAGTGATGTGCACTGGGTCAGAGCTTATGTTCTATTGTGAGATTAATCCCAGAAGATTATGACGATGACACATGACGACGTACCAGGACCAACCCAGTAAAGAGTTAAGCTAAGTTAAGACCATCTGTTAGGATATAACATGAAGCCAAAGATCTGGCGCATTCACCACAATCTTAGCTACGCAAGTAGCACAAGTAAACCAGACCACATACATAGCAGAGACTGCTGGCAACAGCAGGTTGAACCTCCTCGAGTTTTCGAGTTTTTTCTAGTATAGAATTGGAAATGAGTTAATAATAGACATCCTAGCACTTGGGATATTCCCACAAGCGTCCCGTCGTCATCTTCAGCAACCAGTGCAGAGTTCCAGTTCTGATGATGGCACTCCTCGCCACGCCTTTCTCTTCGTGAGGATTTCACGAGGCCTCCGCACTGTCAACTCACTCCCTGAAACAACCAGCCAACCTTTCTTTCAGTTCGTTTCCCAACATACCACAAAGGTACAATGGACGTTAACTAACCGGAACTTCTAAAGTGACGTTTGTCACCCTGCGTAGAGTACATCTGTCATACATTTAACCAAATAACAATTATCACTTACCTCCGTGGTTTTGTAAATCTTGGGGAACCTTCTGGTTGTTACGGGTTCAAGGAGACAGGGGTCTGTGTATGTTGTAGCTGTTGTAGGGCTGTAACGATGTGGAGAGTCTGAATTATTGTGGTGGAGGAATGTGGCGTCTGTGTGATGCAGACGACAATCAATAGGATGAAGACGTCTACCAAAGTGTCGCATGTGAGATCCCTGAAAGCAGGCAGTAGTAATAATGTGTGTTAGTGTTGTCCATCAAGATGATAATGACCACTCTTTTTCGTCAAGTAGTGATGGTGATGAAAGAGTGACCTGGATTAAAGTGAGGAAGAATTGCGCAGTGTCGTCGTCCTCACTCTCTCGCCGGAGTCTTATCTGGGTCCAGTGGCAAGACAGAGTCAGGAGTAATAATCCCATTTAGACACACACGCACGCACGCTCACACGAGTACCGTTCACAACATCTTTAGTGGTATTTCGTTGTTGAACAACGAAACAACTGTTACACAGTCAACAAAGAGCGTGTTTGAAACCTTGTTGTTGTTGTTTTTACTTGTGCTTCTGTTGAGACGATATGTTTTATTGTGCTGTAAAGACCCCTGAGAATCCCAGATCGTGGGGACCTTGAGTTTGACCAGCAAGACTTGCTTCCACAATAAGTGCATGGGATTTCATGACCACTGTTGCCACCTCATACATTTGATAGGGTTCTTCTTAGATGTCAATCTCTAAACATATCTGCAGTCATTTCTCCTCACTTACCTTCCTAATGTAGTCTTGCAGAAAAGGTGTGACATAATTAAAATCTTCCCATTAATCTCCTTATAATGTTTGTTTAGCGCAGTTCCGGTACTCGCATAGCCACCCCAGCAGTGCCGGATTTGATGAGCCCCTAAACTTTATAAAGACCCGATACCTCTGCAGTTTTAAATAACTTCACCTAATCTCAGAAAACTTTAAAATATATAAGCCTTTTAAATATATGGATGGTGAAACTATATTATCGTTTAATTTTAGTTACAAAAAATAATAATGAATATGTCTACAAAATTACATATAAAAGATCCATAGAGAGTGAAGGTAACAAGATGGGGAGAGCCTGTTTTGAGCTGCAAGCGATGGCGAAGGGTAGAACGACTTGACGTGAGTTGGTTGAGGGCTTATGCTTAAGTGGGGATCTAGACGGCAGAAGAAAAGAAGTCTGGCAACCTCTCTGGCAAGCCTCTGCACTCCAAGGTAGAATACTAGTGACTAAATAACAGTACAGTTATGTGTGTGATGTGTGTGTGCATGTTGACATTTTGATGACATTACATGGTGGGTACAATTTAGACATTTATCTTCTTCTCACTGTTCACCAGCTGTAAACTCTGGTAAAAACTTGTGGTTGTTTGTCTTCTTGTGGACTTTGGTCTTGAGTTATGTTCTCACATCCGTTTACCAGAGAGGCCTATGACATTGTGGTTATAGATAATCTATTTCAAGCGAACGAAAGAGAAAGAAGTATCCGGCTGGTTGGTTCGTAGACTCTCAGGCAGATACATTCCACATTCGAAGTAATTGCCATTTATTAAAAAAAAAATAGTTAAACATGGACTTTCTAATTATTCAAATAACTACTATTGTTTTCGATTTAGTTAACCCTTCACAGACCAGTAGCTTCAGTTCATTACTTACGTTGCCTAGATACTCAGCCTGGCTTTCGATGACGTGTCTTTTGTCGTGGACTGAGAACGGGTTGGAGGTCCGGTAGGATGTCTGCAGATTTAAAAAACATTTTTAAGCATCACAGAACATGTAGCGAAAGCCTGTTAAACGAAACAAACGCATACCATTAACTGTTATTTCAATACGAAGCTTCACATTTTTCAGTAATCCCCGTCCCCATGTGGGACGTATTTTTCGTTATTTTGAAGCCCAACTCTGGTTGTTGCAGGGGGCCCTAATATAACCTAACGATTAAACGGATGATCCTCATCCGAATGGTAGCACCTCTGTGTCACCGGGTGTTTATCGCTCAGTGTGATGTCCTAGTGGGATAAAAAGTCAGTCAGCATGTTACAATAGGGGCATCAGGAATTAAAGACTCAAATATCTCAAGCCACGAGTCTATTTTTAGAGAAGCCGCGTCCCATTCACCCCCAGCCCCCCCCCCCCCCCTCCCCGGAAAATTTAGCTAAAGGATTCCTCTAATCATGTAAAGAGGGTCTCTTTGTAAATAATTGAGTTTTGCGTACTTATCCGTTTTACATATGTGACCGATTTGCGTGGAAACTGTTGGTACCTCGCCTCTCGGGCATATACACTACGACTTAGAAGGAAACTTCCCTAGATAGTAGCTTTTTACGACATGCTTGCTAAGAGGGCACTGCATCCTTGAGCACATTAGGCGAGGAGAGGAGTAGGTCAAAGTGCCACATGAACAGCCAGACTTGTGTAGGGTCATGGTCACACGGAGCCGGTAATGCAGAGACTGGCCAGCAGGTGCCACAGAGGTGGAAATTCGGTAATTAATTCAAGATAATGCTCGCTCAAAGGATTTGATTATTTACACAGACGGTTCAGTGTCAAGAGGCAAAAGAAGTGCTTGGCGTTTCTTAGCAAAAGTTAATTGTCGACATTTGGTGCAAGTGTGCCTAATATATGACACCACAACATCCAGCTTGATAATGGAGGTGAAGCTTTCCGCTGGCTAGAGAACACTACACACACACACACATCGTGATTGTAACCGATTCAGAAAGCTTGCCGAGGAAGATCAGAACAGGTATGCTTCGTGAAGAGTGGCATGCTTCACTGGGGAGGACACGGGTGAAGAGTATTGTCTGGATTTTATCACTGGGATACGCCGGTGTGTTAGGAAATGAACAGGCGAACAGATTGGCTGGCTCTGCAGAGCTTCGTGGAATACTGATGCATGATAAGGCAGACGTGGTTAGTGCCTTGCGGGAGAGCGTGTACGGTTCGGAGGAGCAGATGGATCACCAGTCTGGTGAGATTGATGCAGCGGGGAGTGATGAGAGGTTCTGGCAGATGCTCGAGGCTCAGAGGAAAGGCAAGACGGACGTTTAATCAGAATGCTACTGGCACCATTAGCATCGGAACTCTTCACTGGCTGCTGAAGATGGGGACGGAGCGCTTATGAGAATGCCCCGAGTGCTGTGATGTCGGTTCTTAAATCAACTCACTCACAATTGTTTCATCTATTTCTTGAATAACTGGCTCATTTATTGTCCCCGTCATTCCAAAACGTTATTTTTATTTGTTCTAAGAAGCTACATATTATAGAGACACTAAAGTGACGAAGGAGTCAAAAAATAATCTAGATGGAAGAAAGACTGACAGTCAGTTGAATGTTGTAAGTCAGTTACTGATCCCGACCTTCTCTCTGCGAATGAAGAGACGTGGCAGATTGTTAGGATGTGACCTCGCAGAGACCTGGGCTTGCAACATCGTTGACTTGCTTGTCTTGTTACAATTATTTCCCTCTTGTGTTCCACCCTGGCTCTTGTGAGCAAACTGCAATACAAGGTTTAAAAAAAGTGCAGTAGCTTACACCAAATATTATTCTTAAAAAAGTTTTGCCTCCCCAACAAGAATGTCGTAAGAGTCGACTAATTAGGGCTTCTTTCAAAATCGAAGTGCATCTATCCGCCTGACAAGCAATGAAACAACAGTCTGTATACAAACAAGCCAGATTTGTAAAACGGAGATCAACACAACACTCAGGTTCTTGATCATTCTTTCCTATATCTTATTTTTTCTCTCATATCGTGTATCCTCCTCTTTGGCACCTAGTCAGCAAAACTGTTTGGGATTGACAGAGATGATTTGTAAAAAGAATAATAACGAAATTACTTCAATATCTAGTGCAAGAAGCCTTACAAATACAAAGAAAACATAATTTAATCTTTTCTTTTCGTTCGTCCGAATGATGTAAATGCGCTGAGCCTGTTTACAGCAAATTTGCGATATTTGCACCTTTCGACCGAAACATCCAACTTCATTGATATTATTTTGACAGCGTTAACTTCCCGAGAATTTAATCTGAATGCATTTGGCTCGACCCCTTCAAGTCATATCCCGGTCCAGTATGGAGGACTATGCATTGCAAAATATTTAGCTTCGAAGTTATTTTTGCTTCCGACAGCGCTTTGCTAATGCAGTTTCTACATACGGACGGAAGTCTACAGGTACGCTGCCTGAGCTACTGAGCTTGGTGTTTGGAGCAGCACTGTGAGCTGTGTTTTTATTATGGAATGCCTTTTATTTGTAAAGCGGCACTCATGGTATTCAATATAGCAGGTGGTCGGTTTACGTATGGGCTGGTGAAATAACCTATGTAATTAATTTACGCGTGCATAGCAAACTTACTGTACTGTGACCAACAACTGCCATCAATGACAAATTGCATTTCTGGAGGCTACTATTGCCTTTGACGCCTCTAACAACTGCCATATGCATTTACTGCGTGCACATATTTCTGAATTGTGATGAGACTAATTGTTTCCAACTAATTTTTTCATATGGAAAAGTGAGGGATATTTTATTTGATTTTACACTGGCACACGAACGGAACAAGTATGGGTTGACTCGACTGCCGCGAAGTTAAAGACTCGACGAATACTAAGACTCCAATGCGTCCCTGTTCTAATGAAGTATACTTAAATGTTCTGTCTCGGTATGCAAATGTGCACTTTCTATGGTTAGTGTAGCTAAATCCCCACAGGAAATGGCTTTATTGAAATGTGCACTGACAGATCGATTTCTGCAGTGTAATGTGACACCACATTAATCACACAGTGCAGAAACTGTTCAAGGTTTGCTAGTATTCGATCTCAGCGAGCAAAGTGTAGTTCCCCTCTCCCTCTTTCTCTTTTTGGATTTATAATGACAGTCACATTTCTGGGTGCAATTTTTATTACTATTATTATTATTATTTAAATTATTATTTTGTTGGGTTGCTTTTTAAAATAAATTAGTTTGTTTTGTCCAACCATTGTGATCATGTTGCCAATCCATTTTTTTAATAGCTACACGAATGCCTACCTGGTTAGGCACTATCCTAAAAGAGTATCACTCTTAGTAACCTACTTTCCTATTCACTTAGCTAACTGGCTAGTTACTAAACTATATATTATAATTAACTTAGTAACTTACTGTCTGACTGACTGATTAACTAGGTAATTTACTGACTGTCCGATTAATTGACTGCAAGACTGACTGATTAAATATCTAGCTTACTGTCCAAGTGGTTGATGACTTCAGGAATGAATGTTAAACTAGTTACACGGTTTACTGATTTTTCGATTTCCTGACTTACTAAACTAGCTAACCGATTGACTCGCCGATCAATTGAGTGATTGACTGACTTAATAACTAACTGGCTAACAGATGAATTGACTGACTTCCAGGTATGGCTTCCTATGCCCTCCTGGGGAGAGAAAAAAAAAAGGGGGGGGGGGTTGACCCTCTGCATGCCTATCAAGTATGTTAAAAAACACAAACGACTGATTAGGGATTTGTTATCCAAAGTTAGAGCCCATCTGAACGAAACGTTAGGAATCAACAATTTACATACAAATAAACAGCTCTGTAAAGCGGATGTACCTTAACAATTCAATTTCTAAGGCAAGACTTACGTCCAAAAGTGGACGAATAACCAGAACTTTCCACCGGAGTTAACAGCCAGTGAATTTAAAGAAGATGAACTTAACTGATTCTTTCCCCGAGTGCTGTGATGTCGTTCTTGAATCAAATCCCCCCCCCCCCCCCCCCCCCATGCGTCAAATATAATCAAATTCTCTGCTCACTCACCAGTACGCTTATGCACTCTGTGAAAGATGGAAGTTTGGAAGGCCGAATGTAACACAGGCCTGCGTGCCTAATTTGTAACCCTTTGAAAATAAAGTTCGTTCGTTCGTTCGTTCGTTCGTACATTGGAGTCAGGGTCGTGGCATGCTTTGATACAGAGAGATGGTCTCGTATCAGGGAGCACTGTTTAAAAAAGGGTGGGGGAGGGGCATAAGCAGCGAAATACAGTTTAAACTTTTGATCATCTGACAGCGTAATGCTGTTAAGGGCGGTATTTTGAAGAGTTGCATCACACTGAGAAAATCTACAAGACGGGACTAATTGGAGACTCTAAAACATACATTAGGCTTGAGGCAAAAGCTCACTGACAATGTTTTTGTGCTGAACAGACTCAGACCTTGTCTGGCAAGACTGTTGTCTCCTGGCAACAACCAGCAGACCTGGCCACTCAGCTTTGGAAATCAAAGCCACCTCGAGCTGACATCCCAGTTTGCCTGGCCAAGCTAAAAGGAGCACAAACCAAGAGGAAAATATAAATATTAGGGGAGGAGATACACGCTCGGACACAGGAAATGATCGAGCCGTCTGACTTTGACGGAAGAAGGACTAGGCCATAGAACTGCCGCAAAAATAAGAACTTTAAACACAAAAATGGCGTAAATAAACCAGACCACAAATATAACCATAGACTGTTGTAGTTGTGCTTTTTTTCTTCTAGAAAAGACATCCTAGTATTATTGCCAAACGTTGGTTAAGTGCATGGCTAGAGGTCGCTGAAAGAGACTCTCGTGAATTTGTCTTGACATGTTAATCTTTTCTGTCTGTCTCCATATGCGTGATTACTGCTTCCACTGCTTGTTTCATAAAGCGGCTATCTTGCTGACCGACTGATTCCTTACCAGCTTGGCTGACTAACTTGTCTATTGAGTGATTGACTAGCTAACTGGTTGAGTTTTTAATTAACTATCAACATACTTACTATTCAAGCTATCAGCAGTTTAACGACACCAATAAATCAATACTCTATAGTTATGTAATAAAATCGCCGTTCTTTCAGCCCATTGGCAACAATAACTTTTGACGCTGAATCGTTTTATGATTGATCCTAACCGGCAACACACACATAATTGATTGAGTCAAGGGCGGCGACCTACTTGTTATTAAGGGAGACATTATAAAATTGCTGCTAATGACTTGAAAATTATTATTATTATTATTATTATTATTATTATTATTATTATTATTATTATTATTATTATTATTATTATTATAAACGTAGTAGTTAAACAATCGCCAGCCAGCCCGAAAGCCTTAAAAGTTCAAATCCGTGGTTAAGGGAATTAGAGAGATTTTAAACTCCAAATAATGCCCGGGCAGCGATTTCGAGCTGTCAAAGGATGTTTTACGTGCAAAACAAATAGGCACGGGCGTACGACATTATTACCCAGAGACCAGTAGAAATTACTAGAATTCCAATTCCACGTGAAAAAAATCCCAGCTCTTCCCGGGGATTGAACCCGGAACCTCTAGCACTCGAGGCGGACACCATGCCTCGAGACCACGTAGCCCCCGGGTGGGTAATGTGGTCAGCATCACGCGGGACGCCTTTACTTCACAGGACTGCACCTGGTACCCACTCAAGGCTGGGTCGACCTAGGAGCCAAGGTCATTTTTGAAAAAAGTCATCTCCCCATCATGACCCAAACCCACGACATTCCGATCAGCATGCGAGCACGCTAGCCAACATCGGCTCCCCTTAAATAATTACACGATATATAAATATAAAATAACAAATATATACTCCGAGAACTCGATTAACACTATGTATCCCACTTATAACCCTGAGGGTTGAACAGGATATTTAGAAACACTACTACTTACTACTACTCCGGGTAGGGGTATATTATCAATACAGATTGCATCAACTGTTTTTAACGCTTACAAACATTTACACAGTCCGAGGAACGAAAGAAGTCTGTAAAGAATGGGAGCGCACTGTTAGTTTCCTTCCGTTTGCCCTGTCTGGGCTGCTGCATGAAGATTTGACCACCTTGAGATTACAAAATCTCAGTCAGGATAGCAGACCAACCGAGCGAATCCCAAATATCCTGCTGAATCCCTCAAGAAGTTATAATTGGGGCACTTGTAACTTAGTAGTAGTAGTTAATTTTTACCCCACTTGGACATTACACAAGCGATAAACACCCGATGACACAAAGTGCCACGATGTGGATGAGGATCACCCGTGGAGAGGTCCCAGAAACCGCGTTCAGCCATTATACCATATTTATTGCCGGACTATATTGCGGCCCCTGGCAAGAGCCAGGGTGGGGCTTCAAAATAACAAAAAATTGAATCTCACAAGGAGATGGCTGGATTGCATTGCCACTTGTAACGGCCACGCCGGTCTACTGTAACTTGTAGTCTCGTGATACAAGAATATGATAAAGCCTAATATTATGTAGAAGTAATATTCATATCATTAATTTCCTGTTCAACCCTCCTGGGTTATAAAGAGCTATTAGGATATATATATATATATATATATATATATATATATATATATATATATATATATATATATATATATATATATCCTAATAGCTCTTTATAACCCAGGAGGGTGTCTGTATATTTATATTTTAAATGCACTTGAACGATTCTGTCAAAACATACGTAACAGCAATGCAAAATGAAAAAATGAAAAAAAAAAAATTACGATACCCATGTCCCATCGTTGGCACAGGACGGGACAAATTGTCTTCCCTTTGTCATGACAGTAAACTGTTCTTACAAATGGCAGCAGGTTGACATGAAACTTAACACAGCCAACAGTCTTTAAAAGCCGATTTCGCTAGCAACCGTATTCACACTCTACAGCAGTAATATGTGTACACAACCGTACGTGTTTGAATAAAGACAGAACAGTCTAGTCTGTGTCTGGATGTGTGTACTGAGAAATATCAGAAGTGCCACTTTATTTATATTGGAATATCCTATTATTAACAAAATGAGAATTCCTTAATCGCGGCGGTGTTTGATTACATATGGCTGTCGATACAACGTAATCCGACTAAAGTAGACTCTCAGGGTAATACTGGGCTACAGAACTGACAGGGGCTTAATTGAAATGTATACAGATTAATATCATGTGCCGCTCAGTTGCAAGGCGTGATCAGTTCACACGTGTGAGGGTTGGCATATAACGAATAAACTGGAAATATCCCATGACATTTTCCTCCTCGCGACTTTGCTGTTGAGAGTATGCGTGCGCAGCTAGACCCATAGTACTAAATCTAACAGCATCTGATAACGTTGACATGTTACAGTTTCAGCATGAGTGGTGTAAACGTGGAGCGAGCGTTCTGTATGCTATGTTCAAAACATATACTGACTTGCCTATTTGTTATATATCATCATCATCATCATTAGTTCTCGTTATGCCTAGTGGCACATGAGGCTTCACATAGGACTTTCCATGCTTTTCTGTCCTGTGCAATCTTCAGTGCAGTTTTCCATGTCAAAGATGCCGCACTCAGGTCACTTTCCATCGTTCGTCTCCATGTTGTTTTTGGGCGCCCCTGTTTTCTCTTTCCCTCTGGTGTCCACGTAAGAGCTGTTTTGGCAGGTATATCAGAAGTCATTCTCATAACGTGGCCAAGCCATTTCCATCTTTTCTTGGTAATCATACTGTCTAAAGTTTCTTGGTTTGTGGCTTGAAGTAGTTTAGTGTTTGAGATTGTATCTGGCCAGGAAATTTTGATAATTCTACATAGACATGTGTGGTGGAAGGTGGACAGCTTGTGTGCATCCTGTTTGGTCATTCTCTAGCATTCCGCTCCATAAAGAAGAACTGGCAAAATGATGCTCTTGTAGAGCCGGAGTTTCGTTCCTCTGCAGTAATTGTTGGATTCCAGATTTGCCTCATCCTTCCAAAAGCAGCTCTAGCTTTGTTCAGGCGTGACTGTATGTCTTCCTCTGTCCCTCCCAGTAGGGACACCACACTGCCAAGATATGCGAGATGTTCTACATTTTCAAGTGATTGGTTACTTATGGTCACTGGTTGTTGGTTTGGACTGTTTGTCATGATCTTAGTTTTCTTTGTATTTATTCTCAGTCCCACCATTTCTTCTGTGCAGTGTAGTCTGTTACTTTTCTCTTGTATATGTTCATGTTTTATGTGGTAGGAGTGCTAAATCATCTGCAAAATCAAGGTCCTCAAGCATGGTGAATGGAGTCCATCGTATGCCTCTTAATGTCCTGTCTACTGTGTTCTTTGGTATCCAATCAATCACAAGGTTGAAGAGGAGAGATGACATAACACATCCCTGTCTTACACCTGTCTTTAATGGGAAAGATGTATTGTAATTTTTTATACTGCAGGAAAAGTCTTTATAGAAGAGAGCAATTATGTTGACTATTTTTTCTGGAATTCCATAATGGCGTAAAATTTTCCACAGACCGTCTCTATGGACGCTGTCAAAAGCTTTCTCAAAGTCCACAATATTAATATATATACTTCTCTGCCATTCATTGCATTGTTCTAAAATGTTACGTATGGCGAAGATGTGCTCAGTTGTTCCTCTGCCCTTTCTGAATCCTGCTTGTTCCACAAGTAGGCATTTATCTACTCCTTTTTCAAGCCGCATTATTATTGTTATATATTGTAAACGTTAATAATAAATAGTAACATAAAGCATGTTCTCTTGGCAAGTGAAAGCGTAAGTGGTGGTTACAGTCGTAACATGCACGCCTCGTCACCGGTGCTGCGGAGGCTCAGGGTAGAAATTTCTTATCTCGAGTGGATAGTGTTTTAGCCTTCCGGCTCGGTAGTCACAGGGTCGAATTTGCATTTAATAAGTGGTGTTAAAGGGCTCTATAGAACCTGTGTTGCTATATGCATGTAAGACATGAGCAAAAGCAAACAAACTGAAAAGAATTTACTCGCGGTAGAGTCATGGTTTCAAGAGAAAAATGCGAAGTCTATTATGGACCGGGGGGGGGGGGAACCCACGAAACATATGTCGTCGAGAAAGATGACATTCACTTACTTAGAATAATTAGACGTCGACATTTAATGTGTTCTGGGCATGTTTTGATAAGAAATGGACTCCAAAACTTTGTAACAACTGTCAGCATTGATGGAAAGAGAACGAACGAACTAATGAACGAAACTTTATTTCCAAAGGGTTACTCTTCGCTGGCTACTGAAGATGAGGACTGAGGGTTTATGGGAATGTCTCGCGTGTCGTGATATCGATTCTTGAAACTCAACTGAACTCAACTCTACTACAAGTATCACTAACACTACTACTACTCTTACAACCACAATACTACAACTGCGTGCCTTAGCTGCAGCCAATCCAATTGAAGTTTGAGGCTGTCATGGCGATGCCGTGAATATTTGCATTCGTTGTTTTTGTTTATCCTGAAGATATTGAATCTTTGGCAATACAAATTTAAACATAAATCACGATTGTCATTACTGGCTATAAAAAAAGCATGTAAAGAGACTGGAATAAATTATACTGATCCACATTTCTCCCAACGATTTAAAATGTGTGTGAACCAGCGAACTCAAAGTGGAAACTATGGACGCCGCATTTCAAAATGGCTTCCATTTTCAAAATGACTGAATTTAAGTCAATGAATAATTGAAATTGTTAGCATTGTTTGTAAGAAATATGCTGTAACTGCTAGCACATGCGTAGTTTTTGCGTTAAAACACGTAACAAATAGTTACTTTCCAGTTTGTTTTGATTTCGTTAGCTTGAAATTCTACGATTAGGATATTTAGCTCTAAATACTAAATTGAAACTGACAGTGCACAGACAGTGTGTGCGAGTCTAAAATTATTGTCGTTATTTATCACATAATTAATTTGTTTGATAGAGCCTAGCTCGTAGCAAGCTCAAGGTGAAGTGAGAAACATAGTCAGACCAACAACAATGTCTTTTTCGTCGTTGTCAGACGATGACAATGTAGATTATGCCAATTTTTGCCGCACTGCAAGTTCACACCTAGAACAATTGGACCGTTATGAAAGCCAGGAGCTGTTGTCGTATACTTCAGCGCACTGGCTGCTTTCCAATGATGCATTTAAATTGCCGTCATTGCCGTTAACAGGCCTGGCCAACGGAGTCACGCAACCAAAAGATTCATTAGAACCAGCCGTGATCTTGTTTCCAGTCAACAGCAACTGTCCGCCACTTTGTTACAGGTATGTTCCTATGGTTCATATTATAATTCTAATTGTGACATTCATAATGGAATATGATTGTGAAACTGAAGCTGGAGAGAAACACATCGTACATATAAACTGAATCTAAATAGATTATGTCTCGTTGCTTAAAGCATTAGCTATCAGTACTATTACTATTACATGACATGAAAGAAAAATACAAACATTAGAAGGAGATCTTTATCGGCACTCTTCCTAATAACGGTCCCAAATTATTCAACCTCTTTATAACCCCTTAACCCCTTGAGGTTCTAAAAGGGATGTTTTAGTCAGTAAATAATTTGGGGCCAGTATTCAGAAGAGTCAAAAGAACCTAGGTACATCATATAGGGATCCTGTCACAAATGATGAAGTTCATCACAACTCAAGACACTGGCAGCTATGAAATTCTTTAAACAACAGCAAATAAAAAGAAAATGCAGTGGTATGGACATGTAATCAGATTTACGAGCCTCTCCAAAAATAATACTACAGGGCTTTTTAGAGGAGAAGAGGCAAACCAAGAAAGACGTGGATATATGATTTGTCTGACTGGGCAGGCTTCAAACATGTAAAATCCAATACATTGCATCTGACTAACAGTAATGGAGGAAGCTGATCAGACAGTCAACAGCAGTTGGTAACTGACCGACAGCAGTAGAAGGAGCTGATCAGACAGCAGTGGAGGCAGCTGATCAGACAATCAACAGCAGTTGGTAACTGACCGACAGCAGTGGAGGCAGCTGATCAGACAGTCAACAGCAGTTGGTTACTGACCTACAGCAGTAAAGGGAGTTGATCAGACAATCAACAGCAGCTGATAACTGACAGACAGTGGTGGATGGAGCTGATCACTCAACAGCAGCTGATAACTGACTGACAGCAGTAAAGGGAGCTGATCAGACAGTAAACAGCAGCTGGTAACTGACAAGACAGTGGTGGATGGAGCTGATCACTCAACAGCAGTTGGTAACTGACCGACAGCAGTGGAGGCAGCTGATCAGACAGTCAACAGCAGTTGGTTACTGACCTACAGCAGTAAAGGGAGTTGATCAGACAATCAACAGCAGCTGATAACTGACAGACAGTGGTGGATGGAGCTGATCACTCAACAGCAGCTGATAACTGACTGACAGCAGTAAAGGGAGCTGATCAGACAGTAAACAGCAGCTGGTAACTGACAGACAGTGGTGGATGGAGCTGATCACTCAACAGCAGTTGGTAACTGACTGACAGCAGTAAAGGGTGCTGATCAGACAGTAAACAGCAGCTGGTAACTGACCGACAGCAGTAAAGGGAGCTGATCAGACAGTTAACGACACACAATATACTTTACTTTACTTTTTCCTTCCACGTATGCCGCTAAGCGTTGTGGGGAGATGCAAGTTCCTGTCATAAGCAAGGCGGGCAGCATCTGATGTTCTGAGGCCATGCTTTTGGCAGGTTTCGAAGACCCCGTCAATCCACAGTTTCCTTGGTCTTCCTCTTGCCTTATATCCTGAGCTTCTTTGGTTGAAAATTTGTGATGTTATTTGATCATTTTTCATCCTGGTTAGATGTCCAAACCATTTCATTCTTTGATGTTCTATGTAGTCTAAACATGGTGTAGTTTTGACAGTGTTTCTAATGTCTATATTCTTTATCCTGTCTAGTCTGGTCTTATTCGCTGCTTTTCTTAGACATTTCATTTCACAGACTTCTATTTTTCTTTCATGGGTCTTGTTGATTGTCCATGTCTGGCACTGGTAGCAGAGTGTTGGAATGAAGATGGTGTTTATCAATTGTCTTTTGGTCTTCATGGTTATATCTGGATGTTTAAGCAGAGGTGATAGTTGGTATGTGACAGCATTTGCTTTCTGTATTCTTGTTTCTATCTCTCTGTCCATTCTTCCATCCTCTGTAAATATACTGCCCAAGTATTTGAACTCTTTGGTTTGCTTGATTTTGGCACTTCCAACATTTATATTCAGTGGCCTGTGTGTTCTGCTGATCTTCATAACTTCTGTTTTTTCTGTACTGATTCTCATATTATGTTGTAAACAGCTGTTGTTGAGAGTAGTCAGATGTTCCTGTAGATCATATTCATTTTGATACAGTATGCTTTGATCATCAGCAAAAAGTAATTCGTTTATAGCATACACGTCTGGGTTTGCTTCTACAGTGATCTTATCCATGTATGTTATGAAAAGTAATGGTGACAGTACACATCCTTGCCTGACACCAGTTGTGACTTTGAACCATTCAGAAAGGCCACTAGATGTTCTTACTGCACTTTCACTTTTTTCATAGAGGGCTCTGATGTTGTCTAATAATTGACCCTGCACTCCGTAATCGTCAAGAATTCTCCACAGCACATCTCTGTCTACACGGTCGAATGCCTTCTCTTGATCTACAAAGACCACATTCAGCTCTTTATCGTATTCGAGTGTCTTTTCACAGACTTGTCTTAGTGCAAATATGGCATCAGTGCAACCTCGCCCTTTCCTGAAACCGAATTGTGCTTTACTCAGTAGAGGTTCAACCTTTGCTCTTATCCTACCTTCTAAGATCTTTGCATACATTTTCCCCACATGACTTAGTAAAGATATTCCTCTATAAGTTCCACATTCTCTCTTGTTTCCTTTTTTCTTCCAGATAGGTACTACAACTGATCTTTGCCAATCCACTGGTACCTTTCTCTCTGCCCATGCTCTATTGAAAATTCTCTCCAGCCAGGTGATCATAGTGTCCCCTCCAGCCTGGATGACTTCTGTTGTTATTCTGTCGATACCAGCTGCTTTGTGTCTTTTACTTGTTTTGATAACTTTCTCTACTTCATCCCGCAGGATATGTGGTTCTAGATGATCTGGAGCCCTTGAATGGAATATTACACAATATTAACATACAATATAACACACAATATTATTGGAATATAATGATGATTATGATGAGATCACGTCAAATAATAAATCAGTCTAAAGTTTCTGAAAATTACTGGAGGCCACGACTTGGAGTGTGTTATTTCACTGTAAAATATGGTCACTATGATGAATGTGGTAGCATCTGTGCTTCGTAAATCCGGGTCCTGGGTTCAAACCCAGCTGCAAGCAGTTTGGCAGCCGCCCCCCTTGCAATGTTTCCACAGTGGTGTCCAGAGCTGACCATTCAGTAAGCAATGGCAAACTACTGAACGTAAATTTGCCTAGAAAAAACACAAAAGCCAACAAATTCTGGAGTTGGTTTTGCATCGTACTGTAAGGGACTAAGGGATTAATGTTAGGAATTAATGAGGAATGGAAGCAACTTGATAAAATAGAACATTATTTTTGGTGTTGCAAGGAATCTCAGCTTTAAAAAGCACCACAAATTGATTATATGTTTTTCCAGTGTGCTTTCTGGGGCCTGGATTTATCCGGAACAATAAAGAATAGACAAGCATGTCGTAAAACGTGACTAATTAAGGTTTTAATTAATCAGATGTGTTGGGCTGAAAGGCACATATATCACAGTCTAGCTGTAAACCACAACATAACATAGTAGTAGTAGCAGCAGCAGCAGTAATAGTTTTAGTAGTACTTGGAGGTAGTTGCAGTAGTAGATAGAAATAGTGTTAGCAGTAGTGTTGGTGGCAGTGATATTAGTAGAGGAAGAATCAGAAGACTCAACAGAAGACAGTAAACCATAATTTTTCAACATAGAACAAGTCCTGGCAGATTTAAACCATACATGCACAGAGTGAAAACTGCACAATCTGCCCAGTGTCCATGCTAAACCTCACTTTAAACACCTGAGCACATACTGCAAAACAACCCCATAAAGCTGAAATTGCAAGAAAACGGCTAGAAGGAATAGACAGCAAGGATAAGCTTTGGGGACATCTTTGAGACTTACTGCTGACATGCTGGTTCATAGAGACAACACAACTGATAATCTGAACATATGAGACCAGTTGCAAGGAAGAAAAAGACAAGGAGAAGTAGAAGTTGGAGGAAAAGAGGTGGAAAATATTTAATGGGACTAAAACGATTATAAATTAAAGTGACAGATAAAGGATGAAAAAGACAGATAAACGATGTAGCTGAAACCTGAAAAAAAAAAAAGATAAACAAATCCATCACCCAAGCCACCAAATCCATCACCCAAGCCACCAAATCCATCACCCAAGCCACCAAATCCATCTCCCAAGCCACCCAAGAAGCGCAAGACAAAAAAAACCCATGACACTGGGCTACAACCTGGTATCAGTAAGACAACAAAAGAAGAAGAAGATGACTAAATCAGTTCAGGTGTGTAATTTAAAAAATTTGTTTTTTTATTTTCAGAGAGGTTCATAATATTGTTCGAGAGTTGACACTAGGAATCTATGTGTTCAACCAGACGCCAGCAATCTCACTGGAAGCCAACTTTGATCAAGCCACAGTCTGTAACCTGCCACCTGCTTACTTGGATACACGGGTTGGCCAGCTGCTAACCAATGTGGACTACATGATGAAGAGTCTGTGGCATGGAGCTTACATTCCAAGAGATAAACGACTGAAGTTCACAGAACGTTGGCGTGAGATCCTAAATATCAGTGCATCTGGTAAACCTGAAACTAGAAAACCACTACTTGGAGAATTTCAAACCTCAGGTGGGTTTTCATGATCATATAACATAAGTTGACTTCCTAAACCATTTGATTTTTCCATGTTTTTATTCTGGAATGAGATCTTTTAAAAAGATCTTAGTTATGTCATACAGAGACATCACAAAGGACAAAGTTCATCATATAATTACTCAACACATTGACAAGAGACAAAACTGCTGATATAGATAACTTATTTCAGGCGAACGAAAGAAGAAGAAGAAGAATTGACAACTATGAACCTCTTTAAAGAACATTGAAAATCATACAAGAAATTGTACGGACATATAACCAAATTGACTGGCCTCTCCAGATTGATGCTACAGGGCTCTGTAGAGGGAAACATCCATAAACTAATAGGATGGACTGACACATCTGCAGAAGCATAATTAAAAGTAACAGTAAAGGATCCTTGTTACATCTGCAGCATATCGTAAATATAAATGCTAGACTTATATTGTTATAGATTAGTCAGCCTTTAGTGGGTGGTTTTATCAAAATATTGTTGGCTGCCTTTACTTTCCAAGACATTACCTGTTACCCATTTTAGGCTTGGTCACCTGGAAACCAGTGTCAGTTTTGAAAACAGTCGGCCTCAGTGAGGATTCAAGCTCAAGACCTGTGGGCTGACAGACGAGCGTTTGGCCACTGAACTATTGTGGCTTCCCTGCAGAAACATATTATTGTGTAAATGGGTCATGATCCATCATTGCGCATATGAACTTGCTGGTGTTGAGTCTGGATCAGGGGTTCTCAACCTTCCTAATGCTGCGACCCTTCAATACAGTTCCTTATGTTGTAGTGACCCCCAACCATAATATTATTTTCGTTGCTACTTTATAACTTTAGTGGATGTGTGTTTTCCGATGGTCTTAGGGGATCCATATAAAGGGGTCATTCGACCCCCAGAGGGGTTGGGACCCATAGGTTGAGAACCGCTGGTCTAGATTGATGTACTCTCCATAGGTGTCAGCTGACTTTTGTCTTCTCTTCTTGCAATCTTTCATTACACGCTTTATAGAGCCAGTTTTGATATGTGAATCCTGGACAGTTAATAAAAAAAAAAGGCCTACAAATTTCTTGGGGCCTCAGAAATGTGGTTTTACAGAATGCTTAAAACTAATTGAACAGCTAGAATGAAAACCCAGATGTGTTGAAAGAGGCGATGACCTTGAAACAACTTATCACGAAGGACATCATAAATAGACCACCATCATTGTTTGGCCAGGTTTTGAGAAGAGGGAAGTATGAACATGCTGTGACCACTGGAAAGTTTGTGACAGGAGAGATAAAAATTAAATAAGAAGCTTCTTGATAGCCTTTTTTCATGGCTTGAGGGGAGGGGGGGGGAGGGGTGTCAGCACATGAACATATACACTCTGCAGGAGATCTTGGTGCTGGTCTGGCTCTCCCCCTCTTACCTGGCACTATATCTTTTGGGGTGTCTTCATGTATTTCTATATTTATTAAGCAATTGTGGCATGTATTTCTATATATTTGGTGTTTATATATTTCATTATTTGTTGAGTGAAATATAAACATATTTATTGAGTTATTTAGTAACATATCCATATGTGTCAATAAATTTATTTATGTGACATACCTAAATATTTCTGTATTTGTTTAGTTACACATATTTGTATATTTGTTGAATCATGTGTTCATATAGTTTCATTTTTGGTTAGTGACATATTCATGAATTTCTTTATTGGTTTAGATACATGCTTATGTATTTCTACAAATGTTTGTTTAGTGATGTAATTAACAATTTCTTAATTTTTTTTCTTCTGTATCAGGCCTTATTGACATCACGAAAGATGCAGACTATGCTCATGTATATGATAAACTTCCTGAGGATATACCAGATGATGAAGAAGTGGCTGAAGAACGACAGTTTTTCATGAGCTTCGTTGATGACATGGCGATGCAGCTAACATTTTCCCAGGAAACTGTTGAAAATTATAAAAATATGTATATTGTCAAGTAAGAATGTTTGCAGTTAGTAAAGTTGTGAATTGTAGTAAAGCTTGTACTCTAGCTATTAGGTAGAACTATTATCATGTTTTAAGAGTAGGTAACAGTTAAGAAACACACAAAAACTAACGTTGAAGATCTAAATAAATAACTATTAATCTCAGCAGTCGCCGTGGCCGAGCGGCTAGATGCTCGCCGCGGATCGGAAGGTCGTGGGTTCGCTCCCTGGCGGAGCCGGACTTATTTTCAAAAATGACCTTGGCTCTCAGGTCGACCCAGCCTTGAGTGGGTACCGGGTGCAGTCCCAGAAAAATAAAGGCGGCCGGCGTGATGCTGACCACATCACCCATCTTGTGCCGATTGGTCTTTAAAAAATATAGGTTAGCCCTATATGCCCTATACGCTTACAGGCGTGGAAAAGGGTCCTTTACTTTTTTTACTTATTAATCTCAGCTGTTTCAGTATCAGAAAGTTTAGCGGTAGATTCCAAAAGAAAGATATAATCATAATTTAAAAAAAACAAAACATGAATACATTAGTTTCAAGGTGGCAGTTTACATACAGGTGGTGACCATTTGAAAAGTCAGATTTCTTAAAATTGCTGTGACCAAATGTTCTGAGTAAAAGATCATATTATGCTATGGAGGGAAATAAAGGGTTATGTTCTTCACACATCAGATGTTGCTTGCAGAACTGCTGGTCATACAAAAAGTAACAATAAAGGATGAAGAAAAATAGAAAATATCACATACTTTGAATATCTAGGCTTCATAATAAACAGCAATGGAGACTTTTCAACAGAAGTCAAAAGGGGGATGGCTATAGCAATGCAAATATTAAATTGCAACAAAAAAATGTGGTTGAGCACCAGCAAGGAAATCAAAATCAAAATTTATTGAGAGCATGCATCTTCCCTGTAACAGCATATGGATGCGAGGAGTCGTTTCAGTGTTTTTAAGGAAGAACGTAGCTGCTTTTGAGCTGAAATGCTATAGAAAGATAATCAGAATGCCATTGATGAAAAAAAAAAATACAGACATCCTAAAAGATCAGAACATCAAGGAAGATTGGCTAGTAAACAAAATGTTTAGGTGCACTAGTTTTTAAAGTGTGAAGATGGAATTTTCCATATTCCATGTAAACCTAGTTCTAGATATATACCAGTTATCATCCAAATATGTTGTTGTCTCACATTAATATTTTGATGTACTTCCTTCAGTGCAAACTACTATGTGTCAAGTATTGTGCGTCTGCTCGACTCTTCTATTGACAATGTGGGGTTTGAACGACTGAAAACAAGATTGCAGATGCATGAAGATGTAATTCAGGTACTACATAGTGCCTATTTTGTTCTTAATGGCATTCAGTATTGTGTAACAAATTAACTGCAGGACAAAGGAGGTAGATGGAGGCCTACAATCGATGTTCAAAGAAAGGAGAATATCCCTCCCCCCCCCATGTGGGTTCTGAGGTCCACTTATAGGTTCTGGGGTCCAATTATAGGTTCTGGGGTCCAATTATAGGTTCTGGGGTCCAATTATAGGTTCTGGGGTCCAATTATAGGTTCTGGGGTCCAATTATAGGTTCTGGGGTCTAGCTATAGGTTCTGGGGTCCAATTATAGGTTCTGGGGCTTCATTATAGGGAAACAAGAACAGATCCACTGCCTCCATACAAGCATGTCCTAGGAGTTGACTATCTGGGGTCATCCTCTGAAGGCAGAGGTCATCTGCCCGAGAGGTCTGTAGACAGACAAACTAGATCTGTAAAGCAGATGGACATGCAACACTCAGATTCTGGAACAAGATTAAAGTCCAGAGTTGGGCGCAAAACCAGAAGTTTCCACCAGAGTTTACAGCCAGTGAACAAGAAGAAGACAAAGAAATGAGAACTGGGATGAATAATAGCTATGTAAGTTAAGGACCGTTTTCATACCATTGGGGCACTACTGCGCATATGGTGCTAGACACATATTTGAATAGACCAGTTGGTGAAAGTGATCTAGGATACCAGCTGGAGAGAACAGTGATAGAAGAAGAGGCAGAGGTTGACCTCCTTGAAGGTGGATTTAAGACATTAAAGGTGCATTTGCTATGAAAGCAAATAGGGCAGGAGAAATGGCTAGAGAAAGAAAGACTTTCATGCATGCCCTAAGAGTGCAATGTTCTATAAATTACCTGCTGACTGATCAGGAGGTGGTCATTATTCTGACTCACAGTGGCCAGCAATGACGAGGATGTCACTGCACAGATTCAGAGACATTTGATATGGTGACCATACAGTCTCATTCATCCGATGATGGATGAGATGCTGACTATACATACTAATATACCAGCATAGGAAATAATCCAGCATTTATATATTTAAAGTCATTTACATTGTAAGAAAGACCTGGATATGGAACTGGATTGACTGGTCAGGCCTTAGGCATGCAGCCATGAAGTCCATCACTTCTGACCATCAAAGGTGAATGGATCTGGTCAGACAGTCAGCAGCAACTGGTGACTTCATGACACACAGTGTTACAGGGTGATGCAAAGCATTGCAAGCCCTTGAGGCTCATTGCCGCAGGTATCATCCGCCTCCATTCATCTCTCTGGTTGGCCTTCTCTTTCCAGTTGGTGACACCAAGTGTTTGTAGAGATGTCTGAAATATTATCTCTCCATCGTCTTCTTGGTCTGCCTCATGGTCTACGACCATTCATCTCCCTTGTGTACACAGTTTTTACTTCTCTGTCATCTGATATTCTCTCAATAGGCCCAGCCATTTTAGTTTATTAGCTCTCATGATGCCGGTGATCAGTGGTGATTTAAACAGGTTATGAATTTAGCTGTTGCTTCTCACACTCCATTCCTTGCTGTTTTCATCTTTGATGGGTCAAAAGATTAATCGTAAGAGTCTGTTTTCACAAATTTATAACAGGGCTTTATCTATTTTAGTTGACCTCCAAGTTTCAGAGCCATATAAAGCAACTGGTCTTATTAATATTTTATATATTTTGATCTTGGTGTTGCCAGATAGAGACTTTGACTTTAGCAGATATTGAAGGGTATAGAATACTTTATTTCCAGATTGTATTCTAGATTGTATTTCTTCTCTCAGCTTGCTGGAGCAGTTGCCGTTCGTTTGATTTATATATTATCAACTTGTATGTGGCCGGAGTTGATATCTTTTCCCTGTCTTGTTATTATTGTGTATTCTGTCTTATCTTGATTGGTGACTAGTTCAATTCTGTGAGCTGCTTCTTGTAAGAGAGTCAGTGTTTTTACAGTCTCCTGTTCATTTTCTGTAACAATATATATTCTTCTTCTTGTTCACCGGCTGTGAATTCCGGCGGTAAGTCACGGTTGTTCGTCCAAAATGGACTTTTGGCTTTTACCTTGACCTGAGTTTTGCGTGTACATCCGTTTTACTGGCTTATTTGTTTGCAGTACTCGTTCCCCGCCTCTCCGGCAGATGTACTCCGACTTCGGAGGAAGACGTCAAGCCTATTTCTAGGTTGACTGTGGCCATTGTTTTGTGTGGGTCGAGATGTTGCCTTATTTGTGTGGTGTCCTCTTTGACTTTTAACAAGTGTGGCCCCCGGCATGTCGTCCTTAAGGCAGCTCTATGTAGAGTTTTCAGCCCTCAAGGGAAGGCAGGGGCAGATCATGGGCATTCCCCGCCATCCAAGGAGGCTTCCATAAATGCAGAGCCGACACATGATGCTCTGGTTCTGGGCTCACCCAAGGAATCGTCACGTCCTGCCCATGACTGCTTAACCTCACAACCGTGTATTGAGCTTCCCGCGCTACAAGGCTGCGCTCTCCGGAGATCAGCGGGGAGCAGCCCGCAGGTCTAGGACGTTTGTGGCCACACAAATAGGTACATTCTTTTTCATCTTACGTTAGACACCTTTAACGTTGTTTCAGCTGTGCCCTTAGCACGACAGAATGAGGAAGCAAAATGCGTCAGGCGTGGCTTCACCTGTTTGGTCCCAACACTCGGGCGAGTTGGACCAGTGGATACGGACATTAAGACTTTTCCTAATTAGTACGAGTTATGATCGTCGGACTTTGAGCTTGCATGTGTGCCGTGGGGTGTAACTTTGTGGGACATTGTTTTCAAGCCAGCATATGAATAGTTGCTGCCATGGTGTACCTCAGCGTGGTGACGACGACACTGAGGATTGACAGAGGATGTACGTAGGTGGGATCTTGCTGCGAGAAGTCGCCCACAAGAGATGTTACTCGTCTTGGCTGCGGGTAAATCTCTCGGTCAGGGTTGAGTGTCAGCAGCACAGTTTTCCATTCGCTCCCGAATTTTAACCAAGAGTTGTCATTTGATGGTACATTTAGCAAGCAGTCCTTGAGTTTTGTTACTTTTCACCCATGCGTTTGGGGGCGGGCTGGTGAGAGCCAGAAAGGACTCTACACCTCTAGGGGCCGCCAGCTCCGAGATCCCCTGCCAACTCTGTTAATGCTCATTTGAGACATTATCCGTGGCGCACGACGGGGACGTGCAACAGGAGTCTTGCATGAGGTTCCGTAAAACCAGAACAGTGAAGGACTGGCGCCCGAGTGGGGTACGGAATATCTCCTTATACACATCACATCAGACTTAACTTCCTCTCATGCCTGTGGCCGAAATCACCGCGCCACTGTAACAATATATGATTCATTGTTGATCTGTTCTGTCAGAAACCGGCTTGGTAATCACCCATTGTATCTTCGACATATGATTTTAGTCTATTTAGCAGTACCACAGATAGTTTCATATAGCTTGTAGATAAGAGTGATATTTCTCTTTAATTGTTACATTTATACTTGTCTCCCTTCTTAAAACTAGATATACTGTGTTGATGCCCCTCGTTTTACAGACTTCAGTTCTTTTAAAAAACTTTCTGGATTTGTTATTCTGATGGTTAGTGACAGTTTTTGACAGATTGATTGATTCATTTGTCTTCTTTACTCCATCTCAACACTTCTTATTTGTGTGTGCCATGATTTTGCAAGTGCTTCAGTGTTTTATTACATCTGCAAATCTGAACTGTCCAGGAACACCTTGCAGCCAAGCAAGAAACATGTAGGCAGCTGGAACTTCTGAAGCTGATCAGTTACCTCGTGCCTTTCTTGATGGGAATGCGGAAGAGGATGAAAATTCCTGATGTCCACAAACTGCTGCCACATTACGGCAGTGAGTCTTAATGTTCCAACTTGTTGTAGTGTTTTCTTTTCCCACAATCATCAGCTGTAAAACTCCGGCAGAAAGTTCTGGTCCTGTGCCTACTTACGGACTTTAGTCCTGTTCCAGAACCTGAGATTTGCATGCACATCTGTTCTACAGATCTGGCTTATTTATATACAGACTATTGGTTCCTTGCCTCTCGGGCAGATGAACTGCAAATTTAAAGTCAGGTGTATCCCTCCCTCCACCTTACTCAACAAGGGCAGCTGTATTCACTGAAATAAAGTAGAACAGAAGGACCCTTTTCACATCCTTAGCACATTTGCCATTTTTCTGGTAGACCTGTACCTTTATAGACCAGTTCCATGGTGAAGTGATCAAGCCATTTGCCTTGTGCTCTGAAGGTCAGTGTTCATTACACGGTGGCGCTGTTCAGTTCATGAGTGCAGTTTTTATGGCGATTCCTGGGGCAATCGCCATAGTTACATGTTTGTTTATGCGACGCTTTAGCAGGCAGCTAGCCGTTCTGCAAAGAGAGACTGAGCTGAATGGGATAAAACCAGGTGCAATATAGTAGATCCTCTCGACTTTAACCTTTAGACCAATCAGCACTCGATCAGTGATGTGATCAACTACACACGGCTGCCTTTACTTCCCAAGACCCTTGTACCTATTTTAGATTGGGCTGACCTTGGAGCCAAGGTCAGTTTTGAAAAAGTCCACCTCAGTGTGGATTTGAACTCTAAAGCTTTGGGCTGGCAGGCCAGCATCTAATCAGTACACTGCAGTGTACACTTATCTGTATTAATGCTTTTATAACATTACTGCCATTCAGTTTGGTCATTAGGAATTATCAATACTTGTTCAGTATCAGTTTCTACCCCTTGAAGTTTGTTGGGCATGTGATGCTAGCTCCATATTTTTTAGAGACTATTCAGAAATCAGTGAATGATATGCTAACTATCAGAAGAGGCATATTTATTTCTCACAATACTCCATTTAAATTCCGAACCAGTATACAGTGTTTTGGTACTGGGCTGTTTTGTTACTTGTTATCTGTATCAACATCCTGCCATTCATGATCCGTCCTCCCATGCAGCAGCCATCTCCATGCTCACCGCACCCAGTAGGAGTTGACTGGCATGCCATCTTTCTTTGCACCACAACTGGTTTCTACCGGCTAGTCATCGTCTCAGAGTCCTTTGTCTCAACACTAAAACACAGGGCATTTATTATGTCTGCCTCCCTGTGTGGATTACGGGGCCCTAAAATAGGGAAAACAAGAATAGACCCACTGCCTACCCAAAAGCATGTCGTAAGAGTCAACAAATTGGGAGCTTCTTTGGAAGTTGGAGTGCATCTGCCTGAGAGGCATGAAACCAACAGTCTGCATACAAATGAGTCAGATCTGTAAAATGGACACACATGCAACACTCAGGTTCTGGAACAGGACTGCAGTCCAGAAAGTGGACGAACAACCAGAACTTTCCGCCGGAGTTTACTGCTGGTGAACTCGAAAAAGAAGAAGATTATATCTGCCCTGTCCATACTTCTTCCTCTACTGACTACTGCAGACACAGCCAGTCTGTCAGCTTTTTCATTTCCTTTCACCCTGGCATATCCTGGCATGTATATTCTTGAGAAAGAATTATTATTTCTTTATCGTGGTTGTTTAGGTTTGGCCTAACTTCATAATATTAACTTGTTTAGCCTTTTATTCAAAGCACATTTCATTATAAAATTCAGCAACACTTATTTCATTTCATTGTCACAGAACTTTTCTTGTGCACATATGATAGAACATTTACAAAGTTTATTAACAATCAGGAGAAAGTTCACTCACTTCATTAAACTAAGCTGGTATTTTTCATGTGACAACATTTTTTAGGTGACAGGTGTCGGACAGAAAGGGAATTTCCACCTCTTATTTTGGGTCCTGATTTCAAGTGCAAAAATTTTACATTTCCTGTTGACCACTACTTTCATCTGCATGGAGGTAATAATATGTATTTATATTTTGTTGTACACTTTTAGAGCCGGTCTTTAACTATAGTCAGAAATAGTGTATTAAAATGCTTCTGTAGTTTTTTTTGGTTGTGTGTTTGTTTTTTAACAATGGAATTTTTTTGACTAATTTGGTTTAGTATTGTTCAGTTTCAGTGCTTTTTAAAACTGGATTTAAACTTTTTTTCTACAAACTATACATGACTAAAATTATACTTTAAATCTATGACCAGAAAAGAAAAACCCAGCAATTTAGTTATAAAACTGGTATCCCATTAAAAAATTTAGAAATGCTGGCTGTAAATTCTGGCCTTCCAGCCTTCTAAAAAAATTTTTTTTGGTTATTATTTAATTTCTATGTAACATGATCAGCACATTAAACAAAATTGAGACAAAATAAGGATGTTAATCCTGCAAAAATATATTAACGAGTTATGCTTTGTGTTTGTGTCTCTACAGTATTTTGACATATCCTTTTTATCATTTGTGTATTACTTTATCCTGCTGCATTTAACATCCTTTTTACTTGCAATATTTATTGCACATTGTTTTTCTGGGCAGACAGTCTTCAAAACATGTATTAAAAATAATGATTTGTATTGTTACAAATAAATAACAGAATATCTAGTTTTTTATTGAAGCCACCCATTTTATGGTGGCATAGTGGCATAGTGGCTTGTGTGTTTGCCTGCTGGCTTGGTAGGATGAGTTTGATTCTTATTGAGATGCATAATAAATGACTTTGGCCATACCATACAGGCATACATCAAAAGGTGAGAAGGATTAGATCATGAGGTAGACCTAAAATAATGTGGAAAGATAACATCAAATATATAACAGCAAGATGTGTCTATTTTCGAGGCAACCAGAAGAGCACGAAGCAGAACCTTATATCTCCCTTGACACCTGAAGAGGTTAAAAAAAAAAAAAAAAGGAATTGAAGAAGAAGAAGAAGTAGAAGAAGACCTTGGCTTTCAGGTTGACCTACCCTGAAGTTTATACCAGAAAATGTCCTGAAAATGGAAGATAGCCAGCAAGATTTTAAACACCTCATCAGAGTTAAAGTGTCAGTTGGTCTAGGAAAGACTGGGGCTACCTCCATACACCAAATTAACCCAGAAGTGTGAAGTAGGTACTTTACTTTTACATTACACCTAGCTTGCAAAATCAAATATACTTATCTATTACACTTAGCTTGGGGAATATTATTTACTTATCCTTTACATCCAGCTTCAGAAATCATATTTACTTATCTTTTACACCCAGCTTGGAGATTCACATTTACTTATCCATTACACCCAGCTTCAAAAATCACATTTACATATGCTTATCCATTACAGCCAGCTTTGAGAATCACATTTACTTATCCATTAAACTTGGCTTAAAAAATCACATTCCCCTGGAATACAGAGTAAAAATATACACTAAAAAATCCCATGAATAAAAATAGCTAATGTTAACAAAAAAGCCCTACATTCATTAGACAAATCACGGGAAGAGGATAATTGAACATTAAAACAATTAGGGAAGTTGGAGGAGGAGAGAGGCATAGGAGAACATGGCAGATGGCTGAGCGTCAGGACAAGAGGAAATATTTCTACTGGAAATGATTGACAGTACTTATGACAGAAGGCTGTCGACAAATATGATGACCAAAACCACACAGCTTGGGCTGTAAACAAAAGAAAAGACCAGAATTTCACCTGTACCTCGGCTGCCTATACATCCAGGAGTGCAAGAACACAATGAAGGTGGCAGTCACAGCCAGCATACCCTATAATGAAGCATGAATTAGAAGCGAGGCAGTGCGGGCAAGTCTTCCAGGGTGAGGGGAAAAACCTCAAGGCCAGATCAAGTTGCTAAAGGAACAGTTGCATAAGGCTCAGACTCCCCACCTAAGATGATAAGCAGGGCAGACAGACTTACATAATCTGAGGTGAAGAAGTACCAGCACTGGTCTCAGTCTACAGACTGGGGTGAAGAAGCACCAGCACAAGTCTCAGTCTACAGACTGATGTGAAGAAGTACCAGCACTGGTCTCAGTCTACTAACTAAGGTGAAGAAGCACCAGCACTGGTCTCAGTCTACAGACCGAGGTGAAAAAGTACCAGCACTGGTCTCAGTCTACAGACTGAGGTGAAAAAGTACCAGCACTGGTCTCAGTCTACTAACTAAGGTGAAGAAGCACCAGCACTAGTCTCTGTCTACAGACTGAGGTGAAGAAACACCAGCACTGGTCTCAGTCTACAGACTGATGTGAAGAAGTACCAGCACTGGTCTCAGTCTACTAACTAAGGTGAAAAAGTACCAGCACTGGTCTCAGTCTACTAACTAAGGTGAAGAAGCACCAGCACTAGTCTAAGTCTACAGACCGAGGTGAAGAAACACCAGCACTGGTCTCAGTCTACAGACTAAGGTGAAGAAACACCAGCACTGGTCTCAGTCTACAGACTAAGGTGAAGAAACACCAGCACTGGTCTCAGTCTACAGACTAAGGTGAAGAAACACCAGCACTGGTCTCAGTCTACAGACTGAGGTGAAGAAGTACCAGCACTGGTCTCAGTCTACTAACTAAGGTGAAGAAACACCAGCACTGGTCTCAGTCTACAGACCAAGGTGAAGAAACACCAGCACTGGTCTCAGTCTACAGACCAAGGTGAAGAAACACCAGCACTAGTCTCAGTCTACTAACTAAGGTGAAGAAACACCAGCACTGGTCTCAGTCTACAGACCAAGGTGAAGAAACACCAGCACTGGTCTCAGTCTACAGACTAAGGTGAAGAAACACCAGCACTGGTCTCAGTCTACAGACCAAGGTGAAGAAACACCAGCACTGGTCTCAGTCTACAGACCAAGGTGAAGAAACACCAGCACTGTTCTCAGTCTACAGACTGAGGTGAAGAATCACCAGCACTGGTCTGTCTACTAACTAAGGTGAAGAAACACCAGCACTGGTCTCAGTCTACAGACTGAGATGAAGAAACACCAGCACTAGTCTTAGTCTACAGACTAGGGTGAAGAAACACCAGCACTGGTCTCAGTCTACAGACTAGGGTGAAGAAGCACCAGCACTGGTCTCAGTCTACAGACTGAGATGAAGAAGCACCAGCACTAGTCTCAGTCTACAGACAGGTGAGGAAACACCAGCACTGGTCTCAGTCTACTAACTGAGGTGAAGAAGCACCAGCACTAGTCTCAGTCTACTAACTGTGAAGAAGCACCAGCACTAGTCTCAGTTTACTAACTGGGGTGAAGAAGTACCAGCACTGGTCTCAGTCTACTAACTGAGGTGAAGAAGCACCAGCACTGGTCTCAGTCTAGTAACTGAGGTGAAGAAGCACCAGCACTGGTCTCAGTCTACTAACTAAGGTGAAGAAACACCAGCACTGGTCTCAGTCTACTAACTGAGGTGAAGAAGCACCAGCACTGGTCTCAGTCTACTAACTGAGGTGAAGAAGCACCAGCACTGGTCTCAGTCTACAGACCGAGGTGAAGAAGTACCAGCACTGGTCTCAGTCTACAGACCGAGGTGAAGAAGCACCAGCGCTGGTCTCAGTCTACAGACTAAGGTGAAGAAGCACCAGCACTGGTCTCAGTCTACTAACTGAGGTGAAGAAGCACCAGCACTGGTCTCAGTCTACTAACTGAGGTGAAGAAGCACCAGCACTGGTCTCAGTCTACTAACTGAGGTGAAGAAGCACCAGCACTGGTCTCAGTCTACTAACTGAGGTGAAGAAGTACTAGCACTAGTCTCAGTCTACTAACTGGGGTGAAGAAGCACCAGCACTGGTCTCAGTCTACTAACTGAGGTGAAGAAGTACCAGCACTGGTCTCAGTCTACTAATTGAGGTGAAGAATCACCAGCACTGGTCTCAGTCTACAGACTAAGGTGAAGAAACACCAGCACTGGTCTCAGTCTACAGACCAAGGTGAAGAAACACCAGCACTGGTCTCAGTCTACTAACTAAGGTGAAGAAACACCAGCACTGGTCTCAGTCTACAGACTGAGGTGAAGAAACACCAGCACTGGTCTCAGTCTACAGACTGATGTGAAGAAGTACCAGCACTGGTCTCAGTCTACTAACTAAGGTGAAAAAGTACCAGCACTGGTCTCAGTCTACTAACTAAGGTGAAGAAGCACCAGCACTAGTCTAAGTCTACAGACCGAGGTGAAGAAACACCAGCACTGGTCTCAGTCTACAGACTAAGGTGAAGAAACACCAGCACTGGTCTCAGTCTACAGACTAAGGTGAAGAAACACCAGCACTGGTCTCAGTCTACAGACTAAGGTGAAGAAACACCAGCACTGGTCTCAGTCTACAGACTGAGGTGAAGAAGTACCAGCACTGGTCTCAGTCTACTAACTAAGGTGAAGAAACACCAGCACTGGTCTCAGTCTACAGACCAAGGTGAAGAAACACCAGCACTGGTCTCAGTCTACAGACCAAGGTGAAGAAACACCAGCACTAGTCTCAGTCTACTAACTAAGGTGAAGAAACACCAGCACTGGTCTCAGTCTACAGACCAAGGTAAAGAAACACCAGCACTGGTCTCAGTCTACAGACTAAGGTGAAGAAACACCAGCACTGGTCTCAGTCTACAGACCAAGGTGAAGAAACACCAGCACTGGTCTCAGTCTACAGACCAAGGTGAAGAAACACCAGCACTGTTCTCAGTCTACAGACTGAGGTGAAGAATCACCAGCACTGGTCTGTCTACTAACTAAGGTGAAGAAACACCAGCACTGGTCTCAGTCTACAGACTGAGATGAAGAAACACCAGCACTAGTCTTAGTCTACAGACTAGGGTGAAGAAACACCAGCACTGGTCTCAGTCTACAGACTAGGGTGAAGAAGCACCAGCACTGGTCTCAGTCTACAGACTGAGATGAAGAAGCACCAGCACTAGTCTCAGTCTACAGACAGGTGAGGAAACACCAGCACTGGTCTCAGTCTACTAACTGAGGTGAAGAAGCACCAGCACTAGTCTCAGTCTACTAACTGTGAAGAAGCACCAGCACTAGTCTCAGTTTACTAACTGGGGTGAAGAAGTACCAGCACTGGTCTCAGTCTACTAACTGAGGTGAAGAAGCACCAGCACTGGTCTCAGTCTAGTAACTGAGGTGAAGAAGCACCAGCACTGGTCTCAGTCTACTAACTAAGGTGAAGAAACACCAGCACTGGTCTCAGTCTACTAACTGAGGTGAAGAAGCACCAGCACTGGTCTCAGTCTACTAACTGAGGTGAAGAAGCACCAGCACTGGTCTCAGTCTACAGACCGAGGTGAAGAAGTACCAGCACTGGTCTCAGTCTACAGACTAAGGTGAAGAAGCACCAGCACTGGTCTCAGTCTACTAACTGAGGTGAAGAAGCACCAGCACTGGTCTCAGTCTACTAACTGAGGTGAAGAAGCACCAGCACTGGTCTCAGTCTACTAACTGAGGTGAAGAAGCACCAGCACTGGTCTCAGTCTACTAACTGAGGTGAAGAAGTACTAGCACTAGTCTCAGTCTACTAACTGGGGTGAAGAAGCACCAGCACTGGTCTCAGTCTACTAACTGAGGTGAAGAAGTACCAGCACTGGTCTCAGTCTACTAATTGAGGTGAAGAATCACCAGCACTGGTCTCAGTCTACAGACTAAGGTGAAGAAACACCAGCACTGGTCTCAGTCTACAGACCAAGGTGAAGAAACACCAGCACTGGTCTCAGTCTACTAACTAAGGTGAAGAAACACCAGCACTGGTCTCAGTCTACAGACTGAGGTGAAGAAACACCAGCACTGGTCTCAGTCTACAGACTGAGGTGAAGAAGTACCAGCACTGGTCTCAGTCTACAGACTGAGATGAAGAAACACCAGCACTAGTCTCAGTCTACAGACTAGGGTGAAGAAACACCAGCACTGGTCTCAGTCTACAGACTAGGGTGAAGAAGCACCAGCACTGGTCTCAGTCTACAGACTGAGATGAAGAAGCACCAGCACTAGTCTCAGTCTACAGACAGGTGAGGAAACACCAGCACTGGTCTCAGTCTACTAACTGAGGTGAAGAAGCACCAGCACTAGTCTCAGTCTACTAACTGTGAAGAAGCACCAGCACTAGTCTCAGTTTACTAACTGGGGTGAAGAAGTACCAGCACTGGTCTCAGTCTACTAACTGAGGTGAAGAAGCACCAGCACTGGTCTCAGTCTAGTAACTGAGGTGAAGAAGCACCAGCACTGGTCTCAGTCTACTAACTAAGGTGAAGAAACACCAGCACTGGTCTCAGTCTACTAACTGAGGTGAAGAAGCACCAGCACTGGTCTCAGTCTACTAACTGAGGTGAAGAAGCACCAGCACTGGTCTCAGTCTACAGACCGAGGTGAAGAAGTACCAGCACTGGTCTCAGTCTACAGACCGAGGTGAAGAAGCACCAGCACTGGTCTCAGTCTACAGACTAAGGTGAAGAAGCACCAGCACTGGTCTCAGTCTACTAACTGAGGTGAAGAAGCACCAGCACTGGTCTCAGTCTACTAACTGAGGTGAAGAAGCACCAGCACTGGTCTCAGTCTACTAACTGAGGTGAAGAAGCACCAGCACTGATCTCAGTCTACTAACTGAGGTGAAAAAGTACTAGCACTAGTCTCAGTCTACTAACTGGGGTGAAGAAGCACCAGCACTGGTCTCAGTCTACTAACTGAGGTGAAGAAGTACCAGCACTGGTCTCAGTCTACTAATTGAGGTGAAGAATCACCAGCACTGGTCTCAGTCTACAGACTAAGGTGAAGAAACACCAGCACTGGTCTCAGTCTACAGACTAAGGTGAAGAAACACCAGCACTGGTCTTAGTCCACTGATGAAGGAATCAAGAATTTACATTCCTGCACTTAGGACATTCCTGCATGTGCTTTGTCTCCTTCCTCAATAGCCAGTGAAGAATCAATATGCTAGTAGTAAATCTTGCAACCTGATTAAAAGGTCCACTTATGTTTTCCGTTCAGTGTTGAATATCTTTCAGACCCTCTGCTAAATAAATGTATGGATACTAGATCTGTTCTGCTGCACTCTCCACTTGATCCCAGAAAGCCTTCACCACTTTCGCTTGATAATAATGTAGCTCACCACCCAGAGGAGCTGCACCAGACGATCTATCAGTCTCCTCATTATCCCGCACACCTGAACAATCTCAGTCCACTGAGACAATAAAGAATTAGGAACACTAAGCAAACTGATGGCAGAGAGGGTAAGGAGAAGGCAAATAAAAAAGTACCATGATGTCTTGGTCACATGCATGGGGGTAGGACAAGAGCACTGACCAGATCCGCAATCCTGCAGATCGTGTGGGATGGCGAAAAATGATCCCTGTGCTAATTGGCGTGGCACATAATGGTGATTATAAAATTTCCAAGGAGTAATTAATTGAAAAGAGGGCGTTGGGCTAAAAATAATTGGAAAACACTGCTCTGTATTCTTAATTAGTCTCCTTAGCTTTGTTAGCAAAATTGCCCCTCGACAGCAGTATTTTTTGTGTCTGTCATTGACTTAGCTGAGTAGTAGTTCTGTTATGGTGCTATCTGCAGATGTGGCATAGGGGTTGCTCAAACTAGTGAATCCAGTTTGTGTCAACCCTCTCCACCCCCACATACATGTAGATTATATTAAATTTTATATGTAGATTTTGAAACTGACATTTGTAACTGTTTTCAGGAATCTCATTTGATATAGAAACAGATTCAGTTATTGAAGCAGCAGAAGAGTTTGGCAGACGGCACGCAGAAGTTGTAAAGATGGCCGTGCGTGAACTTTCACACCAGATGTACATAGAAAACATTGACAAGGAACATTATAACATACCAGTTTGCACTATCGATAATAAGTTGTGAGTTTTAATTTGTGATCATGTGTGATTGAAATCATAATGTTTTTTTGTTTTTTTTCATCTTCTTCATATAGATTAGGGCTATTCAACTGGTGGCCCATGGGTCAATTCTGGCCCTTAGAGGCCTAACAAGGGGGCCCTCATATTATTGCTAGTTGTATTGTATTGATGATGTCTATGCGAAAGGGTCGGGCCTGTGGCCCATGGCGATCCCAGTGTTATCAATTGTGGCCCCTGAGCAAACTTAGGTGAATGGTCCTGATGTAGAGCGTCTAACTCAAAATGTCGAATGATTGTGTTGTGAAGAAAAAGTGGTTAAGTGATTTCTGTGTGGGGTTCAAGAGTCCTCTTCTTTGGGGGGTGGGGGAGGGGGTGGGGGGGGGGGGGGGAGAATATAGCTGTAGCAGAGTCCGCACCCCAACCCCTTTCCGCAACCCCCCCTTTTATTAGTATTGCATTGTTTGTACGGTATGACCCTGGTCGTTTTCACCCTTATTGTAAAACTTTCCATTAGTCGATACTCTTGTTTCCCATGTACTAAGAATCGCATGATCTGACATGTGACTCTCCCCGTCCAATGTCCAAAGTAATTAATCAAAATTTTACAGACCCGGCCAGCTCAGGTGATTGCACTAGCTGCAAAACAAGGAGGGGTAGGAGCCCCCTAGTGGCCCCTTTATAAGCGATTGCCCGGAACCTTCGGGGGGACACACAGAGAGAGCGCTTAGCTCAGATAGATAGAGGGACACAAACAGAGAGAGCGGTTTGCTCAGATAGATAGACAAATAGATAGACTTAGATTCAGGGATTGGAGCTCACAGACTCAGGCAGACGCACGCACAGTCAGGACAGACGAACACGAGACGAACTACAGAGGATAGTTGAGCAGTGACAGAAGAAAGAGGATAACAGAGGACAGGCCAGAGGACAGGCTAGACTTAGAGCCAGACGAATAGTAGAGCGAAGTACTGGTCAGTTTCAAAGGTATACATGTATTCAATCCGAATTACTGTTAGAAGCTATGGCCCATTCCAAGAGATTACTATCGTCCTAACAAATGACGATGGAACGGCCCGGCTGTACCGATATTTAGTACGGGAAACTGATATTTATTTCCACCGAGTATCGCTCGATACAGATTCTGGCGTGGACTCGTCTTCAGAGTCAGATGAAGATGTGGCCAGACCTTAGGCAGTAGTTAAAAGAAATTAGTGTATAGAGTATGTGATTTGTTTGATCTTGTGACACTTCTTAGAGTATTGCAACCAATACAATGTGAGCCGGATCACCTGGGGATTTCCCAATGTAACAAAGAAGAAGAAGTTAAAAAGATGTGTTAGGTTAATCTGCACTAGTAGCCCGGTGGCAGTTTGAGACACTAGAAATAGTTTAATTATAGAACACAACCCGAATCTACAAGGTTTTAGAGTCAATGGACAACAGTGTGAATTTTTCTCTATTTTTGTGATATGGTTGTAATCTTAAATTAAAGAAGGAGGCAATTCAGAGAACTTGAGCAGTTGTTACCAGATGTTTTGTTATTCAAGCATTATAGTGCACGTGAGAAACATACAGATTGCAAGACATCATCCTTATCATTGCCACTATCGACACGACCATCTTTCTCCTCGTCTATAATCTTCCAAATCGACTCCTCCTGTAGCAAACCTAAAAACGAACCTGGGTCTGACAAGAACATACGCAACGAAGAAGAGAGCAGTGCTACATAGCCACTGCCCCTTAACAAGCATGGTGTAAAAAGCTACTAATTAAAGATTTGCTTAAATTGAATATTTATTGTCGAAAGACACAGATATTGCAGTCTAGCTGTAAACCACAACACAATGTGCTAACCGTGTTTTTAAGGGCAAATGTATCAGAAGAAAAAGGTTCAGTGAAGTAAACTGCAGAAAAGTGTTGAGGAAATAGCTGTATTCCTATTATGGCAAAGATATTGTGGATTTGAATTTGATTTACCCTTAATGGACATGAAGTTTGTGGTGAAAGAATGTTCTCTCTGAATGTTAATTAGCTATTAAAGATTGGGCGTTTATTATTATAAAATTGTTTAAAATTATATTGACAATTTTGTGAAGTGGTGAAAAAAGTGGGAGCTGTTCAGTGGCTGCAAACAACACTGGCGGAAACTTCTGGTTGTTTGTCCAGCTCTTGTTCCAAAACTTGAGTTTTGTGTGCGCATACATTTTAACAATCTGGCTTATTTGTATGCAGATTGTTGCTTTCTCCCTTCTCAGGCAGATGCATTCTGACTTCAAAGGAATATGCCTAATTAGTCGACTTTTATGACATGCTTCTAAGAGAGACAGAGGGTCTGTTATAAATTTTTTTCTCACAATGTGGAGCCCACACCGCGAAATTTTAATTTGTAGCTGATGGATGCTGGAGTCATGACAAACCAGCAGGTGCATGCATAACTGCATAAGGCACACCAAAGTTCGTTGGCAACCAGCCGCTCGCAATTTTTTGATTATGCAGTTTACAACACACATGTCCGGGAGCACAGATAAAAGCGTTTACCTATGGAATTCATAGTCACATTGTTGCACCATGCACTCATCTTGTAGTCCCATCCAATTTCCTGCCTGGAGTTGAAACCCCACCTTTCTACTTGATAACCCGAGGAGAACAGGGTCCACCATGTGAAGGTGGGGTAGGCTTGAGCAAGAGAGGCTAAGAGACATTAAGAGTTTTGCATCGCGCATCAGTGCTCCATTAGAAGCCCTGACAAGTCAACCTGACTAAACTACCATAAATAGACAACCCTGCACCCCTGGGCTGTCAAAAGGAAATTGATTTCTAGATCCAGTATAAGAATGAAATTTGTGGTCATATGTGGTTTTTGTTTTTCCAGTTAAGCACTATCTTATTCTTCAGCTTTCCTAGCCTTTAAGGTTGATTGCTGCAGATCTTGCCTACCTTATTTCATCTTTGCTTTTGGTCACTTTCCAATTAGTGATTCTTAAGTGTTTGTAGGTCTGCCTCAATATTAGCTCTTCGCTGTCTTCTTTGTCTGCTTCTATTCAGCTCTTGCATAAACATTTTTTAAAATCTGTCTGTTGTCTGCTATTCTCTCTACACGCTCACCACTGCGATGTCTCATTAGTTTACAACCTGTGCTGCACAGCCCTAGGGGTTACTTCCTGACCCTATCGTGGTGCTCCAATATAACTGTGCAGTATGGCTGTACAGCTGAATGGTGGTTTCTGGGATTTCTACCTGTTTGATTCTCATCCTTGAGATTTTACAGACTGCAGTAGAGGAGGAGAAAAAAACACGTTAAAAAATGTTTCATAACAAACCAAAGTTTTAGATGCTGTTGGCACTATGCCATTGTGAAACATGCTGACACTCACTGTAGCATCATAATATACTCTAGAAACTTTATATAACACATTATTGTCATTTCTCTTTTTTTTCCAGGTACTATGCCATTGTAATAGATTTTGAGACCTACTATGGCATGACACCGTTTAGGCCACTCTGGGTTCGAGCCTATTCTGATGAAATGGACAGGTTGAGGCCAGGCAGACTACCAATCACAGAAATACAGATGTTGGAACATTTTAAAAAGAATTTCGGCTTGAAAAAAGCACTTAAATACAAAGTGAGAATAGATGTTTGAACAGAATAATTTAATATTCTAAATTACAGACAAAGCAGGAAGACACAAATAAAATACAAATCTATGTTTTTCTCCTGTTTTTATCGGTACATCTGTGTTTACATACATGGATCTTTAACATTTCCATGAACATCTATATTATAAAACTGTTTATTTGTATTGGAAAATTTTCCGCTTTATTTTGTATTATCCTAAAAGTATGGGAGTTCCTTTTTGTGTGCCTTGCAAGCCTGTTATTGAACTTATTTCATCTTTAGCCTCTATGTGACATTCTCATTATTATCTTGTTGCAGACGCCAGCATCAGGAGTGAAAATCTGTGCTCAGCGAGGCATGCTGTCCATATTCTCTTTCTTAACGCGGAAAATTTCAGGATCTAAACATGGAATCGGAAAAGAGGATGAGCAAGGTTTATCACTGCTTCATCATGCAGCCATGCACAACCGCCCACAGATCATTAGCCGTCTGCTGCTGAGCTCTGTCAATGTTAATGTCTGTCGCAACAATTATTTGGCTGGGGGTGAGTATATCTCTTCATTTTTATTTTTTTCATTCTCCCCCCAAAAAATTAAACAAAAATTAATAAAGGGTGCCTAGTTGATCAAAGAATGCACTTGTTGCTGCGGCTAAGCGCTCTTGTTGCTGCGGCTAAGCGCTCTTGTTATTTGGAGGTGACAAGTTTGATTCCTGGCAAGGTAACTACAGCTTTCAATTACTGTGTTGTCTAGTGCTGTGTTCCTCAACATTTTTACAACCGTGGCCCGCCAGAAGAGTGGAAATTGTTTCACAACCCACTTGACAGCTAATCAAACACAAAAACCAGTGCAGAAAGTGTATTTATTAAATATGATGTCCCAGAATTACAGTTCTCAACTAACACCACACCCGCTACTGATTAGTGGTTTTGTCACAACCCTGTGAGTACGTTCAGTGGCAGAATGGACCACACTGTAGGGTGTGCGTGTTGAGCCACGGACCAGCAAGGTCACCCAGAGGTTTGTGACAGGTTTATAGATCTGGTATATGTGGCTGGAGTGTTGTTTCTGATGTAGGAAGGGGTATGTACTGCAGGATTACCTCAACTACTCCCGGCAGACTCCTGGGTATGTACTGCAGGATTGCCTCAACTACTCCCGGCAGACTCCTGGGTATGTACTGCAGGATTGCCTTAACTACTCCCGGCAGACTCCTGGGTATGTACTGCAGGATTGCCTCAACTACTCCCGGCAGACTCCTGGGTATGTACTGCAGGATTGCCTCAACTACTCCCGGCAGACTCCTGGGCATGTTGTGCAGGATTGCCTCAACTACTCCCGGCAGAGGTTAGGGATCTGGTCCAACAGAGCTACATTGAAGGACATGCTGTAGGGTAGCAGCAGTGCCTTTAGACACACCGTCCTGTTTGTGGCCCCCCCCAAAAAAGAGGTTAGCAGTTTAACCTTTGAAATGTATTTAACTGCTTTTTATCTAACATTTTACACCACATCAACTCGATGCCCAGCTGGTAATTTTTAAACTTTCTTGAACTGTTTCTTATTTTTATTTTTATTTACCATCATGGGCTGGATACACCTAGGGGAAAGTTCTGGTCATTTGCCTACTTTTGGTCATTCACCTACATTTGGTCATTTGCCTACTTTTGGTCATTCGCCTACTTTTGGTCATTCGCCTTTTTTTAGTCATTCGCCTACTTTTGGTCATTTGCCTACTTTTGGTCAATCGCCTACTTTTGGTCAATCGCCTACTTTTGGTCATTTGCCTAGTTTTGGTCATTTGCCTACTTTTGGTCAATTGCCTACTTTTGGTCATTCGCCTACTTTTGGTCATTTGCCTACTTTTGGTCATTCGCCTACTTTTGGTCATTTGCCTATTTTTAGTCATTCGCCTACTTTTGGTCATTCGCCGCCTACTTTTGAATATTTGTTCCAGAATATTTTACAGATCTGTCTTATTTGTGTGCAGACTGTTGGTTCCTTGCCTCTTGAAGGAAGAACCCCTAATAAGTCACCTTTCTGAACATGGGCAGTTAATTAATTTTTTTTTCTGCCAAAATGGGGCCGTCTAACCCACATGGTAATAGATTGTGTTAAAGTTTACCTGTCCCATGATAATATTATTATTTGTATGTAATGTGTCTATGTTCTAGCTTATAGGAAGGTTCCCAAAATGTCTACTAAGAGTAGCTTGGCAGTTGTGTTTCCAAAAATGGTATCAAAAGGAAGTGTCTATCGAGGACAGTGTGATGGTATCTTACGTTAATGTTAATAATAAAAATTCTGTTGTTCTTGTTACATTTTCTGTTGTTAACTGTTTTTATTTTATTTTATTTTTAATTTATAATTGAACCAGCAGTTTTTTAATCAATAAAATTCTTGAGTTGGCAGACATGTCCCTCCACAACCTTCTTGTACTCCCTGCTGTGTGGTGTTGGCAGACATGTCCCTCCACAACCTTCTTGTACTCCCTGCTGTGTGGTGTTGGCAGACATGTCCCTCCACAACCTTCTTGTACTCCCTGCTGTGTGGTGTTGGCAGACATGTCCCTCCACAACCTTCTTGTACTCCCTGCTGTGTGGTGTTGGCAGACATGTCCCTCCACAACCTTCTTGTACTCCCTGCTGTGTGGTGTTGGTAGACATGTCCCTCCACAACCTTCTTGTACTCCCTGCTGTGTGGTGTTGGCAGACATGTCCCTCCACAACCTCCTTGTACTCCCTGCCGTGTGGTGTTGGCAGACATGTCCCTCCACAACCTTCTTGTACTCCCTGCTGTGTGGTGTTGGCAGACATGTCCCTCCACAACCTTCTTGTACTCCCTGCTGTGTGGTGTTGGCAGACATGTCCCTCCACAACCTTCTTGTACTCCCTGCTGTGTGGTGTTGGCAGACATGTCCCTCCACAACCTCCTTGTACTCCCTGCTGTGTGGTGTTGGCAGACATGTCCCTCCACAACCTTCTTGTACTCCCTGCTGTGTGGTGTTGGCAGACATGTCCCTCCACAACCTTCTTGTACTCCCTGCTGTGTGGTGTTGGCAGACTTGTCCCTCCACAACCTTCTTGTACTCAATGCTGTGTGGTGTTGGCAGACATGTCCCTCCACAACCTTCTTGTACTCCCTGCTGTGTGGTGTTGGCAGACATGTCCCTCCACAACCTCCTTGTACTCCCTGCCGTGTGGTGTTGGCAGTCATGTCCCTCCACAACTTTCTTGTACTCCCTGCCGTGTGGTGTTGGTAGACATGTATGAGCATAGTACCATTCAGAAAGCAGTGACAAACTACTAAACTTAAAATTGCCTAGAAAAAACACAACAAAAGAAAGGTTTTTTACCTATCCTATTTAGGGAATCATAAACTAATCCCAGTATTTACTGACATGTCAAATTTTTGAATCTTTGTTATTCACATTATTTTGTCCTTCATTTCTATTTCTCTGTCATTTCTGGATTACACAAAAAGTCCATGAATATTGGGTTTGGTTGGTAAATATCCTGAAGAAGACATGCCACTCACCATCTGAAACTGTTTAAGCATGTTTTTTTGTGCGGGAAGGGATTCTAAATGTAGGTAAGTAATTTCTAAAGTGGGTGATGGATTCTAAATGGAGAGATGGATTCTATATGGAGAGATGGATTCTAAATGTGGGTGAGGTATTTTAAATGTGGCAAGATATTCTAAATGTGGAAAGGGATTCTAAATTTTGTGAGGAATTCTAAATGTGGGAGAAATTCTATATGTGGATAGGGATTTTAAATCTGGATAAGGGATTTTTAAAATGGGAGGTAGGAGGGGGGGGGGGAGGGGGGGATGATGGAACGAATGAACGAACTTTATTTTCAAAGACTCACAAATTGGGCACGCAGGCCCGTCTTACATTCGACTCTTCCAGTCAACCATCTTTGGCACAGCAGTTGTATTTTACTTATAAAGCATGTTATGATCATATGATGATATGCATATTATGAATATTATAAAAGAACACAAAAGCATGAGTTGTAAAGTGCATGCAAAAACCCGTGCGTGAATACACAGACCCACATACATACACCCACATACGATCACCCACTCACTTACACACACATACATGCATGCATACATACATATATACATTCAGGCATGCATGGAGACACACACATGCACATACCTGCACTCCCAAAAACACACATAAACACACACACAGAGACACACAGCAGACATATATACATACATGCTCACACACTGACACACACACACATACATACACACATACATACACAGACACATACACTCACGTAGACAAACATGCAGCCACATAGACACACATGCAATCAAACACCCACACAAAAATACAGATAATCATGCAGACAAACACATACTGACACCCACACAGACAAACACAGAAATTCATACACAGACAAACACACACAGACACACACACTCAGACAAACACATAGAAATACACACGCAGACACATATACACAGCACACACAGAAATATACTCTGACATGCAGACACATACACGCAACAAAGAGACACACACAAAGACACCCATTGACAAATACACCAGACACACGCGCACAATACACACACATAGATACATGCACACAGACAGACACACACATCGACACACGCACACAGACAGACACACGCAGACACATACACTCACACAGACAAACATACAGACACCCACACACAAGGACATACACAGACAGACACACACATCGACACATGCACACAGACAGACACACGCAGATACATACACTCCCACAGACAAACATATAGACACCCACACACAAGGACATATACATACAGCCACATAGACACACACGGTCAGCATAGATATACAAAGGCAAACATGCAGACAAACCCATACGGGGACACCCAAGCAGACATACACAGTCACATCAGACATGCAGACAAACACCTAGACACACACATGTAGACAAACACATATACACAGTCACATATACACAGCCACATATATCCAGTCACACACACACATACACAACAAAGGAGCACACTTAAACACACAGAAACACACACACACATACACAAATTCATACTGACACATACACGTGGACATATGCGTGCACACACATTCAGACATATACACAAGACACACAGACGCATACATTCACAGGTGCACACCCACGCATACATTCACAGGCGCACACCCACACACACGCAGATACACAAGCAGACAAACAACTCGCCGGGGAATTGTACACCTATCACCCGTGTGACAGGCAGAATACTTATCAACTGTAGTAGCGAAAGGATTTTAAATATGGGTCAGGGAATGTAGAGAGGGATTCTGAATATGTTGAGGAATTCTAAATGTGTGTGTGAAGAATTTTAAATTTGGGGAGGGATTCTTAATATGGGGGAAGGATTGTAAATGTGGGTAAGGAATTTTTAATGTGGGTGAGTGATTTTAAATGTGAAGAGGGATTCTAAATGTGGGGAAGGATTCTAAATGGGGGTGAGGGATTTTAAATGGTAATATGGGAAATCTGACCAACGGCTAAGCAGATTTGGAATAGTTTTTTTGTTTTGTTTTCTAAGAATGAAGATTTCTATTGTCTAGGTCCTACAGCTTTGCATGTCGCAGCTCGATGTGGCAGTTTGGACGCTGTTTCCTGTCTGCTGGCCAACCATGCTAATATTATTGCTCTTGATCAAGAAGGCTGGGCTCCAATCCATTACGCTGCCTTCTTTGACCACCAGATTATAGTGAGACTGTTGGTGCGGAAGAGCCCAGATCTTTTGGATCTGCAGACTAAAAATGAGTAGGTTAAAGGTTAAAGTCTTAAATATACATTTCATGAGATAAACATTTAATAAACAGAAAGTTAAGGTAGTGTACTGTTAAAAAAAAAAAAATATAAGAATGCATAGAATTCAAGGATTTTTTGATTAGGCATATAATCTGTGCTGATAGCATTCTGTTAGCTCATGATTGTATTTTTGGAGTTGGTATATCTTTAATACACTTACTACAGTAGTTCTCATACTACTCTTATTTTTACTGGTTTGCCACTGAACCCCATATTTTTTTTAAAAATAATCCTATTAATAATATAAATAAAGAGTAAATCTATATTAGAATTGCACAACTACGCAGATTTACATGTAATTTATAATTTGAGTTTTAAAAGTGTGGGGTTAGGGAAGACCTTAAAAAAAAAAAATTGAGAATAAATCTGTATTACAATTGTAAAACTACAGACATTCATTTGAGCGGCGTGATACTGACCTCATCACCCACTAAGTGCTGATTAGTCTATAAAATAAAGGTCTAGCCCTATATGCCCAAAACACATGAAGGGATGGAAGAGGGTCCTGTTACAAACATACATTGCTGGCGTTGGATAGGATTCGTGTTGAGAAAACCTGAGAACGGTATAGAAAAGCATAGAAATTAAGGCCGACCCCCCCCCCCCCCCCCTAAAAAAACAAAACATGGTGAAGGGAGCTAGAGAATAAAGTTAAACAAGATAAAGAGAACAAGAGGTGAACTGCATGCAATAACAAAGGATAGAATAACTTGTCCTGAGTTGGTTCAGGACCTATTCTCCATTGGGGTAAACGAAGAATTGCATAAAAATAGCGCTGCATGCCTATATTATTTGTCCAGGGATTTCACAGCTGCTCAGATTTGTTCTGCAGAACACCATTAGCGAATCACCGGTCTAGTAGATTTTTTTTTTCACAGTTTGTATAGATTTGTCCTAGATTTGATAGTTTCACAGTTTGTATAGATTTGTCCTAGATTTGATAGTTTCACAGTTTGTATAGATTTGTCCTAGATTTGATAGTTTCACAGTTTGTATAGATTTGTCCTAGATTTGATAGTTTCACAGTTTGTATAGATTTGTCCTAGATTTGATAGTTTTCACAGTTTGTATAGATTTGTCCTAGATTTGATAGTTTCACAGTTTGTATAGATTTGTCCTAGATTTGATAGTTTCACAGTTTGTATAGATTTGTCCTAGATTTGATAGTTTCACAGTTTGTATAGATTTGTCCTAGATTTGATAGATTTTCACAGTTTGTATAGATTTGTCCTAGATTTGATAGTTTCACAGTTTGTATAGATTTGTCCTAGATTTGATAGTTTCACAGTTTGTATAGATTTGTCCTAGATTTGATAGTTTCACAGTTTGTATAGATTTGTCCTAGATTTGATAGTTTCACAGTTTGTATAGATTTGTCCTAGATTTGATAGTTTCACAGTTTGTATAGATTTGTCCTAGATTTGATAGTTTCACAGTTTGTATAGATTTGTCCTAGATTTGATAGTTTCACAGTTTGTATAGATTTGTCCTAGATTTGATAGTTTCACAGTTTGTATAGATTTGTCCTAGATTTGATAGTTTCACAGTTTGTATAGATTTGTCCTAGATTTGATAGTTTCACAGTTTGTATAGATTTGTCCTAGATTTGATAGTTTCACAGTTTGTATAGATTTGTCCTAGATTTGATAGTTTCACAGTTTGTATAGATTTGTCCTAGATTTGATAGTTTCACAGTTTGTATATATTTGTCCTAGATTTGATAGTTTCACAGTTTGCATATATTTGTCCCAGATTTGAAAATATCACAGTTTGTATCGATTTGTCCTAGATTTGAGGAAAAACAAGAGCCAAGTAGGAGATAAAGAATATAAAGAGTAAACAGACTGTCTCATCATCTCATGACTGGTCAACAAACTGACTGACATCGACTGGCCAACCAGCCATCAATAGACAACAGTGAATAACCAGCAGATGTAGTGACATATAGAAATGTGGATCCAATAAAAAGGAACAAAAAAAGAGGACACTGTAATAAGAGATTAATCATCAGTGTAGTCACATGTGAAGACAAGATCTGGAAAAGGTTGGGACAAGTGGGAAGATCAAAGGCTGAAAACTGGGATTTTTTTACGTGGACTTCTTGTAATTTCCCCCTAGTTTCTGGGTAGTAATATCCTACACCCCTGGATAATGTTGCACACGTAAAAAATCCCTTGGCAGTTGGAAATTGAAAAGAGTAGCCTAACGGCACTGCCCGGGGAAAATTTTGAGTTAAAAATCTACCCATAGTATTTCAGGATCCTCCCCGGTGCAACGGAGTTCGTGCACCGCGCTGAAAATCTTCAGACTCAGACTTGAGTTAGAAGTAGAATGGAGTACTTATGAGTTACACATGTATACCACGATGTGGATCCAATATATAAACATAAACAAACAGATCAACAGAAGGAGAAAAAGCTCAAAGAACTCACAGTTTGCAAGGAAGATTTTCAAATGTTATCAAGAAAATGGATTTAAAAAATGTTTATGGAAGAACAGCAAAAATGATAACATGGGACTGAAAGTGCCAACAAACAGCAAGGATGGTAACATCCAAGGTAACGTGTTGTTTGGCTGGGTTGATCCAAGATCCATTCTGGTGTAACAAATTTTTCTAGCCACATTTAGAGATCTGTAAAAGATGCAAAAAGGCCAAACACTAGGGAAATCAGCTGGAAGTTGCCTGATTGGTTTCATGAACATCTTGGGGATATTCACAAGGAGACAGTCAAACCAGTCTCTCTCCATTTTTAGTAGCTCTGACCACAGAGACAAAACAAGTCTGTATCCACGCCATAAAATCTTACTCCTATGATCAAGCCACACACTGCTGTTTGGAAAATCACCTTATTCATAGTTTATTCACCACACCTTCATCTAAATAATGTTATTAATACTTTAATTTTACTTGTGTTTATTATTATTGATTTATTATCAGTTAAAAAAAACTAATTACTATTATTATCATTGATTTATTATCAGTTAAATAAAACTAATTACTATTATTATCATCATTGCCGTTACTTTTGCTGCTTTTCTGTTATTACTACTATCATTACTTCTACTCGTTAACATGAATTACTTACTTACTTACTTACTTACTTAGTCGCTCCTCTTCTAGCCAGAGAGATCGCCAGACGTCTCTATCAGCAGTTTTCTTTCTGGCTTTGTTCCATTCCAGTCCTCTGTCAGTTAATGCCTGTCGGATGTTGTCTTCCCAGCGCACCCTGAGTCGTCCTGGAGGTCTGGTTCCCTGGTTCTTAGCCTCCCATGCCTGCCATGGTGGCCAATTTTCTCCCATTCAACACCCATCGTAACTGTGACTGATCCACTCGGATTTGTAAGGACTGGGTATCAAGATCTTGATGTATTGTCTGATTGCGGAGTTTGTCCCTTCTTGTCACTTGGACCACCTTTCTCAGATATCTCATTTACGAGGCCTGCAGCTGGCTTCAGTGAACTGTTGTCATTGCCCATGACTCACACCCATAGGTCAGGACTGGTACATAGGTAGAGTGGTAAACAGCCATTTTCGTCCTCTTGCCAATTTCTCTTTTGTAACATGAATTCCATGGGTTCGAAAATCTGGTTCTTTCTAAAAGAAATTGGACTAATGACAACTATACATCACTCCTGGCTGTGTTGTTTGGCAGTTGTGTTGTGTGTTGTGTTGTTCCTTTCTGCAGGTTTTCCTTTTTAAAGTCATTCACATGACCAACCTGTGTGGAGACAGGTCATTTACATGACCGACCTGTGTGGAGACAAGTCATTCACATGACCGACCTGTGTGGAGACAAGTCATTCACATGACCGACCTGTGTGAAGACAAGTCATTCTCATGACTGACCTGTGTGGATACAAGTCATTCACATAACCGACCTGTGTGGAGACTTGTGGCCAGTACTCTCCTCCTTTTTATTGTAGTGTTTGTTGATAAAATCTTCTATCAAAATATCTGACTGTTTCTGTGTGTATGGGACTCCCCCCACTACCCTTTTTTTTCCCATCTGATCACCATTGAGCTTCTTAGTATAATTCACTAGATTAATCTGTTGGTATCAGCCTTACTGCTCTATCTTCTGTTGTTTTGTTGGTAGGAAGTGCTTTAACACTACACCCCCACAAATGAGATGCCTTATGGGTCATTAAAGCCTGTAGACTACATAGATAATAATAAGCTGTGCTGCCACACACAAATACAAATATTCCTGTGGCTTTCCCAAAACAAGATAATAAGTTGCCCTGGGGAAAGAGGAATGGCTGTGATAGACAGAAACAAGTTGCCTTCTAGTAGTAGAAAAATAGCTAGGGAAGATGGAAACAAGATAAAAAGTTGTCCTGTCATAAAAGAGGAACGGATAAAGAAATCAGATAACAAACTGCCCTGCATTAAATTAAAAACAAATGAATTTAGAAAACATAAATTATGGAACAGATTTCTCTGTGCTATAAAACATATCGCCGTGGATACATAAATTGGATATCAAACAAGTGACTAATTAACGATCTGCTGAAATCTGATATATTGGGCTGAAAGACACAGGTCATCACAGCCTAGCTATAAACCACAACACAACCACACTTTCAAGGACAAATGTAGAAAAAATAAAACATACTGCTTTGAGTTGTGATGCACATAATTTTGGCTGTGTTTAATTCTCATAATTCCCACTCATAGGTTTCATTCCACGCCCTTGCTTCTGGCAGCTACGTCTGGTGCCCTGTCTGTCGTCAGGTGTTTGATTGAACTGAAGGCAGAAATCAGAATGAAGGACTCCAAGCTAAACAGTCTAGTTTCTCTGGCCACACTCCATTTTCACACGAATGTGCTGGGTTATCTCACTAAACTAAACCATCCAGATATTCCTGTATGGGACATTTTAGTGGGTAAGTACAGTTTCATATATTGTTGAATCTTAAGAACTAAATTGGAGAGGCTGTCTATTTAACTCTTTTAGTCTCAACCACCTTCTTCTTCTCCATCTTCACGTTTACCAGCTGTAAACCTTGGTGGAAAAGTTCTAGTCGATTTTCCACCTTTTGGACTTTTGTCTTGCTCCAGAACTTGAGTTTTGCGTCCACATCAAACAGAACTAAATTATATGCAGACTGTTGGTTTTTTAGATACACTTTGACTGCAGAAGATAACCCTTTTACGACATGCTTGTTAGGATGGCAGTGGGTCTGTTCACCCCCACCCCCTAAATGGGGCCCCAGAACCCATCCAACAGTGCCATGTGTAGTCAGACATTGTCCATGACACCTATCACATTAGAGTAGCCTTCCCTAGTCATTCCAATACCCAGTTCAGTAGTTCTGTTGCCATCATCTATGACAGTAATGCTGTTGTACTTTATGTTATTTGTTACTATTGTTACCTTAGGAATGTCTAACTGAAACTTCTGGTACAAGACTCCTGGACAGCTGTTCTACGGACACTTTCTATCTGAAGGTTTGTGTATACTCAAGTGTAACAATCTTTATACCTTTTTGAGTGCAATTAATACACTATTAGGACAGAATAAGGAAAAGTAATTGTAGCATGCATTTGGGGAAGGCATCTCACACTTGCCAAGTATCTAGTATTGTTTATAAATGTCAGTCCTACACACATACACACAGGGCTCCATCAACTGATGAACCATGGCTGCCTGCTGTCCTTGGCACGGAACATACTGATGGTGATTATAACTGGAGTTAAGGAAGGCTAATCCAAACTGGAACACCACAATAACCCAGAGACAAGTAACTTTTTAACAACCATAGTATATCTGGCACAGGTGACATGTCCTCTCATAACCATTAGTACTGTCTAAGAACAGCGTAATACACTACACCTCGCCTGGTATGGTCTTATAGTGCCATCAGTCTCTTTATTATGGACGGATGCATTGCGACAATGAATTTGTGATCAGTGACTCAACTACCTAAAACTTCACAAACATCAGCAGTCTCCAGAACATGGACAAAACACCCCGATGAACTATGTATAGGTGCCTGCTACAGGGGACTCACGCCTGATCATGCAGATCGCGCACCTACATGATACGACAGTTCTCTGACAGTTCTTCCTCTAAGAGACCCTGCCACCCGAGGACCAAATGTAGATGCACCACTTGGTGAAAAGAATCCAGACCTCCCATCTACTACCCAGTCACTCATTGAAGTGTCACTAATCAAGCTCCATTTAACCACAGCAGTCTAGCAGCTAAGAGACTCTGCCCTCTGTAGACCAGCTTTCAGAACTTTCAACTCATCACAACTCCATGCTGGCCAACACAGCACCTTCTGTACCACCTTAGGACACCCCGTCAGTCAGCGTGCCACATAGCCTTAATTGTGCCGACCCCTAACTTACTTGGGCCGCTCAACTGTCCATTCTAGAAAATCACATTGACAGTATCCTGAAGTCCAACTCATGATTCACACAGTCATCCATACAGTTTACCCGAGCTCTAACAGAATACAGTAAATTGTTAAAACTGCCACACAACAAAGTCCATGCGTAAACAGGACTTGAACACGTCCACACACTTAAGACTGACTGAAAGTGACTGACTCAAGCTACCACAGGATTATCCAGCATGCTGTAAATTCTTCCTGAATCTCACTGTCTCGCCAAAACCCGGGGTTAACAGCCAACTCATGAATGTCCAGCAAAGTTTTACACCTGTAAGACAAGAGTGAAAGTAATACACCTGTAAGACAAGAGTGAAAGTTATACACCTGTAAGACAAGAGTGAAAGTAATACACCTGTAAGACAAGAGTGAAAGTAATACACCTGTAAGACAAGAGTGAAAGTTATACACCTGTAAGACAAGAGTGAAAGTAATACACCTGTAAGACAAGAGTGAAAGTTATACACCTGTAAGACAAGAGTGAAAGTTATACACCTGTAAGACAAAAGTGAAAGTAATACACCTGTAAGACAAGAGTGAAAGTAATACACCTGTAAGACAAGAGTGAAAGTTATACACCTGTAAGACAAGAGTGAAAGTAATACACCTGTAAGACTAGAGTGAAAGTAATACACCTGTAAGACAAGAGTGAAAGTTATACACCTGTAAGACAAGAGTGAAAGTAATACACCTGTAAGACAAGAGTGAAAGTAATACACCTGTAAGACAAGAGTGAAAGTAATACACCTGTAAGACAAGAGTGAAAGTAATACACCTGTAAGACAAGAGTGAAAGTAATACACCTGTAAGACAAGAGTGAAAGTAATACACCTGTAAGACAAGAGTGAAAGTAATACACCTGTAAGACAAGAGTGAAAGTTATACACCTGTAAGACAAGAGTGAAAGTTATACACCTGTAAGACAAAAGTGAAAGTAATACACCTGTAAGACAAGAGTAAAAGTAATGACACAGTAATGGAAAGGAATATACTTTTAGGAAAGATCTTTAAGCAGTTCATAATTAGAAGAGCTGTACAGTTAAAAAGTAAGGAACAGAGCATTCCAACCCACATGAAAGTTGAATGATGATGATGATGACTGTGATGATGACTGTGGTGATTACTGTGATGATGAATTTATTTTTTGGGTTTTTTAGAAATGCTGTCAGATGAGGAAGAAGCTAAACGAGACAGTGCTGTCAAATGTTTGGATGTACTGTCGACATCAGAACCCTATAACTGGAAGCATATTCTGAAAGCAGGTATGTCCTTCTCTGTACAATTTATTTTGTCAGTAATCTACTTTATGTAAGAATCATTCATACTGGATCTTACCATGTTTAAATAACATACAAACTAGACTGTGCCATACTTAAATATCACACAGACTGAACTGTGCCATACCTAAATATCACACAAACTGGACTGTATCATACTTAACTATTACATAAACTAGGCCTGCCTCATGAAATTAAGCATTATAAAGCTTGGAGTAATCTCTCAGCATACATCTATGACCTGGAGTAATCTCTCAGCATACATCTATAACCTGGAGTAATCTCATTATTATAATACACACTGAGACTAGTGGATGAATGACACATGATAATGCTTATGTAGAATAATGTTATGGTGACTTCTAATGTGGTTGTTATCTCAGATGATAACCCATAAAACTTTCCAGTTTCTGCCCCCCTCATGTTGTGCTTTCCAACAAAGACTGAAAAACTGCCAGTAAATTCAAGATGCTCTGCCATTTAGGGTAACCAACTGGTCTACACTCCATGATGTAAAGGATTAGGGAGATCAACTTTCTCTTCCTAAAAACATCCTACACATAATAATAGATAATATATATACCAGGTTGGATGACAGCTCTACCTAACTGTGAAATAACAGTTCTGCAAATTTAATGCCTGTTTGCCATTTTGCACCAAGATCTTGTGTTACAGTTTGACTGAATCTTCAAACTTAAAAAAAAAAAAACCCAAACAACAATATTTTCCCAAACTGCCCATCACAGAATTGCACCCTGGTAAACATCAACGATTGCACTGTGAAATTATTTTCATTCAATTTTCAGCCACAGAGCCATAATACACAAAAGAAGGCCGTAATACCCTGACCGTCACATCTGACAGTACAGCTGAAGCACATATATGAAACAGTTTACACAAACCATTGTAACTTTACCTACCCTCTGCTGCATGTGAATCATCGTCTTTAAGTTTCAGCTGTGTTTTTGATGGCATAAGAATTATCAAAGTCACAGTCATCAAACTGGTCAGAAATAAGTTCACCTTCACTTTCCAATTTAAAACAATCAAGAAAATATCCTATAGCCTGAGAAATTCTCCCCAAACTGTTCCACAATACCAACAAATTAATGGAAAATTTACTTTAAGCAACACCAAGTTGTTTCTCTTAAAGAATGAATGGATAACAGCTTCAACTACATTTGTCACAAATGTCACAATTTAAACATCCAAAGTTACGTTTGCAGGGGGTGTGATCTTGGTAGCCATATGTAAATGTCTTCCAATGACATAACATGTGATCATGGTAGTCACTGGACTAAGTAGTGTTGTGTGCCATTGAAATAAGGAAAAAAGGCTTAACTCCCACCTTCTCATGACAAAGGTTACATCCAGTACTACCAGATTACCATTGTAAAAGATCTTTGGCTTAAAGAAAACTGGCTCACAAATGGCATCATGTCTCAGAAAGCAATACTTTTGACTTATTAAATATCAGTGGCTTTAAGAGAGCATTGGTGAAAGATTTGGTGCCTGGAAGAAAAGGCAAGGTTAAGCAAACACAGATACTGAAGACATGATGGGTTGTGAAAACTTGAGCAGGGCAATTGGGAAAGGAACAATAGATGTTCCAAATGCAAGACCTGTTACATAATGATCTTGATATGGTGAATTTTGATATATGCACACAGCTCAAGTACAAGAAGCATTTTACAGAGTGAAAAAATATTATTTGTAATCTTTCTTTATTAATAAGAACAAAAAGAAAACTCTCAAAAGCTGAATAAATACTATTCTGATGTACAGAAGTGAATAATGGACAGTTGGAGGATTAGTGAAAAACTGTTTCAAAGCAGTGGAGATATGGTTTTATAAATGAAGGAGGAGAATACTCTAGAAGATAAAAAGAGTAATAAAGATGTCTCCACACAAAAAAAAAAAAAAACTCACTCATGAAGAGAACTGTTTGTCCACTTCAGAAGTGAACAGTCTTCTTTTTTTGTGTGTGGGTCCTGTCATGAGAAGGAGATAACTGGAGTACATCGTGAGGATGGGAAAGTTGGAGGGAGACCAAGAGGAAAAAGTGCTGAACAGTTTGACATCATGACATGGAAGATCTTCTTTGTCAGAATATATTGAAAGTACATGAGACAGAAGGTTGTGGATAGACATGACTACCAACACCACTCGGCAGGAACTATAAGAAGAAGAAGCATATAGCATGCTTTATTTATAATATACAATTGTTTTGTCAAAGATGAGTTTTTGGAAGAACCAAATGTAAGACTGGCCTGTGTGCCAAATTTGTGATCCTTTGGAAATAAGGTTTGTTCTTCTTTTCTTCTTCTTTTGACCCTTTTTATGCCTTAGGCACATCAGGCATAAATTGACTTGACGTTTTACCCCACCAGAACATCACATCGAGGGATAAACTCCTGCAACACAAAATTACCCAGCAAATTTGGGGAAACAGAAACAATTATCACAGCATACCTATCAGAGATAACCAAGGCAGACTGCTCGCCACAGAACCAAAACAAGGCATGCAGTGGACTAAACACTTCTCCGACCTCTTGAACAGACCTGATCCTGAAAATCCCCCAGATATTCAACCAGCCTCTCAGAACATTGACATTATTACTGAACCACTAATCAAACAAGAAATCCTTAAAGCTATCCACACTTTAAAGAACAACAAAGCACCAGGCAAAGACGAACTGCCAGCAGAACTTCTCAAAGTAGATCCCAAAACAACTGCTAGCATTCTAGAACCATTGTTCAAGGATATTTGGGAAAAAGAAATGTTGCCTGATGACTGGACTGAAGGAACAATAGTCCAAATCCCCAAAAAAGGAGACTTAACAGACTGCAATAATTGGAGGGGAATTACTCTACTCTCAGTACCAAGCAAAATATTTTGTAAAATCATCATAATGCGGCTTGAAAAAGGAGTAGATAAATGTCTACCAGTGGAACAAGCAGGATTCAGAAAGGGCAGAAGAACAACTGAGCACATCTTTGCCATACGTAACATTTTAGAACAATTCAATGAATGGCAGAGAAGTATATATATTAATTTTGTGGACTTTGAGAAAGCTTTTGACAGCGTCAATAGAGACGGTCTGTGGAAAATTTTACGACATTATGGAATTCCAGAAAAAATAGTCAATATAATTGCTCTCTTCTATAAAGACTTTTCCTGCAGTATAAAAAATTACAATACATCTTTCCCAGTAAAGACAGGTGTAAGACATTGATGTGTTATGTCATCTCTCCTCTTCAACCTTGTGATTGATTGGATACTAGAGAACACAGTAGACAGGACATTGAGAGGCATACGATGGACTCCATTCACCATGCTTGAGGACCTTGATTTTGCAGATGATATAGCACTCCTGTCACATAAACATGAACATATACAAGAGAAAAGTAACAGACTACACTGCACAGTAGAAATGGTGGGACTGAGAATAAATACAAAGAAAACTAAGATCATGACAAACAGTCCAAACCAACAACCAGTGACCATAAGTAACCAATCACTTGAAAATGTAGAACATTTCACATATCTTGGTAGTGTGGTGTCCCTACTGGGAGGGACAGAGGAAGACATACAGTCATGCCTGAACAAAGCTAGAGCTGCTTTTGGAAGGATGAGGCAAATCTGGAAATCCAACAGTTACTGCAGAGGAACAAAACTCCGGCTCTACAAGAGCATCTTTTTGCCATTTCTTCTTTATGGAGCGGAATGCTGGAGAATGACAAAAAAAGATGCACACAAGCTGTCCACCTTCCACAACACATGTCTACGTAGAATTATCAAAATACAATCTCAAACACTAAACTACTTCAAGCCACAAACCAAGAAACTTTAGACAGTATGATTACCAAGAGAAGATGGAAATGGCCTGGCCATATTATGAGAATGACTTCTGATATACCTGCCAAAACAGCTCTCACATGGACACCAGAGGGAAAGAGAAAACAGGGGTGCCCAAAAACAACATGGAGATGAACGATGGAAAGTGACCTGAGTGTGGCATCTTTGACATGGAAAACTGCACTGAAGATTGCACAGGACAGGAAAGCATGAAAAGTCCTCTCTGAAGCCTCATGTGCCACTAGGCATAACGAGAACTGATGACTCATGAACACAATGTACCACCAATTGGATAAGGTTCACCTGGGGACAGGGTTTCAGAAACCTGGTTCAACCCATAGGTTGGGTTATATCAGGGCACCCGGCAACAGCCCGAGTGGGACTTCAAAATTACGCCCCACATGGGAACGTGTATAGATGCATTGAGTCATATATTGCTAGACCTATCATTTTATAGCCCTGTCGGTGAACATCGGCCATTTTTATTAACTCTTAGGGGCTGAGTGGTCTTGAGGTATGGTGTCTGCCTCGAGTGCTGGAGGTCCCGGATTCAAGCCCCGGCAAAGGCTTGAATTTTGTCACCTGGACTTCTAGTAATTTCCCCTGGTCTCTGAGTAGTAAGATCGGACGCCCATTTGTATTCTTGCGCACGTAACAAATATCTTGGCAGTTGGAAATCGAAAAGAGTAGTCTAACAGCACTGTCTGAGCAAAATTTGGAGTTAAAAATCTAGCCAAAGTATTTCAGGATTCTCGCCGGTACTACTGAGTTCATGCACTGTGCTGAGATTCTTCAGACTCAGCTTGAATTAGAAGAAGCACGGAGCACTTATGGGTAAAACCCCTATGCCATGATGTTGATCCGTAGAATAAACATAAGTAAAAAGTAAAGTAAAGATCCCTTTTCACGCCTTTAGGCGCATCGGGCGTATGGGAAGAGCACCCATATTTTTACAGACCAATCGGCACTCGGTGGGTAATGTGGTCAGCATTATGCCGGCCGTCTTTACTTTCCCAGGACATCCATCCTGGTACCCATTTGAGGCTGGGTCGACCTGTGACATCCCATACCATCATAAAAATCCACGCAGCCCGCAGTGGGTTTCGATCGCGGTACGTTGGATTACGAGTCGGACTCGCAACGCCTTAGCCACGGACGCCGCAACATAAACATACTAACCTAATATTACCTGGTAGCCATTTTATGCTTGATTGAAAAATTTTGCCTCGATGTGGATTTAAACAATAGTTCTTCAGGCTGGCAGGTGAACAGCTAGCACTATGCTACCCTGGCATCCACTGCATGAGGATGATGATATATTTGTTCAAAGAGTAAATACTTATTGTATAAATGCTTGTGACTTCATACTGACTGTCTTTATTGCTATAAATATCAGGTGCAATACCATCTTTAGTGAAACTATTGAAATCAGAGAATGAGATCATGCAGTCTGTGACAGCTTCGGTCATATGCAACATCTCAGAGAACAAACCTGTCAAGCTGGCTTTGACTCAAGCAGAGGCTGTGCCATATATTGTTTCTCTACTACGATCTTCATTAGATGACCTACAGTCGCGGGCTTCCATCATCATCGCTGATCTAGCAACTGTGGAGGGAAACCAGGTAGGTTACCACTTAACCCTGTTGTCCCATAAATACCGAGATCTTGGCTTGTCAGTTTTTTAAATGGCATTTCATCTTTGGAAAGTGGTCACTGTGCATTTATAATAGTTTTGATGCTAGTTGCAACTGCATAGTCTTAATCTAAGTCACATTCTTAGTCACATTCTTAGTCTTAGTCTTAGTCTAAGTCTTACTCTTAGTCATAGTCTTAGTCTTAGTCATAGTCTTAGTCATAGTCTTAGTCATTGTCTTAGTCATAGTCTTAGTCTTACTCTTAGTCTTACTCTTAGTGATAGTCCTAGTCTTAGTCTTAGTCTTAGTCATAGTCATAGTCTTAGTCTTAGTCATAGTCTTAGTCTTAGTCATAGTCTTAGTCTTAGTCATAGTCTTACTCTTAGTCATAGTCTTTGTCTTAGTCATAGTCTTAGTCTTAGTCTTAATCTTAGTCATAGACTGAGTCTTAGTCAAAGTCTTAGTCATAGTCTTAGTCATAGTCTTAGTCTTAGTCATAGTCATAGTCATAGTCTTAGTCTGTCTTACTCTTAGTCATAGTTTTAGTCATAGTCTTATTCTTAGTCTTAGTCATAGTCATAGTCTTAGTCTGTCTTACTCTCAGTCATAGTTTTAGTCATAGTCATAGTCTTAGTCATAGTCTTAGTCTTAGTCTTAGTTATAGTCTTAGTCATAGTTTTTGTCTTAGTCATAGTCTTAGTCTTAGTCATAGTCTTAGTCTTAGTCTTAGTCTTAGTCTTAGTCTTAGTCTTAGTCATAGTCTTAGTCTTAGTCTTACTCTTAGTCTTAGTCTTAGTTATAGTCTTAGTCATAGTCTTAGTCTTAGTCTTACTCTTACTCTTAGTCTTAGTCTTAGTCCTAGTCCTAGTCTTAGTCTTAGTCTAAGTCTTACTCTTAGTCATAGTCTTAGTTGAGGTTTAAACTTCACTGCAATTGGGTTTCCCCATAACACTCCATAGTAGACATAGTTTTGTTTAGACATAGTTGTAACACTTTTCCCTGTACTTCAGATGTATTGGGCATATAGGGCTAGACCTATATTTTATAGACCAGTCTGTACTTGGGGGGTGATAGGGTCAGCATCTTGCCAGCCGCCTTTACTTCCAAGGGCTGCACCTGGTACCCACTCAAGGCTGGGTTGACCTGGAAGCCAGGGCTCTGTCAGGACCCAAACCCACGGCCTTTTGATCGGCAGGTGAGCGTCTAATTGCTACACCACAGCGACTCTCATGTTAACATAGTAGGTATGATTATGTTTAGACACAACATTTTCAATATTGGAGTGAACAAACAAACAAAACAATTGATTTTGTTGTCATTGCTACATCATCCTCGCATTATATAATAGCTTATGATGATGTCACATATTCACACATGCCTATGTTAACAAAACCGTATATTTCTTGGTCAATGTGATCGAAAGCAGTAAATTCTGAGCCTTGTTTGTATTAAGTGACTACATCCCTTACTTGACCACAGATTTTTGCCTAAACTATGTCTATTTCAGACTGACAGCTCTCACAGCCCTAAAATCTATATCTATTTTAAACTGACAGCTCTCACAGCCCTAAAATCTAGATCTATTTCAGACTGACAGCTCTCACAGCCCTAAAATGTATATCTATTTCAGACTGACAGCTCTCACAGCCCTGAAATCTATATCTATTTCAGACTGACAGCTCTCACAGCCCTAAAATGTATATCTATTTCAGACTGACAGCTCTCACAGCCCTGAAATCTATATCTATTTCAGACTGACAGCTCTCACAGCCCTAAAATGTATATCTATTTCAGACTGACAGCTCTCACAGCCCTGAAATCTATATCTATTTCAGACTGACAGCTCTCACAGCCCTAAAATGTATATCTATTTCAGACTGTGATTGCTGAGTGTGGAGCTATCCCCCTGCTTGTTCATCTGCTGGAGTCAGAAATGGAAGATGTTCTTCTGAACGCAGTGAATGCCATCAGAGTTTTATGCCTGGGCCATACAGAAAATCAAAATGCTGTTGCAGGAGCTGGTGGTTTGCAACCACTGATAGAGTTTTTAGATGTGTTGTCAAGTAAGTTTTAAATATAGAGTGGAGTTATTTTAGTTATAATCGCAACGGCAGAGGGAGAGTTATTTTATTTGTTGTAATTTGAGTTACTTCTTCTACGTTCATCCGAAGATGTAATTGCGTTGTGTCCGTTTACAGCATGGCACCTTTCGGCCAACACATGTTACTTATGCATGCATTTGTTGACCCGGTTAACCTTCCCTGTGTAATTTGAGTTATAAATCCAATAGTTTTTTTTAAATGTCTCCCGGTGTGGGTTCCAGGGCCCGATTATAGGTAAAACAAGAATAGATCACTACCTCTCCAACAAGTATGTTGTAGGAGTCAACCATTTGGGAGCTACCTTGAAGTCGGGGTGCATCTACCCGAGCAGCAAGGAACAACCAAATGCATTCAGAAAAGCCAGTAAAATGGATGTACACACAAAACTCAGGCCCTGGCACAAAGTCAGAATGAACAACCAGGACTTTCTGCAGGAGCTTACAGCAGGTGAACAAAGAAGAAGAAGAATGTGTTGTCAAGTAAGTTATCCAAGCAAAAACAAGGACGGTTAACAGAAACCCTTTAACAGATGTTGATGAGGGAGGACAAGGGTTCTGGACTGGATTCCATACATGATAACATAAAGATTGCTTAGGGTTGAAAGAATTGGAGGAGCAGACTATGAGCCTAATATGGCATATAAATGGGATAACTGAATAATGAGGATGATGTTATTTAAGTTATAAATTTGCAAACTGAGTTGTTTTTTTAAAATGTGTTGCCATGTAAATTATAAGGCCATGGCTTTTTGTGGATGTATTGTCATGCAGGTTATGAATCAAGAACACAGAGAACATTCAGACTGTTAGTGAGCTATGTTATCAAGTTATATTGTGCTATAAGGAACAGATGGAGACCTCAACACATATAACAGTCCCACTAAAGCATGCGAACCACTATAGCTAACTTCTATTGTGGAGAGGCCACAATCTTTAATTAAAGTTGATGGGAATTCAAGTCCCAAGTGATGCTGGCTGAGGGCGACTAGCAAGACCAGTTTGCATTTAGCAGGAGAAGAACACTGACCTGATCTATAATACCATAGATTATGTGAGATGGCAAAATCTTGACTAATTCATTAATTAATACATTCATTCATTTCTTCATTCATTCATTCATTCATTTATTCAATCATTCATTGTCCTGTTTTGCCCTATATGTCCTATAAGGCTCACAGTCTATTCACCATTCTGTTCTATCCTGCTCAGTCACTTCAATAACATGGACGGAATCCAGTCCAGCACCTTTGGCCTCTCTCATCAACGTTAGCATTACGGTTTCTCTTGGACCTCCTTGTTTCGTATGCCCTCTTTTTCCCATTTCAGTGCCTGTTTGGTAATTCTCTATTCACCTCTTCTAAGAATGTGTCCTGTATAGCACCACCTTCTCTGTCTTATAACTGTTGATACTGGTGGTTGCCCGGATATTTCTCTTGTGTCTTCACTTCTCTGTCTTATAACTGTTGATACTGGTGGTTGCCTGGATATTTCTCTTGTGTCTTCACTTCTCTGTCTTATAACTGTTGATACTGGTGGTTGCCCGGATATTTCTCTTGTGTCTTCACTTCTCTGTCTTATAACTGTTGATACTGGTGGTTGCCCGGATATTTCTCGTGCGTCTTCACTTCTCTTGAATCAAGCCGTGACTGCCTGCACTTATGAGCATGATACATGATGATGATGATGCATACAAAGTGGCCACCTGTTTTGTCTCCCATCCCACACATCAGTAATGTCACCATTGTTTTCATGACAGTTAATCCCCGTGTAGGTTCCGGGGCCCTATTATAGGGAAAAAAATAATAGATGCACAGTCTACCCAAAAGCATGTCGTGGGAGTTGACTAATTGGGAGCTTCCTTTGAAGTCGGAGTGCATCTGCCTGAGAGACAAGGAACCAACAGTCTGAATATAAATGTGTCAGATCTGTAAAACGGATGCGAGTGTAACACTCAGGTTCCAAAACAGAACTGCAGTCCAGAAGTTGACGAACAACCAGAACTTTCTGCCAGAGTTTACAGCTGGTGAACACAAAGAAAAAATATATGGCAGTCAACTCCCTGCAAAAAACTTAGTCAAAGGTTCACTTGAAAAAGTAAAGAATTATTTAACAACATAAAAAATAAAAGCAAAATTTTTAGATTAATAATTTTCAACAACAACATAAAAAAACAGATCAGTTAAAAAAATATAAAAAAACTGTTTCCCTGCCACAGGCAAATCAGACCTTCGCTAGGCCCACATTTGTGTAGGCCAATTGTCTGTTAATGAATGATGTGCCAGTATGGGCACTTCATGGTACCAAATTTAAGCTGCCTTGATCTTGGATCTTAGATTATTTTTTAAACCCCTGAACTTTGGGCTGGCAGGTATACATCTAGACACCACACTTATGTGGCTAAAAAAAAAAAAGCTTAGATTAACAAAGTAAAAAGTTTTGAATAAATAACTATATGATTACTTTAGTTAACTTTTCCTTTAAGGAAGCTCACAGAAAATATGTTTTAGCCATGTGGTTGTTCACTGATGCATAAATGGCTTCCTAAATGATGATAATTTCTAAGGATGCTGTTTGTCTTCTGCAGGTGACCTCAAGGCAGGAGCTGCTTCAGCCTTGGCTGCTGCCGTCCAGAAAAATACAGAAAATCAGACTAGAGCTCTTCTGTTTGGTGCGGCTAAGTAAGTGCCAGCTGCTTAACATGTGAGACTTGAACATCCATGATTCTTGCATAATTTAGATACTCTTAGAAGTGGTTTTGCTGACAGGAATTTTAAGACAGTCTTCAGTGAGAGGTGTTAGACAGAAATAGAGAAATAAGTGTCAGAGATGGAAGCACATAGCTGAGATACAACATGGTTGTGCAGTGTCTCTATAAATTCCTTCCCTATTCAGAAAAAAAAAATGATAAATTTAAATGGCATGAATAATCTGCCATTTAAGGGCACACACAAAAACGATATAAGTTATGCAGATGACACATTGTTGATTTCAGATACTGAAAAGATATTTATTAACTCTTTGAGTTCCAGGGGGTTTAGCATCACAGGCCCAAGATGTAGCGTAGAGTGACTAAAATGGATGCATCATGCGTTAATTGGGCTTCTCGGAAGGAACCTATGATTGTATGATGCATTTCTTGGGACTCAAAGAGTTATATTATGACACTAATTGACAAGGCAACAGCAGGTTGGAAAAACCCTGAGCTAAAAATGGAACTCTAAATTATATAGTTTCAAAAATCAAGTTATGTTTTTTTTTTTTATTTTCATGTTATTTCAGTTTTAGCATATGCTAGTGAAAGCTGGAGAACCACCAAAGACATGGAACAAAAGTTGGAGAACAATAAAGACATGGAACAAAAGTTGGAGAACCAATAAAGACATGAAACAAAAGCTGGAGAACAATAAAGACATGGAACAAAAGTTGGAGAACCAATAAAGACAGAATAAAAGTTGGAGAACAATAAAGACATGGAACAAAAGCTAGAGAACAATAAAGACATGGAACAAAAGTTGGAGAACAATAAAGGCATAGAATAAAAGTTAGAGAACAATAAAGACATGGAATAAAAGTTAGAGAACAATACAGACATGGAACAAAAGTTAGAGAACAATAAAGACATGGAACAAAAGTTGGAGAACCAATACAGACATGGAATAAAAGTTAAATGCATTAGAAAACAAATATCTGAGGAAAGTGATGAAAATTGAATAAGATTTGAAGAAAGGTGAAGAAGTCAGATAAATGTGTCGTCTGCCATTGGTATCACCAATTATCAGACAACTAAGACAGCATTATTTTAGGCACATACTGGGCTGAAGTGAAGAGAATTACCAAATAGGCACTGGATTATGAAACAAATTGACTGAGGAAATAAGATTGTCCAAGAGAAAGCCTAAAATAAATGTGGATGAGAGAGGCCCTAGGGGCTAGACTGTATTTTGTCCATGATATCAAAACAATTTTACCTGATTGTACAAAATGAAGGACTCGATTGTGAGCCCTATATGACATATAATGGCACAAGCAGATGATGATGATAAAAGATAATAACACATAAAAATGGAACTGAAATGAAAATTTGCAAGCAAGCAGGCAAGAGGTAGACAGTGATACAAATGTAAGGATAACACCAAGAGATGGATCAGTAGTAGTCTGAGAATGTACCAGTAGGGAAGATGTAGAGTGCAGGAAATCTACTGCAGTCGATCTTCACTGTGGAGATGTAAGATTTAAAAAAAAAAAACATAAATAAATAAATAAAGTGAAGGATTCTTTTTATGCCAGTGGCACACGAAGTATATGATGCTAGACACATTTTTTTAGACCAATCCACACTTGGCAGGAGATGGGGTCAACATCGTCCCAATCAGCTTAACTTTCCAGATTTTACCTGGTACACATTTCAGGCTGTGTTGACCTGCAAGCCAAGGTCAGTTTTGAAAACTATCCGCCCCGATGCAGTTTCAAACTCAAGAGCTTTGTGCTGGCAGGTGAGCCTCTAGCCTGCTAGGTTACCGTAGCAGTCACTTTGGAAATTACACCACATCAGTTAAGTAGGTGTCATAGCTTTTTAGCATTTTTAGTGACAGTTTGATTTTAAAGTCAACTTTGATTTGATTTTAAAATGTTTACATAGCACCTGATTACGGGATCACATGTTCTGGATTTTCTAGGCCTCTGGTTGATGTTTTAAAGAGCAGTCGGTCCGTGACCACACAAGTGAAGGCAGCAAATGCACTAGAAGCCCTGGCAACCAACAACATACAGTGTCAGAACTGTTTCCTGGACCTAGACGCTCCAAAAGCCCTCATACGGTTACTTAAAGTTGGTGTTTCAGTTTTATAATCTAACAAATAGTTACCCTTTGTTCTTTACTGTATTTTTCCAAATAGACACCTTGTCTAGAGTTATCAGCAGTGGTGTCTTTTGTTGCATTCATCATCTCTAAACTCGGGCAGGAAGTTTTGATGGTTCTATCTTTACTTTTATTCCAGAACCTGAGTTAGCATGCACATCCTTTTTACAGATCTGGCTTTTTTGTATGCAGACTACTGGTTCCTTGCCTCTAAGGCGGAGGCACTCTGACTTAAACAAAACCACCCCTATTTAATTGACTTTATGACATGCTTTGTTAGTGGAGGGGGGTTATGGGTCTATTATTTTTCTCCCACAGTTGGACCCTGGAACCCACACGGGGAGACAGTAGTATGAGAGTCATGATGAGAGTCACACCATGGGCGAGATTGTGGCCTCACCAGAATATATTTTCAAAGACAGCAGTGGGTGTGCTGCAGCCAACCATCTTGCAAAGGTTTGCGCACAGTTGTTTAAAGCAAGCATTGGGGATAATGACTCGTCAGCTCTCTGTTTTAAAAAAAATATAAGATAATGGATTTTAATAATGCTATTATTTATTACCAAGCTGTTTTCCACATTCATCTTCCGCTGCTTTTGATATCTATCTCCTTTGTATAGTTTATTAGTAATTAGTAATTGTTTTGGTCATTCTCCATATTTCTGACCAGGATAGCCTTACTAATTTGATGTTAGTTTTAAATGTATAAACTTTGGCCAAAGTTAATTACATATCCTTTACAGGATTTTACAGAACCAAATCCAGCGATTTTTTTTGGCTTTTGTGGTTTTTCTGGACAAATTTACATTTAGTAGTTTGCCATTGCTCTCTGAACAGTCGACTCACAGTACTATGGTAAAAAAAAGGCCAGACAGTCTGCTGCCAAATCACCCACAGCTGAGATCGAACCCAGCACCTCAACATTACGAATCGCATTACGAAATGTCGACAAGATCACCTTATGATTCATAGCTGTACAATTCTCTCCAGACCATATTGATCGATTCCTATCTCCACATTGTTTGCATGCTCCCAAACAGTCTTGATCACATCTAGGATGTCACTGTCAGCTTTCTCACCAAAATAAATTCATGGAAAATTTGTTCGTGCTACCAAATGGTTTCCCTTAAATACCATAGAGAAACAAAGTGACTAATGGTGTCATTCACATTTATTGCAAAAATCACAATTTTAACATGGCATCGAGAATCCAAAGTTGCGATCGCAGGGGATGCATTTGTAGTAACCAGGCGTAAACATCAGCGGATCACATAATGTGCAATCGTGGTATTCAGTGAGTTAATAAACTGGATATCTGGTTTCAATCCTTGTCTTCTTTTGATCTCTTTATTTTGAATTTGATCCGTTTTTTTGTTAACTCTGGTAGCATAAACATTGTTGAATTTCATTTACTGAAATTAGAATCAGCATGTGGAGGTTCGTGAACAAGGGGCCTGCTCTCTGTGGGCGCTGGCTGGCAATAAAAGAACACAACAGAGATACATCGCTGAACGAACCACAGTGTCTCACATTATGCAGATGTTATTGGAACCATCAGAAAAGTTGCTATTTGTTGGTAAATATGTGTGTTTTCAATGTAGATTATGGTAATATCATCATCATCATCATGTATTGGGTCCTTTGCAAAATGTCGCTTTCATTATGGCAGCTGGTATACCGCTCTTTCCTTTGTTACTTTCCCACCTGATAAACTTTCATGCCAAGGGTGTCTCTAATATTTTGTGTCCACTGCTGTGCTGTTTGACCCCTTTCTCTTCTTCCACGTATGTGGGTGTACATGTGTGTATTTAGGTATGTAAGCATGTATGTGTGTAATGATGTAGGTGTATGTATTGATGTGTGTATGTATGCTTACATGCAAGTGTAAATGTGTAGTTGTGGGTGTCTGTACATGTGATTGTATGTGTGTGTATGCATGCATGCATGTGTAGGTGTGTATGTATGGAATGTGTGTGTGCATTTATGTCCATATATGTATGTGTGTGTCTTTTCTGTTTGTGTACATATGTAGATGCGTTTATGTATGTTTGTATGTATGTATGTATGGATGGATGGATGGATGGATGGATGTATGTATGTATGTGCTAGGTATGTCGGTATATGAGTGTGCATATATGAGAATGGGAGAGTGTGTAAGACTGTGTACACATGTTGTATGTATTATATTCTATAATGTATATTTTTATTCTATATCCATAACATGCATTTTAGATAACAGGCAGTGGTACTCTGAAAAACGAGTTCTTAAAAGGGCCGAATGTCAGACGGGCCTGCGTGCCCAATTTGTAACCCTTTGAAAATAAAGTTTGTTCGTTCGTTCGTTCGTTCGTTCGTTCCACAGATACTCAGTATGCTTTTTGATGTGAAAAAGTGTCTTTTTAGTCATATGCTGATGTAGGTAAAACCCTTTCACCCAGGAACATTAAAGTAATGTGTTAAAACAGCAATTTTGGACTAATAAATCAAATTTTTTTTAAAGAATTTATGTAGATAAAAATGTGTTTTTTAATGAACAAAAAAAATATTTACAAATACACAAAAATATAAAAATATTTAAAAATACACAAAAATATAAAAAACAGTTAATCAGTAAACATAAACAGTGAAGCTTTTGAGTGAAATACATTCCCCATGGCCTGAAACAAAATAGGTATCGGGTGACTCATGCCATGACCCATGACCTCTATTATCGAGGCTAAGGAGAAAATTTCATGTCAGCATGGTTTTCAAGAAACCATTTGGTTCATAAGAAAACCTTTTCCCCAGTTGCTAATTTTAGTAAATATCATGATCTTCTAAATCTGCAGAATCAGGAAGGCAACCAGTAGCATTAACTAGGTGTCTGATAAACACATCGTTGTAGAAAAGTCAGTGAAGGGACATTTACTGGGAACTGGACCCAAGTAGAAATGTCAGTTCTATTGCTTTATGGGTGGCGTGGTTAAGGCTGAGGACAAAGAAATGGAAATAGCTGTAAAAAACAGTTGTTTGAGGATATGTTTTTATTATAGTACTGTCTCAGGAAGTACAATACAAAATCTGGACCCAAAAAAAAAAAAAAAAAAAATCATTGTTGTATGAGGACATGTTTTGATGTAATGTTCTGTGTCAAGAAAGGAAAATGCAAGATCTGATAATTAGTTGTTGGTTGAATGTTTTGATGCCATGTGCTATAAAATAACCTTTGCTGATATGTTTGACTTTTGTCTGTGTCTCCATGGCATCCTGGAGTATAGTGCTAGAACTGCATGTTTTTGACAGGATTATCAGTAGTGTTAGGAAGTACATGCTTTGTACCGATATTCTCCTTGTTTAATCTATAAAAGGAGACTGAAGCCTGTGTGGAAATTCTCCATTGTCATTAATATGATTTTTTACAAAAAATAAAACAGTTGTTTTGTTATAATTTATCTTCTGCAGGGTGCATGATGGCAATTGCTTTTGGTACAGAAAACATGGCCAATCAGAACAAGCTTGCAGCAGCAGATGCTTTCTCACAGCTTGTACGACTTTTACGTTCTTCGAAAACTCCCCATAAAATTCTTCATATGGTAGTCAAGGTAGTAGGGATTTTGTGTTTAGGTAAGTATAGAATCCTTAAGAACTTGCCTCAAGAAATCGCGCAGCACTGCTCCAGGACCTGACGGCATCCGATACAATGACATGCTGATGATGTCGAATGCTGATTTGAAAAGCGTGGCAAAGGAATTCAATATCAGCATCCAGAGTGGCCAGATACAAGAGGAATGGCTCCATAGTTATTTGTTCCCACTACCAAAGCCTAATAAAGACCACTCAAAGATCTGCGGCTACAGAATCATCTCGATGCAGAATACTGTTGGCAAACTTTTGGAAAAAATTGTCGCACAAAGATTGACCACCTACTTGGAACTACATGATAAGTTCCCATCAACACTTGGAGGGTACAGGTTGAAGAAAGAGACATGGTTCAATGCTGCTGTTTTCGCCTACGATGTGTACGAGGGATTTCAGATTAAAGAAGAGACATGTGCGGCAGTGTTGGACTTAGAAGATGCCTACAATAAAGTACCATACGAATATTTAATGCAATTACTGCTTAAACTAGAAATCAATCCTATTCTGATCCGCTGGATTGCTGCGGTCCTGTTCCAGAGAAAGATTGTACTAAGATGTGGTAGCTGGTCCTCAGAACCGCAAACGATATGTCCAGGCTTGCCACAGGGATCACCGCTATCACCAGTCTTATTCAACGTCTATACGGTGATGATCACTGAGCAGCAGTTGAATGGAAAGGGAAGGACTTTGTCATTTGCTGATGACATTTTGATTTATCGACGAGGGCGTGATAGACAGGAGATCGCCAGCACAATGCACAAAGAACTCGATCGAATTGCCGCCTGGTGTGATGGTTCCAATGCCTATGTCAATCCTTCGAAGGCATCAGTGTCATGGTTCTCTTTGAACAATCACATTGTCAAGTCGGACTTACCAGAAGTGAAAATGCGTGATAATATATTGATCAGAACCAACGTTATGACGTTTCTCGGGGTGAGGTTCGATCGCAGCTTGTCATTCAGGGAACACGTTGACCATGTGATAACAAAAGCACGCAAAGGTCTATCTGCAATGAGGATTATGGCTGCTTCCAATATCGAGCAAAGACTACTAATACTTCTATTCTACGGTCTGGTCCTTTCACCCATTGAATACGCTTTGGCCATCCTCACTGTCAGTGCTACCCAGATTGAAAGACTCGAAAAGGTGCAAAATGAAGCCATGCGCATTATTTTGGGATGTACAAGAGACACATCCTGTAAAGCAATGAGGTATCTACTTGACTTTCCAACAATGAACCAAAGGATCAGAATGTGGAGGGCTCGGGCATACCTCAAAATATGTGCTGATAAGAAACACCCACTGCATCAAGCGCTTTTTAGTGAAAAGGGCGACAGACTGAAGAGGGGAAAATCGTGGCTAGGTCGGGCAGAAGATGTTATTAGGCAAATATGCAGCCTAACCGACATCATACCTGGTGCAGAATGGATACCTGTGCCTCAGGCGTTTATTTGTACATTTTCCTGTATTGTCACACTCAACAGGCGATGTAGAGAAGAGAATCCTGTTGCTGTTAATGCAGAGGTCAACGCTCTCATCGGTGAAAATTCAGACGAAGCAGATGCACTAATCTACACAGACGGATCCGTTATACGCCAAAGAAGAAGCGCATGGGCATTTACAGCACGCTCAGCGGGCAGAACAGTCAAAGAAGCCAACGGTGCCTTCTCCATGACAACCAGCAGCATGACGATGGAGGTGATGGCAGTGACGCAAGCGTTTGCCTGGCTTGAAACACAAAAATACACCCGCATATGTATACTCAGTGATTCAATGAGTATGATCCGGAGGGTTCAGGCAGGTTCAGTGCGAAGACAATGGCTTGAATCATTACAGAAGTCCACTGTGCGTGGAGTCACCTTTATTTTTGTTCCGGGACACGCAGGCGTCGATGGAAATGATAGAGCTGACAGGTTGGCTGGATCCGCTATCACTACCGACGGTCGGCCTATGGATCATGCTGATATTATCAATGCCCTCAGAGAAATGGGAAGGATAGAGGACTTTGGTGGCAGTGAATCCACATCACTCGCCAGAATGGCAGACTTGGGAATTAAGATCGGCACAGCAAAAAACGAGACGCACACCGGACACGTCAGAAGACTTGTTAATCAACATAGAACTGGTACTATTAGCCATCGGACGTTGGGGTTCATACTGAGGGGAGGATCTGAGCACCTATGGACATGTCCGGAGTGCAATGACGATAACCCAACTAACTAACTAACTAACTAACTAAGTATAGAATTTGATTGAAGGTGTTTCTGTTTGTTCTAGCTGCTTCTTATTGGTTCAGTTACTTGTTCTCCTACTGGCTGCCTTTGACTGGTTGGTGTCAATATTTAATTGCCTGCTGTGGAAAAAATAAGGGGGACAGTTCTGATGCATCTATATGCATAAACAATTTTTGTGTGTGGACATTTAGAAATAAGACCCAAAAAAAGGAAGAGGTAAAATTAGCTGCAGCCCTGGCTAAATTTCACAATTCTAAAAACAAGTTGCAGAGTTATATTTATAATATATGCGACTGTGGTAATAATTAGACAATAATATGAAAATCAAACGAACAGAAACATAAAAACGTGGTTGCAAATTTCAGCTGCTGCAACATACTAAGAGAATAATTTCAGTCTACAATAAAGTTACAAAATAAAAAATACTATGCCCTTCACATCTGCTAAAATCAAAGCCTCTGTCTCATAACACCAAAATAAAATATATAAAACGTTAAGACTAGTCGTGTTATAAAGCTCTAGAACTTGGAGCACAACTTACCATAAATCTTTAGACCCATCAAGGATGCAAATAGCAGGAAATGTAGAATGAGAGACAATAATGACATTCATTATCTGTTTAAATCGCCATTGATCTCTGTCAGCATAAAAGCTAATAGACTTAAATGGCTGGGGCATGTTGAGAGAATGTCAGATGACAGAGAGCTAAAATGGCTGGGGCTGCATGTTGAGAGATTGTCAGATGACAGAGAGCTAAAATGGCTGGGGCATGTTGAGAGATTGTCAGATGACAGAGAGCTAAAATGGCTGGAGCATGTTGAGAGAATGACAGATGACAGAGAGCTAAAATGGCTGGGGCATGTTGAGAGAATGTCAGATTACAGAGAGCTAAAATGGCTGGGGCATGTTGAGAGATTGTCAGATGACAGAGAGCTAAAATGGCTGGGGCATGTTGAGAGAATGACAGATGACAGAAAGCTAAAATGGCTGGGGCATGTTGAGAGATTGTCAGATGACAGAGAGCTAAAATGGCTGGGGCATGTTGAGAGATTGTCAGATGACAGAGAGCTAAAATGGCTGGGGCATGTTGAGAGATTGTCAGATGACAGAAAGCTAAAATGGCTGGGGCATGTTGAGAGATTGTCAGATGACAGAAAGCTAAAATGGCTGGGGCATGTTGAGAGAATGTCAGATGACAGAGAGCTAAAATGGCTGGGACATGTTGAGAGAATGTCAGATGACTGAAAGCTAAAATGGCTGGGGCATGTTGAGAGAATGTCAGATTACAGAGAGCTAAAATGGCTGTGGCATGTTGAGAGAATGTCAGATTACAGAGAGCTAAAATGGCTGTGGCATGTTGAGAGAATGTCAGATGACAGAGAGCTAAAATCTGTGTATACAAAGGAGTCAAATGGTCGTAGACCAAGATGACAATAGAGAGATAATATCCAAAAAGACTACAAACATTTGGTGTTACCAGCTGCAAAGAGAAGGCCAACCCTAGAGATGAACGGAGGCGGTTGATATCTTCAGTAGTGAAGTGACAGAGGACATTAATTGTGCTGTATAAAGGAATAATGATAGGACAGAGGACATTAATTGTCCTATATAAAGTAATGATAGGACTAAGGACATTGATTGTTCTATATAAAGGAATCATGATAGGACAGAGGACATTAATTGTCCGGTATAAAGTAATGATGATAGGACTAAGGACATTAATTGTCCTTTATAAAATAATGATGATAGGACAGAGGACATTGAATGTACTGTATAAAGGAATAATGATAGGACAGAAGACATTGATTGTGTTATATAAAGTAATGATGTTAGGACTGAGGACATTAATTGTCCTGTACATAGGGAATAATGATAGGTCAGAGGACATTGATTTTCCTATATAAAGGAATAATGATACGACATAGTACTTTGATTTTCCTATATAAAGAAATGATAATAAGACAAAGGACATTATTTGTACATAAAACTGAAGGATGATAGGACTAAGGACATTGATTGTCCTATATAAAGGAATCATGATAAGACAGGACATTCATTGTACATATAACTAAAGGATGATAGATGACATGAATTGTGCTGTATAAAGGAGGGATGATATGACAGAGGACACTAGTCGTCCTGCTGACTTAACAATCATATGTCTTTACTTTATGTGATGACCTTTCCAGGTGTAGCTTACAAAAACAACATGGTCACCCAACTGAAAATTGCAGAGGAAGGAGGTCTGACTGTTCTAGTGCACCTGCTGGAGAATGCTCCGTCCAAAGAGATTCAAGTGGAGGTTGCTATCACTCTGGCCTGTGTCACTCTCAGCTGCAAGGAGAATCAAGAAAAACTGGCAGAGGAACCACTTTTCTCATTTGATACTCTACTGTCTTTGCTCAGATTGAAAGATATGGTATGTTTTTTTACTTTGCAATAGTTTTCTCTCAATGAACAAAATGTGTTTAAAACAGCTTTGGGATTATACAATGGGGAGTCAATTAGTAAGTCACAAATAGTTGTTTAACCTTTCCACTGCTATGGACATATATATACGTCTGTCCTGTATACTACTAAACACGTATTAATAGGTCTTCTGTTTTCTGTGCCCTTAACACTAGGGACATATTAATACGTTTTAGACTTTTATTACAGATTGCTAAGGACCAATATTCTGGGGGATAAAATGGCAATACACGTTAACTAAATGTTATCAAACTGACACATTTACATAAAATTAAAACCCTTATCACATGCGTTTAGGTGTATTTAGATGCGTTGTACCATTATCTTGTTGGAAGGCTATTGTGTTCCTTCCACTGTGAAGTTTCTACTACATATGTGGAAGTGGTGAAGACAAAGATAGACTTAGCCAAGGATACATTTTCTTTCATTATCCCGAGTGAAACCAGGCAAATAAGTCTAGTTTCTACTGTTTTCTTTTTATAAATGTGTTTCTTGGCGTCACCATAGAGCGACTGATTTGTCAAAACTCGAGCCATAGCCAACTTAACTAGGGTAAATATTTTCAGGTGTACAAAATAGAGTCCTCACCGCTAACCTTTTTTTTTGCGTTTGGAGCATAGAAAAATTCAGCACAGGCGAAAAGCTCAGCTGTGAACTTGCTTAGCACAGTGGTAACGTTCGCTGAGTATGTAGCAGCAAAAGGGTGTAAAAAAAAATTAAGTTGATAACAATTTGAAAACCCTTTATTTTTACACATGCACTGTCTCTTTATTTTTCTAACATAATTTCCACCAGCATTGATGTACTTGTCCCATCGTTTTATCAGTCCTCCCAAACCTGCTTCTAAACCACATTTTCAGTTCCCATTCAATTCCTGTGTCATTCGCGAAATATCTCCTGCCAAGGTGGGTTTTCAATGGACCAAAAAATTGGAAATTACCAGGGGTTAAGTTGGGGCTGTAAGGGTAGGCAGCCCTTTTGCCCTCAAAAAACCTCACAACAGCACATTGTTTTTTGAGGGTACACTCCATAAGTACAGTCGCCATTTTGTTTCAGTTTTGCAGATGTGCATACAACACCTAGAACCATCTAACGAACTGAGAACACACACACAAAGACTTGTGGCAACATCTCTTGGCTACAACAGTGGAGATTTTTTTTTCTGGATTCCAACTCTCTCACTAACAGATCGAGCACTCCTGCATTAGAAAGACTGGCAATGGGTTTGGGGTTTCAAATGTGCTTCATAATTTGAAGATGCCACGTTCGATCCCAACTGCAGGCAGTTTAACAGTAGACCACTTTCAAAAGCTGGGAAGATCACAGGTAGTGAGCATACTTTGGATCTTTTCTCCGGGTCATGCCGGCGTGGTGGGAAATGAACAGGCAGACTGGCTGGATCTGCACCACTGGGTGGCGAATTGATACATGACAAGGCAGATGTGGTCAAACCCTTTGGAAACAATTAATGAAGTCAGAAGAGAAACTAGATTATTATGGGCTTGAGAGAATGATGCACCTGGGTGTGACCAGAGGGCTTAGTTGGCACACTACGCTCAAAGGAAAGGCAAGATGGACATACAACCAGACTATGACCCGCATCATTAGTATTGGAATGGGGATGGAGCACGAATGGGAATGTCCTGAGGGCTGTGATGTCAATTCTTAACTCAACTCAACAGCAGTAAAGGTAAAATTGCTTGGTGAAATCACAGCAAAAAAAAAAAAAAATTACTGAGGTTGGTTCTGCAACATCTTGTAAAGGTTACAACTAACTTTTAAAATATTTTTTTTTCAACATTTTTCATATTTAAACCCTCTCATAGAAAGAGTCTCTTTCTGAGTTAATGAGCTCTGCTTGCCTGTTAGGCTTTGTTTTTGCAAGAATTCCCACAAGAAATGGCTGGTTTGGCATTAACTTTGACTTTCATCTAGATCAGTGGTCTCCAACTTTTTCAGGTTGTGCTCCCCACTCTTCCTTGAGTATATTCCAAGACTCCCTCATGCTCAACCCCCCACCCCCCCCCCCCCCCCCCCCCCCCTTTCTTGAGTATATTGCAAGACACCCCCATGCTCAACCCCCCCCCCCCCCTTTCCTTGAGTATATTGCAAGACACCCCCATGCTCAACCCCCCCCCCCCCCCCCCCCAGCCCCCAGCATAACAAAATGTGATCAGAAAGATTCTGCAACAAGCGAAACGCACAGCATGGAGAATCAATTTATTCAGAATGTGTTCGTAATCTATAATTAAAACATTGTGTTATCATATTAATTTGATTTTCAACTGCAGCTGCACAAACTGCTTATAGAAACAAAAAATGTCCTCAGCTTTTTTTTTATAAATACTTTTGAAAATATATTATTTTCAACTGAAAAAATATTTATTTTACACTTCATTTAGGAAATTCAGCTGAGGGCAGGCATGGCCTTGACCTTGTTTGCCTTCAATAACACGCCTCAACAGTACCACATGCGAGAAGCAGGAGGAATCAAGTTCAGTCTGTTCCAAACATTTATTGAATCACCGGATGAATTCTACCAGTGCTACGGTGCTTTTCAGGTTGTCATTCTAATAGTGTATATGTATGTATGTATGTGTGCGTGTGTATATATACACACATACACACGCACGCACGCATGCACACACACACGCAACCACACGCACACACATCCACACACACACCCCACCCCTCCACCCCCCCCACCCACCCAATACACCCACCCACACACACACACACCCACCCACCCACCCACAAACACACGCACGCACGTGCGCACACACACCCACCCACACACACACACACACACTCCCACCCACCCACAAATGCACGCACGCACGTGCGCACACACACACACACACACACACACACCCAGTCTCAAATCAGGTCTGTGTATTTAAAAGGTACACCATTGAAATGGTACTGGTGATAATAAGGTTACAAAGGCTTTTCAAGTATTTTGTTATACATGGTTCATTATAAGATAACTATGTCCCCTTCTTGGTCCTCTTGAACTATGGGACAGCCTTTGGTAAAGTAGAGCACCAGCTCTTCTTGTTCTTTGTCTTCACATTTACTAGTTATAAACACTGGTGGGAAGTCCTGGTTGTTTGTCGGGTTATGGATTTTAGTCTTTTTCTTGGACTTGAGTTTTGTTTGCACATCCCTTCTGTAGATCTGTTTCATTTGTGTGCAGGTTCCTTTCCTTCCAGGCAGAGGCACTTTGACTTCAAACGAAATATTAATCCTACCAGTGTTGGCCAGTTTCTAGGATGAGCATGGAGAGGTGTAAGTGGGTCACAACCCGTCTCATAATCCTGGTCCTGCTGTACCATCACATGTGGTTCAACTCCTCTTCGTCCCAGAGCATCATAAGTTTAACCCACCGACTACCACGCCTGGTAACCTTTGCACTTTCCCCAGATACCACACATTTCAGTGTGTACTAAAAATGCTATAGCTTCACAACTATTTAACAAAACCTTATAATATTTTCTTTTTTTTTTGCACAAACTTGAAATAAGAACAAAATGTATTGTTTGACAGAATTATCATTATGTAGCTGCAGATTGGTGCAAAAAAATGCAACAACAAAAACCTTTTTTTTTCTGACAGCAATATAGACTAAAATAAAATTCTATTGCTTTACAACTATTTCATATAAACCCATAATATTTTGCAGTTTTGCACAAAATTGAATGGAGAACAAATTTCAAGAATTAAAAAAAAAAAATGCAAAATCTTGTACATCATCATCATCATGTGGCTGTACATTGTTGGAAAAACGGCAACCAACACATTTTCTGACACTTAAAGAACTTTTAAAAAAAAAATAATTTTGGATTAACACTTTTCCTAACTGTGAAATAAAATTCTGCAAATTTATTGGCTGTTTGCTGATAAGGAATTACTGAACTGTCAAACTCTGCATAGCAGAAAACACATCCCGGTAAATGTAGAGGATTGCATTGTGAAGCGATTTCTGCTAAACTGTACGCCACAAAGCCTGGACACAATCTGCACTACCAGATGCATCTAACAATACTAACCTGAAGCACACTCATGAAACAGCTCACCCAATCTAATGTTACATAACACACCTACCTCTGACTGCCAGGCCACTGCAGTAAGCGAAACATCGTCTTCCATTTTTGATAATGTTTTTCATAGCATTTCGTAAGAATTATCAAAGTCACAGTCATGAAACTGTTCAGAAATATCTTTTTTTTTTTTTTCTGATTTAAAACAAACAAGACAATATTCTGCAGCATCAGGATTATTCCCCAAACTCTTCCACCATGCGGGCCATAACTGTCAACCGCTATTATCGAAACATTCATTTTTGAGCCTTCGACAAGGAACCTCACCAAAATAATTGTGGAAAATTAACTTTAAGATTACTGAATTGTTTCCTTAAAAGAATAATGGAGAAATCAATGGACTAATTTGTTCAACTATATTTATTTCAAAAGTCTCAATTTTTACAAGGCGACAAATGTCCAGAATTATGATCGCAGGGGGTGTGATCATGGTAGATAGTTGTAAACGTCGGCAGATCGCATAACATGCGGTAATGGTAGTCAGTGGGCTACTCACACTTGTCTCATAAGAGCCATGAGAAATCATAAAGACTGTAGATTGCACATGAATGTAGAAAGATGTTGAGCATGGTCTCAGGTCTAAACTGTAGGCAGAGAATCATTCTGTAGTGACAATGGCTGTGGCCAGCAACTAGTATTGTCAGTGTTAGGACAGAAAACATCAGCAAAATACCTTCTTTATGGATGCCTAGAAAATCTGGAGGGTAAAAAGAAAGGGAACAGCAAAGAGAGATATACCTAGATGGTTTAGCTGCTGGCATAAGTAGGAAAAGCAGGACAAGAACACAGACCTGATCCAAGATTCTGCAGATTGTGTGAGTTGGTGAAGTATGATCACCCACGCCTGTCAGCATCAGAGTTGATTTCTGCAAGGACTTCTTAAAGAAACTCTTTGGAAACAACATATATCCTTGACCCCTTAGCTCCATCACTTAAGCCCAACTTTATCAGCTTTTTTTCTGAACATAATTGCAAGTATTAACTGTTGTGTTAACATAAAGAATAACTTCATAAATCAGATTTTTTACCCACAAAAAAGGGCTAAGGTACTTGTTCTTTCTTTTTCTTTTAGTCCATGCTGTATGATTTGGTAGTTATGTTTATCCACAACCTTCTGCCTTGTATATTTTCAGTCATTTCTGACAGTGTTGTCCCATGCCATACTGCCAAACTGTCCAGCAGCTTCTCTGTCCTTCACATATGACCAAATCAGTCAGAATTTACTTTTCCTTTTTGTTCTTCTTGCCAGTTTTTTTTTTTTTTTACTTTGTTATATATATAGGGAGGGGCTACAACCCTCTATGATGGCTGTGATGGGAAGCATGACCTCCCCTGATCCATAGAGCTTGATTTCCACCACAGTGCTAACTGGCCTGACCTAACTAACTAACTTTCTACCCCACCAGGACATCACACAAGCGATAAACACCCGATAACACAATGTGTCACCATGTGGGTGAGGATCACCGTGGAGAGGTCCCAGAAACTGCTTCAGCCTTTAGGCCATATTTATGGCCAGGCTGTGTTGCAGCCCCTGGCAAAAGCCAGAGTAGGGCTTCAAATGACAAAAAAATTTCATCCTAAAAAGGACGAGAGGTACGATGCAGGGTCAGACCTGGGATCTCCTTAGTGCAAAATCAAAATTTAATGTGATGTTTTTGGGGAAGAGAATTAACACAGTAACTCAGATAGATCATAGAAATTACAAGAAAGTTTGGTGCTGGTTTTATGATTGTATTAAATATCCTCTCTAGGCTATTGTGCTGTCTCGAGTTATTATCGACAAGGATCAAGTATCCCTTACAGCTCAAGGCATAGAAATTTTGATTGCAAAAATATCATCTGAGGATAGAGTAGCTGCCCTTGCCTGCAGTCTTCTTGCCTCTTTGGCACATATGCGTGCCGGGCTGTCTGATGCTATGGTCAGTGCAGGAGTACTGGATCTGTTAGTGAGAAACGTCAACTCAGAAAATGAACTGGTAAATTTTAGAGTTTACTATTTTATAGGCAAATACTAATACAGCATTGTTTACCGTGTATGCGAGTATGCACATGTATGCATGCATGTGTGGGTGAATGATTCTGTGTGCCTTTTTCATCCTTAAATCTGTTGGTACCAACAAAAACATCATTTATTGTTTTATAACAGATTTAAATGTCCTCTGATACCAAAAAATAAATTAGTAACCATGGAAATAAGGTGTCTGAGAAAGGCTGTAGGAATGACCAGAAGAGATCAAATCAGGAATGCGATCATATGAGATAAAGTCGGCACAGAACCAATTATAAATTACATAGAAAGACAGCACATCAAATGGTTTGCTCTCTTAGAGAGAATTCCTTTTTAGAAGTTCAAGATGGGATTGGGAATCTTAAACCATTTAGCTCAACATAGGGTTGCGAGGTTACACAGTATGTGCAGGACGTGATGAATTCTAGGGTGAGCCCATTACCAGAGTGTCATGTGTTGGTTCTGCATTTATGGAAGCTTCCTTAAATGGAGGGGAATGCTCTTGATCTGCCCCTTCCTCCCCCTGACAGCCGCCTAGTCTACACGTGGTTGCCTTAAATGGAGGGGAATGCTCTTGATCTGCCCCTTCCTCCCCCTGACAGCCGCCTAGTCTACACGTGGTTGCCTTAAATGGAGGGGAATGCTCTTGATCTGCCCCTTCCTCCCCCTGACAGCTGCCTAGTCTACACGTGGTTGCCTTAAATGGAGGGGAATGCTCTTGATCTGCCCCTTCCTCCCCCTGACAGCCGCCTAGTCTACACGTGGTTGCCCTAAATGGGTTCTCTGTGTGCAACACCTGTAAATAAATGGACGAAGAGGCCACCACAAAAATGAGGAAACCTCATGTCCCATTCAACAATGGCTACAGTCATCCTAGAAATAGGATCAGTGTCTTCATTCAAAGTCAAAATAAATCTGCCTGCGTGGCAAGGAAGAACTGCTCACAAATAAAATAGATGTACATGCAAAACTCAGGTCCTAGTACATAGCCAGAGTCCAAGTGGACGAACAACCAGATCTTTTCACCAGAATTCACAGCTGATGAACGCAAAGAAGAAGAAGAAGAAAAAGAAGAAGAAAAAGATACATATTGGTAACTATTGGTCTCCCAGTCTTTAAGAGTCAAAATAGTACCTGAGCTGCTGTAATGCAGTGCCTTGCCTGATTACCTACTGGCCCACAGACTGTGTGTTCAAATCCCCCGTGAGGAGAGAAATTTTGAAAACTGACCTAGACGCCTAGATCAATAAAGCCTAAAGTTGGTACCATCATGGTTTTTTCTATTAAAGAATAAATCAGAAATTGACATCACTGCACTTGAGACATTCCGATATGTGCTCCGTCCCCTTCTTCAGTAACCAACGAAACGTTGACATGCTAATAGTACCAGTTGCAACCCGATTAGAAGTTCGCTTCTCTTTTATCTTCAGTGTTGAATATCTTCCAGAACCTCTACACACCATCGTTTAATTAGTCTTTCAGTGTATGGAATGGATTCCCTATGTCTTCTTTTGCACTGTCCATTTGATCCCATAGAGTCTTCACCATATCTGCGTTATCATATAGTAGCTCACCAGAGTAGAAGCAGGAGCCAATCAATCAACCTGCTTGTTACCTCACACACCTGAATGTCCTGGACAGAGAATCTATATGTTCTTGATCTGGATCTGATCAAGAGATGCAAGCCACTCTGTGCACAGGACACCAGTTTCAGTTTTCCGAAGCATGCTCTATGAGTCTTACAGTTACAGCATGTCAGACTGTGCTGCACTCAAGCCACCAGACAGCTGCCATTACTGCCTCCACCTCCATTCTCATACTTGATGTAGTGACCTTGTATGTGAGGCTCTGTTTTCAGTGTCCATTCACCTTTGCAATAAAACTCCACCCACTCTTCTTACCTCTTGCTGCAGGAACATCTGTATGTATTATGATATTTCTTTTCTAAAAAATAGTGCTATTATTCATCACATAAGATCTGAAAAAAATGTATTAAATTTAAAAAAAAGGACGTGCCAGTAGTCACTAGAAAGTGTCTGTCAATCTGAGAAAGGATGCCAAAAAAAGAGAAAAAAAGCTGCTGGTACTGTGTGCTGTTGATTACCGCCAGAAAAAAAATGCCATCAGTACTGGAATGAACTCTGGCAAGTAAATGAAGCTCATGGCCGATTGAGTCAGTAATATGGGGCCAACAGCATGTACCCAGTCTTTCATTTTGTGAACTACCAATAATTTATTTTATTCAGATGTTCTCCAAGCCATGATACCAGATATTTTGTATCGTAGTCTTCCCCTGAGTCTCTTCCCTGACAAGTTTCCTATTGTCACGTTTTAATCCATTAACAAGTTGTCATGAGTTAATTTTCTTCAAGATACCTTTGTTAGTTTTTTAAAATCTGGACAAGTTTTCTTATCACTCTTTTTATAAAACAACACCTGAATAGCTCTCATATACTAATCTACTGATGCCCATGATACCCATGATGCCCTTGATGCTCAAGATACACATGATGCCCATGATACACATGATGCCCTCAGTGTCCATGATCCTGTGAGCTGCGGATTGCATTTGGAATGTTTTTTCGACTGTGACCAACCTGGTGGTGTGAATTCTAGATTCAGAAAATGGCCCGATGCCTGTCGTGCAGTGTTGTGGTGCCCGTATGTGATTAAAATTTATCGCGTGGGCAACTGCTGATCTGTTGGCGACTTCTGCTACCATCAATGATGAACTGCAATTCTAATACTGTGATAAACATTCTGTGTGTTTTTCGTTGGCACAGGAGCGGAGCAAAGATGGGGTGACCCGTTTGCTATGAAGCTGAAACTAAGACTACCAGACTACCAATGTCCATGATCCACATGATGCCCAAGATACACATGATGCCCATGAACCACATGATACACATGATGCCCATGAACCACATGATACACATGATGCCCTTGATCCACATGATACACATGATGCCCTTGATACAAATGATGACAATGATTCACACAATGCCCATGATACACATGATGCCCTTGATACACATGATGCCAATGATGTCCATGATAAACATGATGCCCATGATACACATGATGCCCTTGATCCACATGATGCCAATGATTCACATAATGCCCATGATACACATGATGCCCATGATCCACATGATGCCCATGATGCCCTTGATGTCCATGATAAACATGATGCCCATGATACACATGATGCCCTTGATACACATGATGCCAATGATTCACATAATGCCCATGATACACATGATGCCCATGATACATCAGCATTGGCACTATTTAGCTTTGAGATGTGGCAGTGATGTGGTTTTTGAAAAGAATGCAAAGAATTTCATGCAAGGATAAAAAAAAATGAAGCAGATGAAACACACAGATGAAAGTCATAAACTTGTTAGAACATTAAGTCATAGACACACCAGTGTTTTCTGGACATGTTATGAGAAGGGATGGACTCGAGAACTTGGTAACAACTGGCAAAACTGATGGAAGGAGAGAAAGAGAAAGGCAAAGCGATAAATACCTAGATGGTCTGGCCAGATGATGGGGCGAGACTTAAACACTGAGCTGATCTGTTATTCTGGTAATCGTGTGAGATGACAAAACATGACAGTCTACGCTTGCCAGCATGGCACATGATAAGGATGATGAGCTCTTAGTTACCTCACCACAATTGAAAGAGATACATGTAAAGTGTTAGCCTAGACATATTCTAGGCAATTAAATAATGACAGGTTTATTTCTGTACCACCTATACAACAAAGACAATTTCTAGAAAAAATATCTTTGTGACCTACTTTACTCGTATAAGTTTTGTCAATTCTGCCAGATAAAATAATTCTGCCACTGCTATTGAACTGAACCCGTGTCTATAAGTTTGTTCAGACAAAAATACCACCTCTTTAACAAGTCCTTGTGTCTGCTTAGAAGGAAGCCGAATGTTTGCAAAATAATTGTTAGTTATTTAAAGAAGACTAAAGTAACTTCAATGTTGTGTAGAAACACACACACACCCACACAAAGAGACAGCTGAAATTATCTCTGTTGCATTTCATAAAATTTTTCAGTTTAATTTAAATACTTCACTTTCAACATTTACTATTTTATGCCAGGTAAGAAGTTCTGCAGCCATTACTTTGGGATATTTGACCTTCAACAGAACAGCATTTCGTCTGTTATTTTCCATTTGCCGAAATACGCCCGATCTGTACCATAAAATAATGAATAACATTGGTGGAGAGCCTCGCATAAATCCCATTTTCATTGCTGACTTTAAGAGGGCAATGATTGTAGGCTTGCCATGTCAGTTGTAAGTTGTCTGGATTTAGTTTATTGTTGTTGTTGTCCTTTCTTTAAATTTTAAAATCACTTTTCTTTTCATTTAGTTGCTGTAAATTATCCCACAATTTTTGTTAAAAACTATTATTTATATTTGCTTGTTTATGCAAAGAAGTCTTCTTCTTCTTCTTCTTCGCGTTCACCAGCTGTAAACTCTGGCGGAAGGTTCTGGTTGCTCATCCACTACTGAACTGCAGTCCTGCTCCAGAACCTGAGTGTTGCGTGTGCATCAGTTTTACAGATCTCATTCTCTTGAATACAGACTGTTGGTTCCTTGCCTCTCCGGCAGATGCACTCCGACTTCAAAGGAAGCTCCCCAATTAGTCGACTCTTACGACGTGCTTTTGGGGAGGCAGTGGGTCTATTCTTGTTTTCCCCACAATGGGGCCCCGGAACCCACACGGGGGGGGGGGATGCAAAGAAGTAAATTATTTGCCAGTAGTGCTAAGTTATCTACCCTTGGCTGTCCAATGTGATTCTTCCTTCTTCTTCTTCACCAGCTGTAAACACCTTCAGAATGCTGTGGCTGTTTGTCCACTTCTGGACTTTAGTCTTGTTCCAAAACCTGAGGCTTGCATGCACATCCATTTTACCAATCTGGCTTATTTGTATGCAGCTTGTTGGTTCCTCGCCTCTCAGGCAGATGCACTTTGACTTTGAAGGAAATGGGATTCTTAAGAAGACTGGAGGCTACTACTGCCTCCAGAGCACTTGCATGTGTAGGGCGACCATTATATCTGGAGCTGAAAACTGGACTTTCCAATTAATGTTTTTATTGAAAATGGGACATCTCAAGCAAGTCAGACTAACCACACTCCATTTTTTCCTAGCTCAGAGGCGGGAAAAGGGTTAATTACATGCTTTATAATTGAATTTAAACCAAAACTTTTGTTACTAAGCAATAAACAGAACAAAAATGCTTCAGAAAAAATGTCCATCAACACAATTCAGACATTACAAGTATCTTTGAAACCTTATACAAATATTGGCTATAAAGCTTATTTATAGATTTGTGTGTGTGGGAAAATAAGACAATTGACTTTTTTAGTGGAGTTTAGGTTTAGGTTTTGGTTTATACGACAAATGAACATCATGGCACAAGGGTAGTAACCCACAAGTGCTCAGTTCTATTTCCAACTCAAGTCTTGAGTCTGAAGAATCTCAGTCCAGTGCACGAACTTCAGAGCACCAGGGAGGATCCTGAAATACTTTAGATGGATTCTCAACTCCAGATTTTTACCTGAGTCGTCCCGTTAGGCAAATATTTTTTTTATTTCCAACTGCCAAAGGGATTTTGTTTACATGTGCAGCAATACACATGGGCGTCCGACTTACTACCCACAGACCAGGGGAAATTACTAGAAGCCCACATGAAAAAATCCCTGCCTTCACTGTGGCCTGAACGCGAGACCTCCAGCACCAGAGGCGGATGCCATACCTCGAGACCATGCAGCTGGATGTCTAGGACATGCCGAAAATGGGACTGTCCTGGTGAAAATAGGACATATGGTCACTCTATGCATGGGCAACAGAACAGTCAGCCATAGGTAAAATCATTGATGATTATATAAAGATGCAACAGAAAATTGCAACTGAGAGTGTTTGCCCTGAATGGGTGGACAGCATTTTGAAGTCATACTCCACATTACTAATATGTATGCACACGGACATTCCAGAATAAACGATAGTAAACATGGAGACCAGCTGACTAACAATATGTCAATACGAGCAGAAATATAAACAATTAGTGCCAGATCTTGGTCAGGTAAGACTAAGCTACCATACACAAGGTTATGGTACTAATTGTCCTCTGTGAACGATGAACGTGGAAAGAAGAATAACAAAAAGGCAACATTAAGGAAAAGATTGTGTGTACATATGTGTATGTACATTTGTCTGTGATTACGATTAGGTCAAAATTGGCAATGTATGTGTGTGTGTGTGTGTGTCTTTCATTTAATAAAGTTTCCTGTTTTATTATGTGTTTATTCATTTTTTAATTGATTACTATACTTATTTTTTCAATTCAGATTTTCAATTCAAATTTGTATGTTTACTTCCATTAGCTGAATTGATTTGTAATTTAATTACCTTTATATTTCAGTGTCAAATATGCTGACAGCAGTTTGGCCGGAAAACGCAGAAGTAAGTTTTATGTTTAAGAAAGACTTCTTCTTTGTTCATCAGCTGTAAGCTGAGGTGGAAAGTCCTTTTTGTTTGTCCATTTGGACTTTGGCTTTGTTCCAGGGCCTGAGTTGTGCATGTACATCTGTTTTACCGGCTTATTTCTGTGCACTTGGGTGTTCCTTGCTGCTCCGGCAGGTGCACTCTGCCTTTGAAGGAAGCCCCCAGCTAGTTGACTCCTAGGACATGCTTGTTGGGGAGACAGTGGGTCCATTCTTGTTTTCCCCACAGTGAGGCCCCGGAACCCACATGGGATTTAGAAAGACAATAGGTTTTTTTTTTTTTCAAATTATAAAATATGGATATTTACCAACATTTTACAAGATAATGCTTTTTATGTCGGTGTAAATATAACAATAATAAAATCAAGAAATCCTAGTGTCAGTCAGCCAGTCAGTAGCATGTTCTTTGCAGAACCTGTTCCCATAAAAATCCTCAGGATAACTCTGATCACAAGTAAGATGTCCCGCGTTCGATACACCCATCTTCTCTTTGCCCTTCCTCTTCCACTCTTCCCAGGCATATACCCCTCTATTATTGTTCCATCTAAACTTAAAGAAGAAAAGTAAGGAAAATGTGTGTGTTTTTTTTCAAACTGAGGACTGAAGAAAACATTACCGAATATGATCAGAGTCGGAAAGTTAAGTTTAAATGTAAAAAGGGACATCGCTGATTGTTAAAAGATGTCCTGGAGGAAAGAGTGAAGGCCAAGTCTCCTACAGGATTGGAATATTATTTGTAAATAATTTACATTAAAAGATAGACTGAAAGAAGTCTGCATGAATGCACCATGGCTAACATTGCTGGAAACTCATTCTTCTTCTTCACTTCCTCTTTTACCAGTCAGGGTGTTGTGGGAGATAAACAGTTCTGCTTCCTGCTCATCTGGCCGCCTTGACCATAGACATTGTGCTGTTTTAGAGTTTATCTGATATTATCTTTCTTTAATGTTATTGGTCTTCATCAAGTTCTTCATTCATCTCCTCTTTTGGTGTATGCCCTGTATGGTATGGTGCCACCAGTCATTCTCTCCAAGTCGGTAAACCATTTGATTTGTTTTCTTTGTATGTAATTAGGAATTTATTCTGTGCTAACGTTTTCTCTTATGATTTCATTCTTGATTTCATCTCTTCCTGTCACTCCTGCTAAAATGATTATTACAAGTACAAATTAACTCACTTTCAAAATTGATTAATGCCCCCTTGAAATCTCCTTGCAAATACACACACTCCAAAATTGCATTTGAAGTGACGCCAGATTGCCATTGCTATAACACTCTCTACCCCTGTTTTTATTTTTTTATTTTTCAGTTAGATATTTCTTCTATAGCTATTACTTTAATTTCTTCTGAACAACGCAAGTATTCAAGAGCTGTGGTAATGCACTGGCTATCATGCTTGCCTGGGGCGTGTTTGAATGCCCGAGGTGGAAGAATGAGTGGAGAGTTTGGTGTGACACTGTAAGACGTGGATTTCATGTGGAATGTTTTTGTGTGTGTTGTTGCTGGGCTTCGTATTGTGAACCGCGCTAAAAATAGCTGACAGCCGATTACTTTTGGAATGACATTTACTTATGCCGTGTGGCGAAAGCAGTGCTGGCTTTCATATTTGGCTTGTATCAACAATTAGCTGCACTTCTGCTAGGTGATTACCGGTGTTGGCACATCTGATGGCTGCCTTATGTATTTACTTCTATGTGAGCTTAAAAATTCTGCTGGTGTTTGATATTTAATCATTTATTTTCAAATGGCACAGTGAAAGACAATATTGTGATCTTCACCGGCACAGAAACAGGGCAAACCATTTCCAGCGATGTTGGAACCTCGACTAACCTCAAAAGAGATTTTTTAAAAATGAGTTACTCATGTCGAACCAGCCTAAAATTAGTATTTGAAAATTTCTGAAAAATAAAAGGAGGCATAAAATTGCCAGAATCATCAGTAGAATGTCATTTCTTCTTTGTCTGCTGCCGTTTATTCTCCAAGCAGAGTTTAAGCACTCAGCCAGCTTTCACCAAGTCATCTCTGTTGTTAGCTTTGCCTTCCCACTTGGTGACCTCAAGTGTATGTAGGTCTGCTTGGATACTATCTCTCCACTAATATCTTGGTCTTCCCCATGGTCTATGTCCAGTGAGCTCTCTTGTGTACTCAGTTTTTGCCTCTGCCCATATGCCCCAGCCATTGTAATCTATTAGCCCTATGATGCCAGTGATGATTTAAACAGATTATGAATTTCATTTTATCTTCTCCTTCTCCATTTCCCACTGTTTACATCTTTGATGGGTTCAAAGATTCATCGTAAGTATGTTTAAAAAAAAAACTATTTGTAATAAGTCAGATAAATAGGCACACCTAGTTAAAATAAATGATTTGTTTAAAGAAAAAAAAAAAAAAGGGATTTTTCTGATCACATGATTTATGAATTGCTAGAACATAATGAGTGAAGTAAACAACTTATGTCCCATGAATGAAGCCAGGTCTACAAATGTCAGTCTGCATTATACTGAGTTGTTGCCTCTCTCTGTATGTCCTAGCTGTTGCCTCTCTCTGTATGTCCTAGCTGTTGCCTCTCTCTGTATGTCCTAGCTGTTGCCTCTCTCTGTATGTCCTAGCTGTTGCCTCTCTCTGTATGTCCTAGCTGTTGCCTCTCTCTGTATGTCCTAGCTGTTGCCTCTCTCTGTATGTCCTAGCTGTTGCCTCTCTCTGTATGTTCTAGCTGTTGCCTCTCTCTGTATGTCCTAGCTGTTGCCTCTCTCTGTATGTCCTAGATGTTGCCTCTCTCTGTATGTCCTAGCTGTTGCCTCTCTCTGTTTGTCCTAGCTGTTGCCTCTCTCTGTATGTCCTAGCTGTTGCCTCTTTCTGTATGTCCTAGCTGTTGCCTCTCTCTGTATGTCCTAGCTGTTGCCTCTCTCTGTATGTCCTAGCTGTTGCCTCTCTCTGTATGTCCTAGTTGTTGCCTCTCTCTGTATGTCCTAGCTGTTGCCTCTCTCTGTATGTTCTAGCTGTTGCCTCTCTCTCTGTATGTCCTAGCTGTTGCCTCTCTCTGTATGTCCTAGCTGTTGCCTCTCTCTGTATGTCCTACCTATTGCCTCTCTCTGTATGTCCTAGCTGTTGCCTCTCACTGTATGTCCTAGCTGTTGCCTCTCTCTGTATGTCCTAGCTGTTGCCTCTCTCTGTATGTCATGTCCTAGCTGTTGCACTCTACTAGCCCTCATGATGCCAGTGATCCATGGTGACTTAACTAGGTTATGAATTTCATTGCTTCTTCTCCTTCTCCATTCCCCGCTGTTTGTATCTTTGTTAGTCCAAAGTTTTGTCGTAGGACTGTTTTTAAAAATGTGTAATTAGGCGATAAATGTTCAGATCTGGTTTTAAAAAAATAATGATTTGTAAAAAAAAAAAATGTTTTTAATTTTATATTTGATTTATGAATTGCTAGAACGTACTGGGTCAGGTAAACAGTATGACCGGCGTGTACGTCCCATGAGTGAAGCCGGGTCTACAAATGCCAGTCTGCGGATGCAAGACCGAGCAGTTACTCTTCCAAACATTAAAATCAACAAATTTGAACAGGTACTCTATGATTTTTTTGTGAGAATATAGTTTGATATCTGGTAATCTGGTAATCCTAGTTTCAGCTTCATAGCAAACGGGTCACCCCATAGTTGCTCCATTCCTGTGCCAACGAAAAACACACGTAGCTCACAGTGTCACACCATGCACTCAACTCAGAAGCTGGGCGACGAAACTATAATCTTCCAGTCTACAAATGGAGCAAAAATGCGATGGCCACAGCTAAAAAAAAAAAAAAAAATAAGTGGCCGTGCCTAGCGTCCATTTTGACCTGAAGCATTATGTGAGGGTTAATAAATGGTCGCCCCAGCAGTACCCTCACTATTAGCTGGGGAAGGGACTTAGGACATTACATCCATCAGTAGGCGTCACCTGCTCTCACATTTTGTGAAATTAAACTAAGTCAAAGTAAATGGGCTGATATGCACAGACTCAAATGCCTGCATTTAGGGCTTTTTTCTGATGGTATACAATGGCATGCAGCACCGGCACCTTTTTAGACATAATTCTTGTAAACTGCTACTGTAATACACTTTGGAGTCAGTACTGCCACTTTTTTTTTTTTTAACTGTGTGGTGAGTACTGGCAGCTGTTTTTAAGAAAAAGCTTTTGCAAACAGACATTCACAAACCTATTTGTAAGCACGCCTTCAGGCATATAGAGCTAGACCTATATTTTATAGACCATTCAGCTCTCAGTCTGTGATATCGTCAACATTACGCTGGCCACCTTTACTTCCCATGACTTTACCTGGTACCCTTTTAAAGCTGGGAGCCAAAACAACTTAAAAAAAAAAATAAAGACGGTTTCTGTTTAGACTTGAACCCACAACCTTCAAATCTGCTGGCAAGCGTCTAGCCACTACACCATGGTAGCTCCTAAACTTATACGCACACACAGTATTGAAATACCTGCATACTTCTGAAAACACCCATTCTCTACACATATATCTACACAATATCTGTTTGTACACACATTTTATCTATCTATCTCTTATTCCCCCCCCCCCCCATCTAATTGTTTCTTATACAGAGGCACTGAAATGCAATACATTTCTTTCTTTCTTTCTCTCTCTCTCTCTCTCTTATGCACACGCACACACAGGCGCATTCCTGAACGCGCGCACACACACACACACACACACTAAAATGCAGTCCCTTCCCCCTACCACCTCTTTCTCACACACATACCAATGAATTCACTTCTTTTTCGCCCTTCTCACACACATACCAATGTTTTCACTTCTTTTTCGCCTTACTCACTCACATACCAATGTTTTCACTTCTTTTTCGCCTTTCTCACACACATACCAATGTTTTCACTTCTTTTTCGCCTTTCTCACACACACACCAATGTATTCACTTCTTTTTCGCCTTTCTCACACACATACCATTTTATTCACTTCTTTTTCGCCTTTCTCACACACATACCAATGTATTCACTTCTTTTTCGCCTTCTCACACACATACAAATGTATTCACTTCTTTTTCGCCTTTCTCACAGCACATAGATACATGTATACACACAGGCTGATTTGTATTCTCAGTTCTCTAATTTTTCCCCAACTGCATACACACAACACTGAAAAACATTCATTATTTTCTCTTCACCTCTCTCTCTCTCTCTCTCTCTCTCTCTCTCTCACACACACATACATGCTGAAATGCATTTATTCTCCTTCTTTTACATGTAACTCTTTCATTCCATGTTTCCTAATGTAATATTACTACCTCTTTTATTTCTTGCCTGTTTCTGTCTTTCAAGGGGTAATGACCCCGTTAGAATTCCAGAAAAAAGCCATGTATCTATCTACATTTTTTTTAAAATTCGTAGCATATAAAGATATATGAAAAGAGTTATCAATAAATGCAAATAGAGTTTATTAGCATTTAATGGAATACATTTCCTGGTGCAGCATATATCGAGGAAACTCATATTGTGACCCCGACCTCTATTCACCAACGCTAATGGGAAACTGATGTTAATTTGGCTTTAAAAAAAATATTTAACTTAGAGGAAACAACCATCCCCTTAAATGTTATTGTTAGTTAATGCACTGATATCCTGACCTCCTAAACATTTGCGCAGATATAAAAGCAGCTAATAGCATCAACTGTGCGTCTCATACACAGGTCACTATAGACATAGCAGAAAAGTGACGTTTTGGAAGAGTTGTACTCAACCACATATGTTAATTTTCTGCTTCTCTGGGTAAAGGTTTTTTTTTTTTTTATTTATAATTTATGAGAAAAAAATGTTTCTGTGAATTGAGCTATTGTGTCTTTTTTTCTTTTTCAGAGTCCTACTTTTCAACTATTAGGATCTTCAGACAAGAAGTAGATTAATTTGAATTTCAAAAATAAAATTGTTTCCTGATGAGACAGTTAATATAAGAATGTTGTCTGCTTGCTCAGAGGAAATATAAAACAAATGCTTTGTAAGAAAGCCAGCAGTCTTGTTACATGTGAAAACATCTGGTTTAGAATGAGGTATGCATTATAAGAAAGGTCGTGTAATGATTTTTTAGCTTTTGTTTTTTTAATGCAACTCTTATGTTGCAGTTGTTTATTTTTTTGACTGAAATGCTAAGAAATTAATTTATATTTGACCGACATAGCTTTAATTACTGTCAGTTTTTTTTAAACTGCATATGTCTGCAGGATAGCTTAGAAGCACACTCTCTGTCTATCATTTTTCTTTACTTTCATTTTCATCTTATTCTTGGACACTTGTTAAAGGGTCTTACATATTTATTTTTGGACTGGATATCTACACCAAGTTTTGTTTTCTGTTTCTAAAATTATTGAGCTAGATACTGAATGAGAGCCATGATAACACAGTGGTTAGACAGCCTAGCTGCTTGCCAGGTCGTCTTGTTGTTTATTTAATTTTTCTTGAGACAGCGGTCTTTAAGAACTGAGGGAAAAAAAGATACCAGAAAACTTTGAGGGAAATAAAAGTGACATTCATAAAATGGACTACTTCATCAACCAAATGATGATTGGCCAATAAAATTATGAGAAGTGTGACATATAAAAATAAAAACATACCAATTGGCCCTATATTTTTTTTTTCTGTACATGCCACACATGACTGTATGTAAACAGACACTGTTTTCACTTGAGATCATATTCTGGTGTGTATTTTGATTTATAATCCTGTGACATCAATGATTATTGAGATTTTCTTACTTTTTTCATTTTAAGAGCCATCACACATTTGGGGAGGGCTTACTAAAGAAATTTGACTTCTCCATGGCTACTCCCACTGCATACTTATCCAGTGGCTACTCCCACTGTGTACTTATATAGTGGCTACTCCCACTGCATACATATTCAGTGGCTACTTCCTCTGCATACTTATCCAGCGGCTAATCCCACTGTGTACTTAGCCAGTGCCTACTCCCACTGCATACTTATCCAGTGGCTACTTTTACTATGTACTTATCCAGTGGCTACTTCCACTGTGTGCTTATCCAGTGGCTACTTCCAGTACATACTTTTACGGTGGCTACTTCCACTGTATTCTTATCCTCATCGCAGTCATATGCTTGTAATTGTTCAGAGTTCATTTTCTTTCTCTAGTGTTTGCTTTGAAATGTTTTGTGACTAAGAGCTTTGGATGCTAACTGAATAATCAGCAATACTAGCTTCCAGCTTAAGATAAATAATCATCTCAGCTGTTTGAAAACATTATCAACATAATCTTGTGAAGTTGTAAGAATGTTTTAGAATGTGAAATAATTATGAACTTAGCTGTGCAATTTTTAGTTAAGTAACACACTACCCTATCATATATTTTGTAGGAAACAATAAAGGAAGGTTAGTATGAGTCTGGCTTTCTCATCCTGTAGACAAATTTATCTGAAATATCGAACAATCTTGAACAAGTCTACAGTGGCTTGGTATTAGCTAGAGTCTGTGCTCTTTTGGGAGACAGAAAGAAGAAAAAGAAGAAGAAAAAAAAAAGGAGGACGAGAGCGAAGTAATATGATGTTTATTTAATTATTAACTATGCAGTGTAATATGATAAATATCTGTGTGAGTTGCAACACATGATTTTACAATTAAATATCACAGACACTGGTTTTTTTTTTTTGGGTGTGCTAATTTCACTTTGTGTGAATTATAACACTTTCACAGTTTGACCCGACAGACAGTGGCCATAATGGGAACTGGTAATTGTCTTAACAGTATTTTCTGGTAAATTACTCAGTTCACTTTGTGTCAGTTGCGACACTTGACATCACAGATACTGCCATTATTTAATGTGATAATTACATTGACAGCATTTTCTGGTAAATTCTTCTTGACACTTTGTGTGAATTATAATAACACATTCACAGTTTGACATGACAGACACAAGCCATTATATCTACTGGTAACTGGCATATGTGTTCTCTAGAAAACGACTTTCTTGATTAACAGAAAAATTGACATGACAAACATGATGTTTGACTGTCAGTCAAATTAATCTGTCCTAAATGTCTCAGTAGGTCAACACTGACTTTGTATACGAATATTAATCTAATGATTCAAACTTGTAGCTGACTTCAGGATATAATTGATTTGATTATATCAACTGATTAAACTCGGCTATGTAAAGAGATTAATGTCTAATTTTATGACTTAATAGTTGACTTGACAGTTTGGACACATAACTGACGTCTAAAATAATAACTATTTTAATAGTTTCAAAATATCAAGTTTGACTGTGCTACAAAATGATCAGAATGTTGACTGATAAGTAACTTTGTTGAATCGTATGTGAACTGAGAGTTTATTGTGTCTTGTTAAAAGTAAGCTTTGTAAAATAACTGATCCGACTATAAGAAATGATAAATTAATGTACATGGCAATTATAAATGATAAATTAACTGACCTGACTATCATAATTGATAAATTAACTGACCTGACTATAAGAAATGATAACCTGACTATAAGAAATGATAACCTGACTATAAGAAATGATAACCTGACTATAAGAAATGATAACCTGACTGTAAGAAATGATAAATTAACTGACCTGACTATAAGAAAGGATAACCTGACTATAAGAAATGATAACCTGACTATAAGAAAGGATAACCTGACTATAAGAAATGATAACCTGACTATAAGACATGATAACCTGACTATAAGAAATGATAACCTGACTATAATAAATGTTAATGCTAATGAATGTAGAAGACTTGTCTAATGACTTGAAGTGACAATGCCTATTTATCAGGACTAATCATTGACTTTGATGAAGTAATAATTGACTTTGATGAAATATTAATTGACTTTGATGAAGTAATAATTGACTTGCATGAAGGGGGAAATTCATTATATGGAGAGTGGAAGTGATAAATAGCACAATAATCTGTATATTAAAAAATGACTATCTAAAGAACTAAAAGTGCAATGACTGTCTAAAATGTCAATGAGAATTGATACGACTTTACAGAGAATTATTAACTGACAGAACAATATAATTTTTTTTAAATGACTGTGAAACGATACGCAGCAGTGTTATAAACCAGACTGTATGAAGTGACAATGATCTTAACAATGTAAACCAAATGGTCACCAGAGTTTGTGAAATACTACTTGATATGAATGTAATGATAGATGCTTGACTGTTTAACAAGATAGCTCATCTGTTTGACACATTATGTGTCTGGCTGTTTTAGATTATAATTCTTTGACGGTAATTTTTGTCAAACAGTAATTGTTTAACTGTTTAAGATGATCATTTTATGGAAATTTCAAATGATAGTTGTCTGAATGTTTTAGATTATGTTTCTCTTCTTCTTCTTCTTCTTCACTTCCTCTTTTATCGCTGTGGGTGTCGAGGGAGATATAAGGTTCTGTTTCTAGCTCTTCTGGCCGCCTCGACCATAGGCACATCGTGCTGTTGTAGAGTTTCTCTGATGTTATCCTTCCATCTTGTTCTTGGTCTACCCCGTGCTCTACGTCCTTCTTCTCTTTTATGTTTCTCTGACAGATTGAAATGATAGTTTCAGACTATAAGAAATGGTAATTTCCTGACTGAATTAGTATTTAAGTTTCTTCTTCTTGTGCCCTTCATTCCGCAGATGGAGCATAGGTCCTCAGCCAGCACATCTGACCTCTGCTAAGTTTATCTTTGTGAAATGTTTGTTCAGGGTATATGTGAAACATTAACTGACCCAACTACTAGAAATGATAAATGAACTGACCCGACTAAGATAAATGAACTGACCCAACTACTAGAAATGATAAATGAACTGACCCGACTAAGATAAGTGAACTGACCTGACTAAGATAAGTGAACTGACCCGACTAAGATAAGTGAACTGACCCGACTAAGATAAGTGAACTGACCTGACTAAGATAAATGAACTGACCTGACTAAGATAAGTGAACTGACCTGACTAAGATAAATGAACTGACCTGACTAAGATAAATGAACTGACCTTACTAAGATAAATGAACTGACCTTACTAAGATAAATGAACTGACCCGACTAAGATAAGTGAACTGACCCGACTATGATAAATGAACTGACCCGACTAAGATAAGTGAACTGACCTGACTAAGATAAATTAACTGACCCGACTAAGATAAGTGAACTGACCCGACTAAGATAAATGAACTGACCTGACTAAGATAAATGAACTGACCTGACTAAGATAAGTGAACTGACCTGACTAAGATAAGTGAACTGACCTGACTAAGATAAGTGAACTGACCCGACCAAGGTAAATGAACTGAGCCGACTAAGATAAGTGAACTGACCTGACTAAGATAAGTGAACTGACCTGACTAAGATAAATGAACTGACCCGACTAAGATAAATGAACTGACCCGACTAAGATAAATGAACTGACCCGACTAAGATAAGTGAACTGACCCGACTATGTTAAATGATAAATTATTGAACCTGACCATCAAAAATCATAACTTATCTTACCTGACTGTAAGAAGAGATAAGTGAACTGACCTGACTATTTGAAATAATAAATCAACGGACCTGACGACTAGAAATGATAAATTAATGACCTGACTATTAGAAAAAATAAATTAACTGAACTAACTTTTAGAAATGATAAATTAACTAACCTTATTATGAGAAATGATAAATGGATCTGACAATTAAAAATTATAAATTAGCTGACCTGACTATTAGAAATGATAAATAAATGGACCCAATAATTAGAAATGATTAAGGGACCTGTCAATTAAAACTAATAAATCAACTGACCTGACTACTAGAAATGATCAGTTATCTTATCTGATTATAAGAAATGATAAATGAACTTAATTGATCATGATAAATTAGCTGACCTGATTTTTAGAAATTATAAATTGAATAACCTGATTGATAAAATGATAAATTAACTGCCCTAACTTTAGAAATGATAAATAAACTGACCTGAATCTTAGAAATGATAAATTAACTTACCTGATCATGATAAATTAACTGACCTGACTTTTAGAAATGATAAATTGAGGGACCTGTCTATTTAAAATAATAAATGAAGTGACCTGAATATTAGAGATATTGAATTAAACGACCTGTCTGTAAGAAGTGATATATAATAGACCTGACATAAATATGATAAGTTTGAAATGACATTAATTATCAGTGTATGTTTAAACAAATGATTATGTAATGAAATTCGGCTTGATTGCATTAACTGTAGTCTGTATGACGTAATAATTGACTTGACTGTGTGTGAAAGATTGTCATTTAAAATCACTCATTATATGTTAAATTATGATTTGAACAAATAAAATGACCAGTGCTTGACTGATAAGCAACTTTATTGAATGATACATGGTAAACAAGTATTGATGACCCATCTTTTCATCTGCTGCTGGTAGCATGGGATTTATGAGTGCTTGCAAAAATCAGTAGAGACTATGTTTGTACAGAATTTTCTTGAGCAGTGTGGACACAAAATTTGGGTCATATCAGTTGTTGTCAGTCCCTGTACAGTAGTCACAGTTACCATATATTTTGTCTTGGTTTTTTTTCTTTTTCTCCAAATGATGATTTAACCTTTCTCATTGTTTTGGTTTAGTTAATCATTTTTACCCTATACTGTTGTGAAAAATGAAACCATTTGTTCATGTTCACCTGATCAAACCACAGACAGGGGGAAGCCTGACAGAAAACAGACGTCAGACAGACGCATTCCAAGACACCAGTTCAAAAACATAATTAGTATTATTTCTGTCACAATCTTTTAAACTATACTATTATTTTTCTCATGTTATATTTATGCTTATGTTTGTGATATTTCATGAAAATGTTTTAGTATGTTTTATGATGATCTGTCATGGTTCACAATAATTGTATTTGCTATATCATGGTAATTTCATATGACATAGTAGATAGCCATAATACTATTAAAGTTCTTATCTATGGAGGAATTTGCAAACAGCCATGACATTGCCTGGGGTTTCTAAAATAGGTGCCATAGATTTCTGGGAAAAGGAAAGTTAGATAAAAAGGGGACTGATAATTTTATTCATATTGAATTGTCTTAGTAAATTTAATTCATATTGAATTGTCTTAGTACTTGTACAGTTATGCAACATTATCTTCCATGCTGTTACGTTTATCATTGTAATATACATCCTTGCGATAGGCTTTATCACAGTATAAGACAGCCGTTATAATTGCTATGCAGCACATTTATGTGTACTAGATTTTTTGGCAGCTTTTATTACAGTGACATTCTGACTACTTTTTTCTCAAGTGATGTAAACTGGCCAGCTGCTCAATTTTTCAGTGAACAATTATTTCATTATTTACAATAATTATTTAATAATCTCTTTTAAACATTCCCATCAGTTTTTTTTGTTTTGTTTTATAAATTTTACTAATTTGATACAACTTAATTTTTTAAATACAAACAGTAATGATTTTATACTTCAGATATAATATAATTTATACATTTTGATACCTTTTTATGAATTTGACTTGCCTTCTTGAAGTTTACTTCAACATATTTTGTTATCTTGCCTGCCTTTATGACCTTTTTGTAAAAACGTTTTAGTAAGCCTTCAGGAAACTGTGATATAAGAATTTACCCATTTGTATTGTGTTTTTTTCAACATATTTTTAATTTATACTATTTAAATAAGTATATCTGCTAATAAGTTTGGTATACAAAAGCTGATTTAGGAAGCAGCATTTTTAAAGTTTATTAGCAGTGCATTGTTTTTTTTTTTTATTATTCTTACTGTTTTTTTGTTTTTTTTTTGCAATAATCTGTGACAGGAAGTATGCTCACTATTGCTTACGTAAAACTTTGCATGATCTTCCAATAAAAATGACTTTTATATAATCATCATCATCATCAAGTGCCAATTCTACATTAAAAGTAAGCTATCATGAGTCTCCTACAACCTCCATCTTGAACCTTTATTAGCACATTTCCAGTTTTCCTCCCGTCCTTTTGATGTGTCTTTCTTGTGAATTTCTAGGAGTAGAGAAAAGAAGAAACAGAGTTTGTGTGTATATTTTTTGCAGGAGTGGGAGTCTCTGTGGAAAAGTAGGTCAAGTTATTTCTCTGACACTCAACAGTCATAGGGTTGTTTTCTTCTGCATCATTAGGTTCACCAGTGCAGTTTTTCTGGGTTGAGATCCTTGGAGGTAATCAACATCGTGTAATGACTACATGCTCCCTTGCAGATCTGAATGGAGACATTCTTTTTTTTTTTAAATAAATGTTTGTGGATCCAGATCATCCAAGTCTTAAATGTGTGGCAGGTAAAATCATGGGAAGTAAAGGCGGCTGGCATGATATTGACCACATCTTCCATGAGTGCCGTTTGGTCTGTAAAATGGAGGTCTAGCACCATATACCCAAAACCCCTGCAGGTCTGGAAAAAGGGCCTGTGGTGGTCATTGCTGTAGCTTGACATTCTACAAGTGGCCAGCTTCTTTGTGGAGAGAGAGAGAGAGAGAGAGAGAAAGAGAGAGAGAGAAAGAGACAGACAAACTAACAGATAGACAGAGTCAGATGGGATATATTAAGTTTGTCGTGTCACTTTTTATTCACCCTTTTCCCCACTTATGTTTTGTGCTGTCTGAGACTGAAGACTGTTAATCGACTGAAGATCATAAATTATGAAATAAACTTGCATTTAATATTAAGTCATAGTTGTCTTTTTATTTTTGTGTCTTGTGTGTAGTCTGAATTGTATCTGTATATTTAAATTACATTTCTTGTCAACTGTTTGACAGTCAAAACTAAGTAGAATAAAAACATTCAGTGGTATAATTATCATTAGAGCTGTACTGAATATTCGCTTCGTATTCGCTTCAGGGCCGAATAGTGGACCTAATAACTATTCGATATTCGGCCGAATACTTGCAGTCAGGCCGAATACGAGTAGTGGTTACCTTACACCAGTTTCTGCATACACTGCGATAGACTGAAATAACTCTCTCATTAACACAATAGTTGCTGTTGCCTAAGTCTGTCGTAGCGTGGGCAACTGTGACCCGGTTGCGTGGTACAGCATCCAGTTTTAACATATGGCTGTTAGTCCTGGACAATCGGTAGGCAGGCCAAACAATTTCTTGAGGCCTCAGAGATGTGGTTTTACAGAACAATGCTTAAAATACCTTGGACAGCCAAAAAAAGCAACCAAGAGGTTTTAAAAGAGGCGGGAGCCCGAAGACAACAAATCACAGACATCAGAAGGAGACAGTCATTAGAACATGTTGTGACCACTGGAAAAATCTGTGGAAGGAGGGATAGAGGAAGACAACGAGAGAACTTTGGGAGAGAACTAAACAGGCTCCAGTGGATCAGGAGGTGAGGAAAAGACGCTGGTGTTGGATAGGGCACACACTGAGAAAACAGGAGAACAGAATAACTAGAATGTCTTTGCATTGGAACCCACAGGGGCATAGGAATAAACGAAGGCCAAAAAACACATGGAGAAGAGAGCTGGAGAATGAGGTTAGAAAGATTGGGAGGACATGGGGAGAGCTCCATGCAATGGCGAAGGATAGAACGACTTGGCGTGAGTTGGTTGAGGACCTATGCTCCATTGGGGGATAGAAAGGCAGAAGAAGAGACGAGAGAAGATTCTTGACAGTCTTGTTGCATGGCATGGAGGCATGTCAGCACATGAACTGATACATGCAGCAGGAGATCGCAGATTGTAGCAAGGCACACGCCAGTCGGCAAGGCACCTGATGATGATGATTCACTATTCGTATTCGTATTCGGCCAAATAGTGAAAATCCCTATTCGGTACAGCCCTAATTATCATCATCATCAGCAATAAATGCCTCAACAACTGACTCGGTAAATCAGTCATGCTACATCGCATCTTCTGATCTTCAAAAGCATGTATCAGCTTGTTTGCCAGAAACTGTTACCATAATTCAAATAAACGGCAGCTGCTTCTGCTTATTCTTTTACTCCAGTTACTTCATAAACATCTTAGGGTTGATGTATGGATCTTGTGTGCGGGCTCTTTATAATACACTGTTTAAGTTGATATTCATTTCTTTAAGGGTGTTCTTGATGCCATTGTTCCGTATTTTGTGTAATCTTGTCCATATTTTATGTGGTCTTCTCTTTTCTATATGTGTTCATTGTATTTCTTTAACGTGGCTCTCTGTAGTGGCTGGTACTAAGGCATTCTCAGCAGGTGGCCGAACCATCTCTTTCATTGCTCTTATGACTGGTTTCAGTCTTTGGGTCATGGTGTTTTTGAGGAAAAGTCAAATGTGCAGAGTGTGAGGGGATGGGGTATCCTCTGTGCTATTTTAGGGATCATTACGCATGCCGCCGGCAACACTTTTATATGGTGCACCTGAGATAATGATCTGTGTTGGGCCTAAACAAAGTTGGCAGGGCATCTCAGAGCGGTTGGCACACAGAGGTGCAGTGTCTAGACAGCCTCTAGCACTCATCAGCCCACCTACCAGGCATAGGTGACAACATCTATAGTGATTTCACCTGGTGAAGTTCAAGGTCTGAGCTCCCTAGTAAATGATAAAGGTTCGGATGTCTTTCGACTGAGAGTTTCACTAAATGGTAATAAAATGTTCAGACTGGCTACAATCATCACAAAGATAGGTGTGACATTTCTTGTAATGTTAGAGTGAATTTGCCTGAAACAGGTCCTCCCTCCTTAGACACTTAGTGTACGCTGTTGGCGTCCAGCCCGTCCCTTTTTTTTGCCCCTACCTGCGCGTTGGAGGTATATAGGCTGACCGTCGTTTCATTTGAACGAAGTTTTTTCGACAGGGACACTAAATGAGTATCGTTAATTTTATACATTAGAGTCCTATGTAGTCACTTCATAGTTAGAGCCTATTTGTGTATGTGTACTGTGTTGTCCTTTATGTGCTGATGAAGGCCAATCGCCGCAACGTCCTTTGTTTGTTTATTGTGATCGATTTTGTAAAGCTAACATAAACTAATTGTTGTTTCTTACCAACTTTTTCTCTTCCCTATAATTTTCTACTCCTTATAAAAAAGTCCTGGAACAAAGCTAACCTCGAACTGGATGAACAACTAGGACTTTCCACCCGAGTTCACAGCCAGTCAATCAGACAACTAACAGTCCTAGTATTCTTCTAATTTCTTTGTTTTAATTTGATCTCTCGTTACTCCTGCAGTTCTACTTAGGATATCTCATTTCTGTTAATATGATTATTGTTATTATTCTGCACTCATTAGCTGTAGTAAGAGTTCATGTTTGAAGCTTGTAGCATAAGGCTGGTCAAAAGATAGTTCTTATTAAATTTGCCTTGGTAGACAAAGGTATCGTTCTATGTGTCAAAAGTTGTCCTAGTATCTGATTTGCTTTTGCTCATCAACTTACTTCTAGAGAAAGGGCAGCTGAACAGCACAGACAGGCTAGAAAGATCGGTCGGTATAGTACCTGCTGCAGACAACCTTTCCTGCCCTCATTATCCTAGATCCTTCCTGGCTTGTATCCCCCCCCCCCCCCCCAAAAAAAAAAAAAAAAACTTATCATTCCATCTTGTATGTTGATATAGCTCATAAGTTCCATTAGTCTTTTTCATTTGATTTTGACGAGCAGCCTACTGACAACAGAGGGACAGAATTGGAAAGCTACAACAAGAGACCACGAAAAGATGTAGTAATTTTAGCTTGATGTTTAGTTGAATTATGCTGTTCAGAAACTCTCATATCACTTTTGTGAGGCATAAATACGTTGATATGATAGGGAGACCAACCATGATCTGACAGTCTTTAAAACAATGCGTCTTCACCCCCCCCCTCCCCCCCACACACACACACAAAACACACACACGTTCTCTCTCTCTCTCTCTCTCTCTCTCTCTCTCTCCTCTCTCTCTCTCTCTCTCTCTCTCTCTCTCTCTCTCTCTCTCTTTTAGTACCAGAGCCTCAGTAGACAATACACATTGAAAGATATAGTTGGAACTCGGAGATTCAAAGCTTCAGCCTTCAAACAAGTCTCATTCAATAAACACCAGTGTCATCCAATCTCTCCTCTGTATGTATCTGATACAACCTATCAAACACTGTTGAGAGGTCAAAGATGTTGGGAACACGGCACATTTAGTATCACGGCCCCACCCATACTTCTTCTTCCACTAACCACTGCAGACACAGCCAGCCTGTCGGCTCTTTCATTTTCTGTCACCCCAGCAAAACACCGGTGTGTAAAGCCAAGACAGTTTCCTAAGGCGGGATTTCTTGATGCTGTCGAGCCATTAATTAATGCGTTGAGTTACTTTCTGCTCCGCTAGCAATGCAAGTGCTCATGTGGCAGCTGCTATCTGCATCGTCATGCCAAAAAATTGTTAAACTGAACGCCCGACCTTCTTCTTCCCCTGTCTTGCCATTCATCTGCACTGTTTATGTTCACCGATACTGCACCATACAAATCATCAAACCATCTGCATAACTGATGACATCAACAGGGGGTCGAGTCTACCGGAACGAGAGTCAGTGAAAGGGCCCCACGACTTTAAACGACCAGAAGCGTGGAGAAATTAGCTAAGTGGTTGAGCTGAGTTAAATCAATAATTGAAATCACAGGTTCGGGGCATTCTATTGCGCATTCCGTCCTCCTATACAGCAGCCAGCTCAGAGTTCTAATACTAATAGTACTGGTTGTAATCTGGTTAGGCCCTATATGTCCGTCTTGCCTCTCGTCTGAGCGTAGTGAGCCGGCCAGACCCTCCAGTTACACCCAGGTGCATTATTCTCTCTAGGCAATAAAAATCTTGTTTCTCTTCTGACTTGGTTACATGTTCCCAAATAGCTTTGATCACATCTGACTTGTCATGTCTCAGTTCACCACCCAGTGGTGGGATTTGAAATTAAAGTAGAGAGTAGAGAGGATCGACTTGATGGCACCGGGTTCTATCCCATATGGTTCTGCCTGTGTGAGACTGTGAGGCGATCAGCGTCATATTTTGAAACGTCTTCAATCAAATAAAACATGGCAGAATAAAATTCAGCTTATCAAGCTGTCACCTCTGACTTCTTCCACTTGGACTTGGAAGGTGATGACTTGGTCCAGTCTCTTATAACAGCATGACTGGATGACGATAAGGAGAAATAAAACATCATCATCATCGAGTGTCTTGTTAATTGGCGTAGGCGTTCGTGCATCTACACAGATCTCGATCTTTTGTGCTCTGGATCAATTCCACTTATGATATTCCTCCATGCCACTGTCTTAAGCCATCTGCCATCGTTTCTTTTGGTCTGCCTCTGCATCTTCTACCAGTTATCTTTCCTGTTATCAGGATATTTTCCAGAGCTTCTTTTCTCGTCAAAGACCAAAGAACTTTGTCTCCTTCTCATTGTTGTTCATAATGTTCTACTTTCATTAGCTATTTACAAGCAATCATTGTTAGTTGTTTTGACAGACCAAATTATTCGCAATATTCTTCTTAAAAACCATATCTCAGTTGCCTCCAAACTCTTCTTAATTTGTTTTCTCACATTTCAATTATACACTACCATGCAACAGAACAGGCTCAATGTAACATTTCAGTACTCGTTTTAAATAATACCAATCAGTTTATAGATTATTTCACACTATTTCAGTCGCCTGGAGAATTTTTCAGCGGTTGATATTTCTGTGCCGGCGTGATGCTGACCCACATTACCCATCTTATGCCGTTGGTCTATAAAATATAGGTCTAGCCCTATATGCCCTATACGCATAAAGGCGTGGAAATGTGTCCTTTACTTTTTTTTTACTTGACTGATATTTCTGTGTTTTACATGTAGCTCAATAGAAACAGCAAGTGTCTTTTCTTTCAATATCTATAATATACTAACTACCCCATTATGATCGAGGCTTTGTTTTTCTGGAGGTACCGGCACCTTTTCTATTCATCATGTTTTCATCGATACTGTAATAGACACTTTGTGGTGAGTACAAGTATCTTTCTTTTAGATTTCGACTTCTTCTTTATCAGCTGTTAACTCCATCGGAAAATTCTGGTTGTTCGTTCACCTCAGAACTTTTGCCTTGCGCTAGAATTTAAGTGTTGCGTGCACATCCGTTTTACACATCTGACTTATTTGTATGCAGAATGTTGGTCGACTCTTACGACATGCTTGCTGAGGAGCAGTGGGTTTATTTTTGTTTCCCTGTCAATGGAGACCGTAGCCCACGCAGGGAGCAATTTAAAAAAAAGTCAATGAAAAGTACTGCCCCTTTTTGTAGAAAGAAAATAAAAATCCCTGATAATAATGCAGTGCATCTCTATGTTAAGAAAGAGAATAGGGGCTTTTGAGCTGAAATGCTAAAGAAAGATTCTCAGAATATCCTGGACAAAGAAGATGGGAAATATTGACATCTTAAAAGATCTGAACATCAAGGAAGATTGGCTAATAAATAGCATCCTGTCTCGAAAGCTGAGATATTTTGGTCATATCAAGCGCCACGACGGACTGGAAAAAATTATAGCAGAAAGCATGGTACCAAGAAGGAGGTGCAGGGGGCGATCGACACGAAGATGGGCACAGGATATAAGTGACTCTTTGAGTGTGAAAGTGCATGAGGCGGGAGAATTGGCGAGAGATCGAGTTTCTTTCTAGGGTGCTTTATTTTAGTGGTTCTTGTACTTTAGAGCCACACGATTCGAATCTGTGTGTATTTTCATATTTACACTGCATTAGGGTCATAATCAATTTCCACTTCTGTCGTTAAGAGACGTGAAGAGGAACAGTTTGCGATCCATTGTTTGATGTGCAGCAATTTATTTTATCCTTCTGTATGAGCCCAGCTGGCTAGTTCAGTTGGTTAAAACCCTCTGCAAGGCGACCGGGCGACGAACTCCTTGTGGTCCGGGTTCACGCCCGGGGGTAGGCAGAAAAGCCACATATCACCCAGATTTACGGTATCTATCATGGAATCAAGGCCGAAGGGTTGCGATATCAATAGTACCACCCAAAAGGGTTTACAACTCATGGTTTCTGGAGAAAAAAAAAATTACGTGTCTATGAAAAAGCACTTTATCGTCATCAGTCCATATTTTCCTAGGTGTGACGTGCGGAGGCGCTTCAAACTGATGTGTGTGGTACCAAGATGAATTAGGCCAAGTAGGGGTAAAACAGTAGTTACTTCAATGCTTTCAAAAGGTAGAGCTCGAACGCTATGCGTTAAGTTCCAACGGTTGTATTGATGTATACAATCAGCAATACAAGGAGAAATATGCAGTTACTAATCAAGATTCATTCACCAAAGCTCGCTCGTACATCCATGTAATGATATGTCCTCACGATAGGTCGCAGTCCGACCTTGAGATCCAGACGATTTACTTTCTCCTCGGACAAGTCCGAATTAAGCAATGAAAGTATACCGGCTTGCTGCCGAGAATGTAGTGCTCACCAGCTTCCTGCTGAGGTCTTGGAGTCCCGGGGTAAAACGTCCTCAAGGATCCAACTTTAATAACGTTTGCTTCCGTGGGATCCCGGGGTAAAGCGTCCTCAGGGATTCCCACGTCCGTCTCCTTCGGACTATAAACATCAACTGCTTTTGACAACAACAATATCATAACAACGTTACGTATTGTTTTGACGTCTTATTTGCTCACTCCGTACTGGTGCGTTCTGGTGCACATTTGCACGCGACAGCTTTTCCCCCCTCCCGAGGACGACCGAGCACTAGGACTTGTCGTAGTCTCGGTCGGAAAACTGGAGTCATGTCGCGGCAAACAGCACCAGTACGAGAGAGCAAATAAGAACACTTGAATACACACACACTCACTCCTCAATATATCGTCAATACATTACTAAATGCATGCAAAATATAGATTCCTGACTTCACTAAGCATTATTATCAACAACATTATCGTTATCCAAATTATTTTCATAACAGCATGCATTTTAAATATCATGAAAATTCAACAAATAAACATCAATCCTATTCCAATGCCTCTGGGGTGCGCGACAAAAAATCGGCTAAGACATTTTCTTTCCCTGGGCGATAAATAACTGTGAAGTTGAACGTCTGTAGAAACATTGTCCATCTTAATATGCGTGAGTTTTTGATGGGTGCTGAGTTCAAGACTTCGAGTGGACGATGGTCTGTCAAGATAAAGAAGTGACTGCCATACAGGAATTGGGTAAACTTCCCTACTGCCCAAAAAATGGCTAGTGCCTCCCTCTCGCCCACGCTGTAACGGCATTCAGTAGGAGACAGCTTCCTGCTGGCATAAACAACAGGAAGTAGGGTGCCCTCTCTGGATTGCATCAACGTCCCACCAATCGCAACATCAGACGCATCTGTGGATACATAAAACGGCAGAGACAAATCTGGCAAACACAAGAACGGATTACTATTAAATGCCTTTTGTAATCTCTGGAGCGCATCCTCGCACTCTCTCGTCCAGATAACCTTCGCTGGCATTCCTTTCATCGTCAATGAGGACAACACGGCTGTAATGGTTGAATAGTTAGGAATGAATTTGGCATAAAAGTTACATAAACCCAATAACGCACGCACTTGTTTCTTCGTTTTTGGTATAGGGATGTTAAGAATCTTACCCACCGTGGTGGCTTCGGGTTTACGGACCTCGTGTCCTACAACATGACCGAGGAACGTGACCTCCTCGAAAGCGACCTTCACTTTAGTTGGTCTAACTGTCAGATTAAACGATTTTATGCGTTCCAGTAATGTCTTTAGACCTCGAATATGTTCGTCTAAATCATTATGGAAAAGTAGAATGTCATCCAGATAATGAATAACATCATTACGACCCTGTAACAACTTGCGTACGAGGCGGGTGAACGTCGCCGGTGCTCCGGAAAGCCCGAAGACCATATAGTTGAAGTGAACCAAACCTTTGTTCGTCTGAAACGCGGTGTATTTTTTGGAATCCTCGGCTAAGGGAATCTGCCAATAACCCTTAGTAAGATCTAACTTTGTAAAATACCTAGCCTTCGACAATGCAACAAACATATCTTCCATATTTGGGATATTTTCAGCATCTACAACCGTGATTCGATTCAATTTTCGGAAATCTATGCAGATCCGAAGGCTTCCATCTTTCTTTCGGACAACCACTATAGGAAAAGCATAGGGTGATGTCGACGGTTCTATTATACCCCACTTAATCATGTTATCGATTTCCTTATCTACTGCATCCCGATAATGAAAAGGTATAACATATGGTTTCATTTTGATGGGTTTATGATCTATTAATTCAATGGAATGCACTGCTTCTGTCGTTCTACCCGGTATGTCCGATAATGTTTGTCGAATGTAGCCAAAAATACGCTTTATACGACGCACCATATCTGGTGGAACCGAGGGCGCGACTTCCACGTCTCTCCATGTTTCTCTGGGTACCAGTTCGGGTAGAGACAATTGATGAGCAGTGTCCACCTCGACATCATTGCTCTCTTCGTCAATGACGTGGCAGAATGCTGCCTCCATTTCTTCTTCTTGCAAATTATTGTCGGGTGCCTCAGCTGCTTCTAACACTTCAGACAAAACACCAGGGCGAGACTTAAACTCTTTAAGCATGTTTAGATTGTATACTTTATGATGTCCTCTGACATCAATAAGATAGTCCACATCTGAAATTTTCTTAATAACTTTAAAAGGACCCTGCCATTTGGCTAATAAACAATTATTATTATCTTGCAGAAATATCAATACATCATCATTAGGCTGGAGAGTGATTAGTCTCCGGTTACGGTTAACGTATTCTCTTTGATGAGTACCAGTATTTTCCAAGTTGTCCCGTGCAACTTGACAACCTGAGATTATCTTGTTACGTAACTCCGTCACGAATTTAATTTATGTTTGAGGCGCTTCTTGATCGCCTTTACCGATCCATATGTCCTTTAACAGCGACAGTGGACCTCTGGGATTAGCACCATATATAAGTTCGAAAGGTGAGAAACCTGTACTGCTCTGGGGCACCTCACGATAGGCGAACAAAACAGCAGGAAGGTATTTATCCCAGTCTGCTGGAAATTGATTAGTAACTTTGGCTAGCATAGCTTTTATTTTCCCATTTAAATTTTCTACTAGCCCATTTGATTGTGGGTGATATCTTGCAGAAAAAACGTGAGAGATAGCAAGTAATTTGTCAAAATAGCGCATTGCTTCTGAAATAAATTGTGATCCGTGATCTGATAGGATTGTTTCAGGAAAGCCTACTCTAGAGAATATAAGCATCAATGCTTCTGCTACTGACTCAGTAGTGATATGACGTAACGGTACTGCTTCAACCCAACGTGATGCCATGTCTACAAATGTTAAAATGTATCTAAATCCTCTTTGTGAAACAACCGGTAACGGACCCACAAGATCGACAGCAACTTTTTCGAAAGGACGACATGGAAGATAGACCCTTTGAATAGGAGGTTTCTGAGATGCATCCTTTCTCGCCATCATTTGACAGTCTTTACATGACCTACAGTATTTCCTAATATCTGTGGAACAACCAGGCCAATAGAATTGTGCAAGAACTCTTTTCTGTGTTTTACCTATACCTAAATGTGCAGCAAAAGGTGTGTCATGTGCAACTCTCAGAACATCGGTTCTATAACATAAAGGAACGACTAATTGTTTACATTGCATAACAGGTGATTTAAAATATCTCATTAAAATTCCATTCTTCACATAAAAATGCCATGTACCTTGCTTACATGTTCTAACACCGGTTACTTCTGCCCTAGAAAAGCATTTAGTGAGGGTAGGATCCGCCCGTTGTTGTATCGCAAAACTGTTTGTTTTCGGTGCGTGTGGTTCGTTTCCAGGCACTTTTGGTCGTTCTGGTTCATTCTTTACTGCTTCTTCGCTAGCTATCCCACATGTGATAGCTATTTGGTTTTCGTTCGAAGTAGCTGACTGTAACGCAGGTGTGGCTTCCTCGTTACTTACTCTCTGTTGAGCGCGTGTAACTGCAGCATTAGCTTCAGTCACACCCTCATTTTCTTTATACCAGCGTTCGATTTCCTCACGCGAGGGCATCTTTGCTCCTGGAACTGATCCAAGGAGTACGTCTGCTGATGGTCTCTCCAAAACACACACTTCGGCAACCCCTTGAAAATACGGGTTATTTAAATAGACTTTTGCTAAAGGAAATCTTTCTAAACGACCACCAAAAGTACGACACTTGCAATACCGACCTAAGTATGCCGATTTGGGGATTAGGTATCTAGCCACTCCTATAACATTGGCACCCGTGTCACGTAATACTTTAGATTTTATGTTTCCAACATAACCATTATGCAAAGGCAAACCAGCCTCCAGTGGTACAGCTGACAACGCTGGGTAAACAATTTCTGGATGGATTCGAACCTGACCGTCCGCTAAATTTGTCACTTTTTGTGACATCGCTGCGTTTACTGTTTGCGCGGAATTAGCATGATTGTTCACAACCCTTGGGCACTCAGAACGTTTATGGAAACCCCTGCAGACATAGCACCTTATAGGACCTGTGTCTTGGCCCCCATTGATACGTGCGGTCCTTCATTGTGACGTGCTGAGGCGCTTCACGCTGATGTGTGTGGTACCAAGATGAAATAGGCCAAGTAGGGGTAAAACAGTAGTTACTTCAATGCTTTCAAAATGTAGAGCTCGAACGCTATGCGTTAAGTTCCAATGGTTGTATTGATATATACAATCAGCAATGATCAACACAAGAATACGTATGCAATCAATAATCAACTCGTTCAACCAAAGCTCACTCGTACATCCATGTATTGATATGTCCTCACGATAGGTCGCAGTCCGACCTTGAGATCATGACAATCATCTTGGTCCTCGGACAAGTCCGAATTAAGCAAGGAAAGTATACCGGCATACTGCCGAAAATGTAGTATTCACCAGCTTCCTGCTGAGGTCTTGGAGTCCCGGGGTAAAACGTCCTCAAGGATCCAACTTTATATAACGTTTGCTTCCGTGGGATCCCGGGGTAAAGCGTCCTCAAGGATTCCCACGTCCGTCTCCTTCGGACTTTAAACATCAACTGCTTTGACAACAATATTCTCATAACAACGTTACGTATTGTTTTGACGTCTTATTTGCTCACTCCGTACTGGTGCGTTCTGGTGCACATTCGCACCCGACAGCTTTTCCCCCCTCCCTAGGACGACCGAGCACTAGGGCTTGTCGTAGTCTCGGTCGGAAAACTGGAGTCATGTCGCGGCAAACAGCACCAGTACGAGAGAGCAAATAAGAACACTTGAATACACACACACTCACTCCTCAATATATCGTCAATACATTACTAAATGCATGCAAAATATAGATTCCTGACTTCACTAAGCATTATTATCAACAACATTATTGTTATCCAAATTATTTTTCATAACATCATGCATTTTAAATATCATGTAAATTAAACAAATAAACATCAATCGTCTTCCAATGCCTCTGGGGTGCGCGACAAAAAATCGGCTAAGACATTCTCTTTCCCTGGGCGATAAATAACTGTGAAGTTGAACGTCTGTAGAAACATTGTCCATCCTAATATGCGTGAGTTTTTGATGGGTGCTGAGTTCAAGACTTCGAGTGGACGATGGTCTGTCAAGACAAAGAAGTGACTGCCATACAGGAATTGGGTAAACTTCCCTATTGCCCAAAAAATGGCTAGTGCTTCCCTTTCGCCCACGCTGTAACGGCATTCAGTAGGAGACAGCTTCCTGCTGGCATAAACAACAGGAAGTAGGGTGCCCTCTCTGGATTGCAACAACGTCCCACCAATCGCCACATCGGACGCATCAATTCGGTGGCAGACAAACAACACACTGCAATGTTAGCGATGAAAAATCGCTAAAATAACGACCGGTACAGCGGCAAGTAGCAGATCAATGTACAACCAAAAGGACGACTTGATCCGACAATCCCACGGAGAGTGACACAGTCAGTAACGGTGACTTGATTATGATGAAGATCCAGTGAAGTGTGATACAGTCCCGATGAAGATCCAACGAACGAAGAATGATACGGTCCCGATGAAGATCCAACGAAGAGTGGCACAGAGATCCAACGAAGAGTGATTGATAAAGTCCAGATAAAGATCCAACGATGGCTAGAACAGACCGGCGGCGGCGGCGACTTGATACATTGAACGATATCCACAGCTAGAGATATGTTAAGACTGTGACAACTGGAATGTGCTTCGTGTACAACTTGAGGCAAACAATAACAATGCGACAAAATGTCGTATCACACTTGTGACGAGAGGTTCCTCATTCTTTAAAGGCTGGCTCCCATTGTGACGTGCGGAGGCGCTTCAAACTGATGTGTGTGGTACCAAGATGAATTAGGCCAAGTAGGGGTAAAACAGTAGTTACTTCAATGCTTTCAAAAGGTAGAGCTCGAACGCTATGCGTTAAGTTCCAACGGTTGTATTGATGTATACAATCAGCAATACAAGGAGAAATATGCAGTTACTAATCAAGATTCATTCACCAAAGCTCGCTCGTACATCCATGTAATGATATGTCCTCACGATAGGTCGCAGTCCGACCTTGAGATCCAGACGATTTACTTTCTCCTCGGACAAGTCCGAATTAAGCAATGAAAGTATACCGGCTTGCTGCCGAGAATGTAGTGCTCACCAGCTTCCTGCTGAGGTCTTGGAGTCCCGGGGTAAAACGTCCTCAAGGATCCAACTTTAATAACGTTTGCTTCCGTGGGATCCCGGGGTAAAGCGTCCTCAGGGATTCCCACGTCCGTCTCCTTCGGACTATAAACATCAACTGCTTTTGACAACAACAATATCATAACAACGTTACGTATTGTTTTGACGTCTTATTTGCTCACTCCGTACTGGTGCGTTCTGGTGCACATTTGCACGCGACACTAGGGTGACCTCTTATTTTCACGTCATATCTTTTCATGTCCTGCAGCTCTTCTAAGGCATTTCATCTCTGTTGTCACAATTTTACGTTCATTGGAGGATGTTAGTGTCCACGTTTGGCATTGATAGCATAGTGTTGGCCAAAAAATAGTTCTGATAAGATTCACTTTAGTACTCCGGGGTATCTGCTTGTGTGTCAACAGGGAAGATAGTTGCCCCATTACTTGATTAGCCTTTGCACATCTCGAGCTAATTTCTCTGTCCAATTTTCCGTCGGATGTAAAAATTGCTACGAAAATTCCTCTGTTTGTCGTGAAGTGCTATTTTAAAAAAAATTTATTTCTAAATTATATTTCTGTCTTCCTATCACAATTGTCTCAGTCTTCGTAGTGTTTATTTTCATATTATATTCCTCCCCTTTGTTACTAATTTAATTTAGGTGGTTCTGTGGGTATTCCGTACTTTTTGCTATGGGTGCATGGTCGTCAGCAAATAGTAATTCTGTAATATCTTCTTCATGATTAAAGTTCGTTTCCTTACATATGGTATCCATGTATGTTATAAAAAGAAGCGGCAATAGTACACAGCAATGTTTCCCCGTTGTAAATTTGAACAAAGAAGACACAAACAATAGACTGCACAATTTATTGCCTGGCATATTTCGCTGTATCTCATCAGGTGCATACTTCAGTAACAATTAATTAAAATGAAGCAAATAGCTGAATCCTAGAAACTGAAACACAAATTCGAGTAGATTTCAAACTGTTTTACCAAGGTAAACGTAGGGCAACGACCATTTCCTTTTGCCTACAAAGTTCCGGTTTCAATCTGCCAATCGCTGAAGCTTCCGCGTATCGAAGTAATCTACGGTTAGCCGAACTGTAAATAATTCGGAATGCATCATCCCTGTTAATGATGTGCCCGGAATTTAGAATATGGCACGCAATTGCTGATGATGGATTATTTCGACAAGTTACCTGATTCGTTTGTTGTTGAGGTGTTAGTGTTCTGCATTGCTTTTACCAACCATAGTGGAATATGTTCAGCAACCCGTTGTTCCAGTCGTCGATCAGTTCTGCCCACATATGCAGCGTTACAGGTGCATTTAAATTGGTATATACAGTTAGATCTGGCGTACGTCGACACTGGTTCTTTTACTGGTGGTGTAGGAATCCTGGTGGTTTTAAATCTCATAACAGGCATGGCTGCGTAAAAGGTTTGACGGACTGCTGTTTTGAGTCGGTCATATATACGTTGCATGACGTCGTCTCCCCGAAACGTTAGATGTATATAGGCTAGTTTTTTTGGCACCGACATTTCTAAGGTAACTGGTTTAGGCGGCTGGCAATGGCACTTAATAAAGCCACCTGGATATCCATTAGAAAGCAGTGTTTGTTTAATCGTATCAAACTCAGCTTGTAGCGTGTCGATGGAACAAATCTTCCTAGCACGGTGGAATAATGTCCTCACTAGACCACGTTTGTATTGCAAAGGTGCAAAACTGTTGAAATGGATGTATTGGCCCGTCCAAGTGTCTTTACGAAAAACTGACCTTTCAATAGTACCATCATCTCTACGTCTGATTTAAAATGTCTAAAAAGGCCAAAGTGTTACTACTTTCATGTTGTAGGGACACAGTGATGTTTTTGTGCATTTGATTCATTTTGGTGTGAAACGACTCTGCCTGTTGTTTGTTAGTGGCGATGATAAATATGTCATCAACGTAACGTCGGTAAAATACTAAACTATCAATATCCAAAGACATCTGTTCCTCCAAGTGTGCCATAAAGATGTCCGCTAAAATAGGGCCTAGAGGGCTTCCCATGGCCACACCATCAATCTGGCGGTAAGACTGCTTTAGAAAACTGAAATTGATGTTCGAAGTGCACAACATTAAAAGTTCCTCAAGTTTTGAAATAGGTAAACCTACCTGCAGATGTTTATTTTCTATACGGTCACATATAATTTTCACGGTTTCTTCCAAGGGCACGTTTGTAAATAGTGATGTTACATCCATTGATGCCATGTAATGGCCCCCAAACTTACAAAGATACTATCTATATATGATTAGTTAGATTGTTTTTTTAGGGTAGGCTCGGCCCTCTATAAAATTATGGTGCCAACTCTTTCGGGTTCCTTGACCCTGTAGCACCGAATTCTGATACGCCAAGGTTGTGAAAGGGTCCTTTTGTTTTCTTGAATCCTTGTAAGGAATGGTCGGCTCTGTAACTAAGTCGATGCGAACGCTTTGTAATGCCTGAATGCCAAGTTCGATCCCAGCTGCGGGCTATACGCCTTGCGTTGGTTTCGACAGTGGTATCAAAAAAGCCGACCGTCCAGGAAGCAATTGCACAAACTGCTGGACGTAAATTTGCTTAGAAAAACCACACAACAACCAGGGGCTGTAAGGGATACGCAACTAACCTGTAAGGAATGAGAAGCCATCAAGTTCAATAACCCGTACACGTTCTTGTCAATATTTGTTTTCCTAGTTGTCCCGCCTGCCAAATTCTGGAAACCAAAAATCAAAATGGCCGAGCCAAGCGTGGATACGTTGAAAAAGGCAATCAAAGGTATCTCTCTATTAAATATAACTGAAATTAAATTTCAAAGTCGAAGAAGAATTACTGTACATTGCTGTATTACCAGCTAATGTAAATACTCAGCAAAAGAGACGCAGAAAGATAAACACGTTAATTACGCAAGATGTTTAGAATAGTTAATTTAAGAAGATACGAAACGAAGCAACTGAAAGCCGACAACAGTATTAAGTCAAAAACAAACAATATGATGTTTTAAAGTTAAATTTGAAAAGGAAGAGGGGGTTATGTTAACACACAAGTGACAAGTATCTTGTGTGGCTGGTGTGCAAGAAATGGGTCGATCTATGGTGAACAGCTAGCTGTTTACACATGCTCAGAACCATGGACATGGGCACTCTTCACAATACAAACTGGTTCCATATTATAGAGCCTCAGTCCCTATCAAGAGTTTATGTAGTAAAAACATTTATACCATCATCATCAGTTTCTAATTCTGTCGTTATTGTGCGATGGAAAGAAAGCAATGTTTAGATGTTAAGCTAAGCGAGTGGGGAGGAATAGTTTTTTATCTGTTAAAGCGCTGTGGGAAGGAACATATTTTTATCCATTGTTTAGGCCTTGTTGGGAGGAGTAGTTGTCGATCCATTTAAGCGTTGTGGGGAGGAATATTTTTTGATCCATTGTTAACATTACCCCTGACCCTTATTGTGGGTTGTAGGGCCACATATTTGAGGGGGGAGGGGAAGACCCTCATTGTGGGTTGTAGGGCCACATATTTGAGGGGGGAGGGGAAGACCCTCATTGTGGGTTGTAGGGCCACATATTTGAGGGGGGAGAGAAAGACCCTCCTTGTGGGTTGTAGGGCCACATATTTGAGGGGGGAGGGGAAAAAATAGATCCACTGCCACCTAAAAAGCATATAGTATACGGTGACTAATTAGGACTTTGCTGAAATCAGATGTGTTGAGGCAGAAGGCCCAGATATCACAGCCTAGCTGTAAACTACAACACAATGTGCCAACTGCCCTTTCAAAGGCGAACGAAAAGAAAAAAGATTGCCTACTCGTGATATGACCATTGAGCATCTCGCCCCTGCTATCGCAGCCTAGCTGTAAACCACAAGACCGAGTAAAAGGCACAGATATTGCAGCCTAGCTGTAAACCACAACACAATGTGCCAACCGCCCTTTCAAGAGTTAAAAAAGATCAACTTACGGGGAATCGAACACCGGTCACCTGTGTGACAGGCGGAATACTTAGCACTATATCACTGATGACCCGAGATTTTGGTTCCCATGAAATTATATAATAACGCAAAGCATAGTGCATAGTATTCCTATCCCATATTTTTTACTATTTGACATCTTGAGGCCCTGAATAGGAGTGCCAAACCATGTAATATCGTGTCGGGACCACCCCAGGATTCTGCAATTTTACCAGTTTTCTTCAGTGTGTATACAAGCAAGATTGCAGAACTTGAAACACCAGGTGTTGGAAGATAATTGACATTTGGCGATGATATTCTTGCATATAGGCAGGGGAGTGATATGCAACGGATAGCCTAAGAGCTACAGGCAACTGTAGACAAAGTAATCTGATAATCTGGTAATCTTAGTTTCAGCTTCATAGAAAATGGGTCACCCCATAGCTGCTCCGCTCCTGTGCCAACGAAAAACACACAGAATGTTTATCACAGTCCTTTGTGGAAAGATTGACAGACTGCTGTCTCGGCATCTGCACTGGTAGACACACGCATTAAAAGCATACGGTAGCCATCTGAAGTGCTAACACAAACAGTCCAACATTAGAAAGGCAGTTTATCATGGATGATAGCAGAAGTCATCAACAGATCAGCAGTTGCACACGCGATCAATTTTAATCACAAGTGATGTGATTATCTATACAGTCAGACAATTACTGGTGCCATTGGAATTGGAACTCTACGCTTACTGCTGAAGAGTAGTTGGAGCGCTTATAGGAGTTTTCCGAGTGCTGTGATACGGATTCCTTATTCAGCATTCCCAGTTGGTCTTCTTTCAGGGCAAATCGGTTCCTCCCTGGGAAATAAATTTAAAAACATCCCGGTTATCAATAAAGTCTGAAGGGAAATTAATTTCTATAGTTTTTTTTTTTTTCAGTGGTCTAATAAACAGTGAAATCATAGGGTGCTATTGAAAACAATATTGTCATTTATTTGCAGTAAAGGCAAAAAGGCAGTACTTGAAACTGCGACCGTTTTTCGCTTATTGCTGGCAAAAACACAGAGATGAAAAAATAAAAGAAATGTCTGGGCAACCACAGGTGTCAACAGTTATAAGACAGAGAAGATGGTGCAGAGAAGAAACAAACTTGTTTACTTGTTTCAGTGAATCAGGTTAGACAGGACTAGTTAAATCTAGGGCATCCAGAGACTACTCTCTCACTCTCTCTCACACATCACAGAGAGATTGAGATCTGAAAAATCAGCTATGTAATTAAAGTGTGGATGATATTTCAGTGTGTTGATTCCTGATCCTCCTTCTTCTCCAGTCATGTTCTGTCTTTGAATATCAGGGGTTTTGAAGGGGCATCGGGTGTGAACCTTGGTATGTGCTGTGTCGATGTTGGTGTGTACGACCTCAGATATTCCATCTGTCCATGACTTGCGTGTTAGACCCCAACTTTGCTTTCATTATGTGACAGAGATCTCTCTGGTGCACTATCTGATGTAGTCTTGACACATGTCTGAATGATTTGATTTGTTGCGACTTTTCTCTTGATATAGTTTAGTACTGGTTCCGTCTCACCTTCTTTCCTGATATTGTCATTTCTGATCTTGTCTCGTCTAGTTATATTTAGGATTCATTTAGACATTCATTTATTTTGTTTCTCTTTTTGTTGTCATCGTTAATATCCACATTTGGCACTGGTAACATATTAGTTCTTTTTTGATGATCCTAATGGAAACAAAATGATGACCTGATCATGTCTTGGTTATGCCGTGCATGCTTTCTCAGTGACTTCATTAGCATGCTCAGAAAGATAGAGACTGGCTTGGTCTGAAGACTGTAGTGGTTGGAGTCTCTAAAGCAGATGGGGTTGACTCATATCAGTTTCATATTTGTGTCAGGGCACGCAACGGGCAAGGAAATAAGCAAGCTGAGAGGCTTGCAGGTAAAGCTTGTGTGGAAGACGGATGAGCCATGGACCAGTCAGATATTCTGAATGATCTACAAGAAGTAAGATGTTTGTGATAACTGTAACCAAGTGATGACAGTAAATCTGCAAACATGACCAGACTGCAAGAGCTACATGTTAAAAGAGGTGTGGCCAGACAAGAGTATTATGCAGGTTGTCAAAGAAGAATAAGAAACCAACACAGAACAAATGTCATCAGCCGCTACATACTGCAGGATTTACTAAGGATTGGATCCGAGCACTTATTTACTGAATGGTTCAATGTGCAATGAGGATAATCTTTAGACTAACTAACATGTCCTGAATAAATAACTTGAACTGTTAAGGTTTAACAGATGCTTTTGTTTCTTGGTTTTGGTTAGATGCATATTTTTTACAGGATGTTGCAGAACCAGCTCTATAGTTTTTCAGCTGTTTAAAATCAGTAGTTTGTCATTGCTTTCTTGTACAGTCATTGCTCCATACCATTGGTGAAATCAGTGTAAAGCAGTCTGCTGTCAAATTGCCTGAAGCTGGAATCAAACTGGGTATTTGAGAATTACAAAGCACATTCACGTTACCTAAGTCATAGTTGCCAACGCCTTTATATTCCTAACAATAACAAACCACTTTCTTGATTGTCTATATCATTTATATTAACCATAAATATGTAATATTCTACTTCATTAAGACAAAAAAATGGCCCTTGTTCCCCATCATATTTTGAATGTGAATTTGAAAAAATCTACTTTTTTACAGAAATCTTGAAAGGGGCTGACCTGGACAACTTGTCAACAAAAAAGGTCAGAAAGTTGCTGGAAGAAAAGTTCACCACAGATTTCTCTGAAAGGTAATTCTCACATACTTCAATTTTAAATATGTCTGTATAAAGATATATTTGTGAACCTGTAAGTAATTCATTAAATAATAACCAACCTTTGACAGTTGTTCTAATATTTATGAGTGTAAAAATATTTATAAACAATGTATCTAGAGGTAATGAAGAACCAAGTGCCATCTTCACATGAAAGGTTGGCAGCATTGGATCTCCAGCACTGTGTTTCTTGTCATGCTAGTACCCTTGTTTAGTCTGCTGTTTGTCTTGTGATTTTTTTAAAAATTTTTAGCCTGCTGTATGTTTTTCTCCTCTTGTCTCTTTTTAGTATGCTGTTTGTTTCCTTCCACTTTGTTCAGGATTTCTGTGTCCAGGACTTTACATGAAGTCTTCAAAGTACTCTTGCTGAGTTAGATTTATTCAGTTAATTCATTCGTTCATTCATCAAAAATTTGCATTCATTCATTCACTCTCTCACTCACTCACAATTCATTCACTGATTCATTCATTGTCCTGTAGGGCTCTCAGTCTGTTTGTCCATTCTATTCTATTCTGTGTAGTTACTTGCAGTTGATTGGTCTAAATAAAATATGCAACCAGTACGATATGTCAGATACACATGAAGATGTGGAAATTAATGATTTTTCAAATATACTTTTAATTCTATCAAGTGCTACTTGTGGCTACACTGAGAGCATTAAATAAATTAATCTTTCAATTGATGGTCTTGTACTCATGCTACAAGACTTGCTCGGGGAATTTATAGTTACACCTGAATGTAGGATGCTATGAAGTTTCGCTGTACAAGTGAACGGAATCACATGGCACATACTAGTGTGGTTGTAGTACTGTGACTAAACATAGACTATGTGACTGCATTGTGATGTGAGGAACCAGTGTTTTCTTACATTCTCCCCCCACCCCCATTCCAAAAAAAAAAAAAAAAAAAACATTTCTGGTGTCTGTTGCTAGGTTGGTCTCAGAAATAGTAAAAGTGTATCTTTAGTCTATCGTGTTGATTCAGCTCTGACTACTGTTTTAAACCTGTGGATTGTTTCTGATGTTTCCTTTTCCAAAAATTGTGTACATGTAAATTTGCATGTTTGTCTGGTAAAGATCTGATAACATTCTTTCTTCTTCTTCTTTTCTCTACTCATGCAATGGCTTATGACCTCAGCACATAACATTTATTAAAGGTATTATAATCACGTTTTCATGGGAGCAGTCAGTGTTGATACCTTGGGTTACCTGCTGCATTGGGGGCCTAAACTTGCGTGAGAATACTCTGATATAACATTCATTAAAACGTGAAAAACGTTTGCTACAGGCCAGTGGTGTTAACAGGAAACAGTATAGAAAATTGAAAGGCAGATTTCTGTAGTATGTACTGACCAAATGTGAAAATTTAAAATGACTCATGACAGAATGTTTGGATTGCAGTGAGAAATGATCAGTTTACATACCATGCATTGCTTGGAATTTAAAGAGCTAACTAGTGTATTACCAATAAAGTGATCAAGTTATTTTTTTAACTCCCCCATCTCTGTTCATTTTTCAGCTTTGTGAATGCTTTTCCTGGTATGTTTTTTATTATTATTCTAGATTTCAGGGTTGAGTGGCTTAGTGGTACTGCATTCACCTTTGACTCATGATAGTTGGTTGAAATAAATTTTTTGGGGACAAAATACCAGTAGATTTTGTACATACTCCTGATCCGAGTGTTTGTAGATTTGAAGCCTGTCTTGGATAATAGTGAAACATAGTATTCATGGCAGTTTGCACATGTAAACAAATCATTTGACAGTTGTAAATCTAAAAAGTGATTTGAATAGGGTTATGAGAAAGTTCAAAAATTAGAAAAATCCATGCCAAAAAGCCCTATTGATAAGTCTTCTTATAATGTTTGGCTGTTCTGCAAGCTGCAAATTCAGTTGAAGAGAATCTGATTAGAGTAATGGTTGAACAGTACTTTTTTCCTGCCGAGGCCTTTCTGAAATGCTTTCACGAATAGTTGCACCAGTGTCTGGTCCCAAGGAAACAAAACTGACTGGCATTAGGATTTCAGGAACTTGTTATGATGTCGGGCCCAAACATAGCCTAATTGGGCTTTCATTCATGCTTTCTCACCTGTGACACGAGCTTGTCTGTGTTACAGGGGTGTAAAAATGTTGTAGGTTTGCGAAGAGCTTTGTATATTGTGCGTAAGATAGGTGGTGAGCTACGCAGCAACATTGCGTATATAACGTTCAGGTACAACATGAATTTAGATCAGCTGTCAGCATTGATGAGCGACAAGGAGAAGAGCATTACTTTTCTGCAGCAAGAGGAGTTTTTAGGGTGCAGCAGAAAATGTTAACAATTCTGAAGCCATGGAATTTACTCTGGCCTCTCTCGTGGGACCTAGGCTGAGGCTGTGGAGTAGTGGGGTTAGGGTCAGTTCTTTATGTTCTGAAGTCGTTAAAAGCAGTTTAGTATAGAACACGCGACATCATCGCTGATAGCATCGAAGACAAGATGACATGACACCCCTGTAACATAGACTAGCCCTGTGTCACAGGTGAGAAAACATGAGTGAAAGCCTGAATACGCTATGTTTGGGCCGGGAATCATAATAAGAACCGGATTTCACATCTCCAACTTCCCTGTATGGGTTCCGGGGCGCCATTTTGGGCGAAAGAATAATAGACCCACTGGCCTTCCCTAACACATATGTCATAAAATGCAACTAATTAGTGTTATTTCCTTTGAAGTTGGCGTACATCTGCCTCAGAGGCCAGGAACCAACATTTTATGCATATATGTGTGTGTGTGTAAGCCAAATGTGTAAAACTGAGGTTTATGAAAAACTCAAGTTCTGGAACATGACTAAAATTCAGAAGTGGATTACCAATCTGAACTTTTCTCTGGAATGTACAACTGGTGTATGCGAAGAAGGAGATCTGCAACTGAGTAATAGTATTTTTCCTATGCACAGGCCAGATAATCTTTGAACATGTTCAGAGAGGAGATGGACCTTGACAAGTAGATCTCTCATCCTGTTCACTTGCAGTGTTGTCTTTTTTCCTACATGCTACCACTGTGACCCGTAAAGAGTTGAGTTAACCTAATTTGTAAAAAAAATGTTAAGAAATATAAGTGGTGTGCAGTGTCTTAACAGCCCAGTGGTCTGGGTTCAGTATTCAGTTCAGGGTATTTTTTCCCAATCAACATGGCTTTAGTTGGAAAAAGTCTTGAGGGATGGGTATGATAGATTCTCCTGAGAAAGCAAGCTTTTTAGTTTGGTTTGTGAATGTTCATCCTCATTGTGCTCAGATCTCAGATAACTTCATACTTCTGGAGTCTTCTCACTTAGACCGCTCAGGAAGAATCTCAGCATAGTAAACAGCTTCTGTAGCACTGCTGGAGATTCAGATAATTTAAATTGACAATCTCCAAGTGCATATTTTTACATATTGATGATAAGCCTGCAGTAACACACGTAGATGTATGATGGGCATCTCCAAGTGCACATATTCACATATTGATGATGAGCCTGCAGTAGCTCAAGTGTGTGTATGATGTGCACATATTTGACTGTAGATAATGGGCACACTAGTAGAATTATGTCCTTGTTGTGCACCTGTAAGTGCACACATTTGGATAATAATAATGAGAACACTAGCAGAATATGTATTTTGAACAAGTAAATGAAAAGATGTCCTTTGCCAAGTTTGAACAATGTTAACAAGAGAGGTTTCGAAACATTGGTGGGTATCTTTTCTGTACCACAAGGTTTTTATCTTGAACAGGATGAAACCACAGGGTTTTCAAAAGCAGTAATGGTCCTGAAGTACTGACACTTTTAGACATCTGATTCAGTCGGCACGAACATGATCTAGCATAATATTTTTTTTTTTTTCAAGTCTGAAGATAGGAGTAGGTAAGCTCTTGAAGTGACACGGAACTGATTTGTTCATCGTGATTGTATCCGCCAGCAACGATATTAAGTATGAACCTAATTTGTTTATTGTTGTCTTTATGGTGTCTTTTTGATTAAAACTGAGTGTTTTTTGTTTCTATACAGGAAGAAAGAAATCGACAAACTTGTGATGAAAATGATTAATGAAGATGAGGAGACTGGTAAAGAAAAATCTAAAAAGAAAGAGGAAGAAAGCAAAAAGAAAGACTTAAAGGAGGAAAGCAGCAAGAAAAACTCTAAAGAGGAAGAAAGTAAAAAGAAAAGCTCCAAAGAGGAAGAAAGTAAAAAGAAAAACTCAAAAGAGGAGAAGGGTAACAAGAAAAACTCCAAAGAAGAAGACAGTAAAAAGAAAAATTCAAAGGAAGAGAGTAAAAAGGCAGATTCAACAGAGAAAGAAGAAGAAAATAATGGTCACAATGGTGTGGGCAGCGGCAGAGCAAGTGATGCAGAATCAGGAGACGAAGTTTGTATAACCTCTTGTGATATTTTTTATATTCAACTTTCGGTTGATGAATTATTATAATATTTTTTTGTCTGAATTATTATTACATTTATATTAAACGGCAGTAGCATAAAGAGAGATAACTCACTAAAACATCTAGGAATTAATTCTGACAGAGACTAGAGTCTGTCTTCTAAACACCATGTGGAAGAGGTAGTTTTAAAGATAAGGAAAGGATTCAGTGCTTTGAAGATGATGGAATCAGCGGACATGGGACGGGAAATGCTCTGTGCTCTCTTCCAGCAACTGATTATTTTGGTGATGGAGTCTACTTTGGGACTGCTAACATTATCTCATGGAGTCCACTTTGGGACTGCTAACATTATCTCATAGAGTCCACTTTGGGACTGCTAACATGATCTCATGGAGTCTACTTTGGGACTGCTAACATGATCTCATGGAGTCCTGGACTGCTAACATGATCTCATGGAGTCCCGGACTGCTAACATGATCTCATGGAGTCCCGGACTGCTAACATGATCTCATGGAGTCCCGGACTGCTAACATTATCTCATGGAGTCCCGGACTGCTAACATGATCTCATGGAGTCCCGGACTGCTAACATGATCTCATGGAGTCCCGGACTGCTAACATGATCTCATGGAGTCCCGGACTGCTAACATTATCTCATGGAGTCCCGGACTGCTAACATGATCTCATGGAGTCCCGGACTGCTAACATGATCTCATGGAGTCCCGGACTGATAACATGATCTCATGGAGTCCTGGACTGATAACATGATCTCATGGAGTCCTGGACTGATAACATGATCTCATGGAGTCCACTTTGGGACTGCTAACATGATCTCATGAAGTCCACTTTGGGACTGGGACTGCTAACATGATCTCATGATCTCATGGAGTCCACTTTGGGACTGCTAACATGATCTCATGGAGTCCACTTTGGGACTGCTAACATGATCTCATGGAGTCCACTTTGGGACTGCTAACATGATCTCATGGAGTCCACTTTGGGACTGCTAACATGATCTCATGAAGTCCACTTTGGGACTGCTAACATGATCTCATGGAGTCCACTTTGGGACTGCTAACATGATCTCATGGAGTCCACTTTGGGACTGCTAACATGATCTCATGGAGTCCACTTTGGGACTGCTAACATGATCTCATGGAGTCCACTTTGGGACTGCTAACATGATCTCATGGATCCACTTTGGGACTGCTAACATGGGAGTCCACTTTGGGACTGCTAAACATGATCTCATGGAGTCCACTTTGGGACTGGAGTCCACTTTGGGACTGCTAACATGATCTCATGAAGTCCACTTTGGGACTGCTAACATGATCTCATGGAGTCCCACTTTGGGACTGCTAACATGATCTCATGGAGTCCACTTTGGGACTGCTAACATGATCTCATGGAGTCCACTTTGGGACTGCTAACATGATCTCATGGAGTCCACTTTGGGACTGCTAACATGATCTCATGGAGTCCACTTTGGGACTGGACTGCTAACTAATGATCTCATGGAGTCCACTTTGGGACTGCTAACATGATCTCATGGAGTCCACTTTGGGACTGCTAACATGATCTCATGGAGTCCACTTTGGGACTGCTAACATGATCTCATGGAGTCCACTTTGGGACTGCTAACATGATCTCATGGAGTCCACTTTGGGACTGCTAACATGATCTCATGGAGTCCACTTTGGGACTGCTAACATGATCTCATGGAGTCCACTTTGGGACTGCTAACATGATCTCATGGAGTCCACTTTGGGACTGCTAACATGATCTCATGGAGTCCACTTTGGGACTGCTAACATGATCTCATGGAGTCCACTTTGGGACTGCTAACATGATCTCATGGAGTCCACATGATTTGGGACTGCTAACATGATCTCATGGAGTCCACTTTCTGCTAACTTTGGGACTGCTAACATGATCTCATGGAGTCCACTTTGGGACTGCTAACATGATCTCATGGAGTCCACTTTGGGACTGCTAACATGATCTCATGGAGTCCACTTTGGGACTGCTAACATGATCTCATGGAGTCCACTTTGGGACTGCTAACATGATCTCATGGAGTCACTTTGGGACTGCTAACATGATCTCATGGAGTCCACTTTGGGACTGCTAACATGATCTCATCTCCATGGAGTGGAGTCCACTTTGGGACTGCTAACATGATCTCATGGAGTCCACTTTGGGACTGCTAACATGATCTCATGGAGTCCACTTTGGGACTGCTAACATGATCTCATGGAGTCCACTTTGGGACTGCTAACATGATCTCATGGAGTCCACTTTGGGACTGCTAACATGATATCATACCCAAATAGAGAACGCATATAAAATGAAGCCATGCGAGTCATTTTAGGTGTACACAAGACATGCCAATTGTGTGCATGCAACATATATTTTCACAAACTGTATATGAGAGATACAGGGTTTTACAGGCGAAAATGTATCTTAAGGTCGCAACAGATAGGGAATACCTTCTGCATGGGGCCTTAGGGGATAGCAAGGGATAACGGTTGAAAAGAGATGGTGCTTGGATGACACAGGCAGAAGTCACGATCAGAACTGTGCTACTGACAAGAAAGTGCAAAGTGAAGAATGGGTTATAGTGCCCCTTAGCACAGAGTGATAGTTACCTTGGACCGAGGGTGCCGGGAATGGATAGCTGGTGAAACAGAATCAGCGGTGCAAGAGCTGATGAATGATAGTTCTTGCCCCAGTCACATAATATACACACATGGGTCTGTAGTGAGAGGTAAAAATAGTGGGGAGGGGGAGGGGTTATTGCAAAAAGTGAATGGGCACTGCTTGACAACAGAGAGCCTCACATACAATGTCACTACATCCAGTATGAGAATGGAGGTGGAGGCAGTCACAGCAGCTTTTTGATGGCTTGAGAGCAGCACAGCTGGATGTGTTGTAATTGTAACAGACTCACAGAGCATGCTTCAGAAAGTTGAAACTGGTGTCCTGCACACAGAGTGGCTTGCATCTCTTGATCAGATCCAGATCAAGAGCTTATCATGGATTTTCTGTCCAAGGTATTCAGAAGTACAAGGTAACAAGCAGGCTGATAGATTAGCTGCTGCTGCTTCTATGGGCAGTGAGCTACTATGTGAGAAACGGATGTGTGAAGGCTCTATGGGATCAAATAGACAGGGCAAAAGAACAGATAGGGAATCCATACATTAAAAGACTAATTTAATGGTTGGTGAGTAGAGGTTCTGAAAGATATTCAACACTAAAGGGAAACAGAGGCTGATTTTTAATCAGGTTGCAATTAGTACCATTAGCATGTTAACTGTTGATCGGTTACTGAAGAAGGGGATGGAGGACGTGGGGGAATGTCCAGAGTTAGACAGCAACAGTGCCAGCACACTTTAAAGTCCACAATAAACAGTACGTTTCAACTTTCAACTTGAAATGCTTTATTGGCTCTTCCAAGATGCACATCATCCTATGTCTACTGTCGCTAACACTAACAGTCTAAGTTTGGAAAGCAGGTTCTGGATCCTTCTTCAAGCATAAATACTGGTATCACCACTTACAGCATATTCCTCCGGCAACAAATCTCCCCTTTCAGGCATTCACAGTCGGTCAGCGTCGGGATCCATTGATTGTTGATTACCATTGACCACTGCCGTGCCTGTCCCACTGCCATTTTATCGCCTATCATGTGGCCAGATACACTTCGCTGTAGGCTGCTTGTGTAAATTTAACTTGCTGGTACATGCACACATTCATTCTACACTTACGGCTCGTCCAAGAGCCAAACACAGAATTTTCCTTAGTCCTCTCACCCTTATGATTATCCGTTCATTTCCCACACAATTTCTTAACATCGCTCAGTTATTCTCATGCTGTACAATCGTTACGCAAAATCTCTTGTTTGTCTTTTCTGACATGTCTTTCTTAAGCCCCGCCTCTTACACATAATTTATGCTAACTTGATGTTTACTTAATACATCATATAGTGTCAGATTACAGTCAGAAATTATTGGCAACTGTAGACAGAAAACTATTGACAAACATGATAGTCAATACCGTACAGCATAGTGGTTAGAGAGAGCACCTTTTGGCACCGTTGTCTTTCCAGACAATAGTGCTATACTATTCAGACTGAAAAGTACTTTATACGAAGCGAACAGAAGGGCCCATCCCAAAATCTTTTCCTTCCCTGATGTTGTGAGGCATTCCAAGAGTAGAGGAAAGAAGAAGAAGTGCCGTAGAAATGTGCCTTTTTAATGCTGGGTTGGATCCCAACTGCAGGCAGTTGGGCAGAAGACCGCCTTGTATTGGTTTTGACAGTGGTATGGAGAGCCGAAAATCCAGAAAGCCTTAACAAACAACAGAACATAAATTTGCCTAGGAAAACCACAACAGCCAAAAGATGTTGAAGCTGGTTCTGCAACATTCTGTAAAGGACAGGCTCCTAAAAGTAGGAAGGTGTGGGGATTACAGCCCCTGGTGATGGAGAGAGTGTTTAGCAGGACCCGCTGCCTTTAAGAAAAGCCTTCTGCAGTTAGGCATTGTGATTTCAGAATCATTGTTGCCCTTACAACAGTTTGTAACTTGATGATAACTTATTTGGAAGCTGCAGAGATGTGGTTTTATAGACGATGATGAGAGTACTCTGAACAGATGAGATGAGTAACGAAGACATCTTAAAAGAAACTGGCTCACGAAGAGAACTGATTGCCCACATCAGAAAGAGACAATCTACATTCTTTGGTCATGTGATGAAAAGGAAAAAAAACTGGAGTACATCGTGACGGTAGGAAAGTTGTAGTGGAGGATGATGTTCTGACACAGAACCAGAATAATAAATCTAGAAAAATAAACCCAAAATAATAAATTCAGAATAATAAAGGACCTTTTTGCACTATTGGCTCATGGGTGAGATGGTGCTAGACCCCTGTTGTTTTAAAATACCATTTGGCATTCAATAGATGAGGCAGTTATCATGATGCCAGCCGCATTTACTTCCCAGGTTGGCAGCCATAGGTCAATCATTACACCCCCCCCCCCCCCCCCAAAAAAAAAAAACCAGCATAGGGGAAATCAGAATCATCAACTTTAAGCTTGCTACTAGCACAGAGAAAATCAAAATCATGTATCAACTTTGAGCTTACCATTAGCACAGAGAAAATCAAAATCATGTATCAACTTTGAGCTTGCTACCAGCACAGAGAAAATCAAAATCATGTATCAACTTTGAGCTTGTTACTAGCACAGAGAAAATCAAAATCATGTATCAACTTTGAGCTTACCATCAGCACAGAGAAAATCAAAATCATGTATCAACTTTGAGCTAACTACTAGCATGGGGAAAAGCAAAATCATGTACCAACCAGCACTAGGCAAAGTTGTATACTGAACTAACCATTTTGTTAATTGGCAAGAAATTAAAGTCTGTAGATAGATTCATGTGTACACTGTCTCAGAATGTCACTATCTATTATGTGTCTGCATGTCCATGTGTTTGTCTGTGGGTGCATGCACATGTGTCTGCGTGTCCATGTGTTTGTCTGTGGGTGCATGCACATGTGTCTGTGTGTCCATGTGTTTGTCTGTGGGTGCATGCACATGTGTCTGTGTGTCCATGTGTTTGTCTGTGGGTGCATGCACATGTCTGCATGTGTAGAACCTGCTTACACGAATTCCAGGGGACCCACACAACAACAAAATCAAGAGTTTGTTACATGAATCCATGCTAAACTATACAATAATAAAACCTCCTTGCTGGGGCATAAATTGTGTTCGTGATAATCAAGCATTCATCTTAAGTTAGTTTCTGTTAATGAGGTTTTACTGTGTGTGTATGTGTGTATATATATATATATATATATATATATATATATATATATATATATATATATATATATATATATATATATATATATATATATATATATATATATATATATATATATATATAAGTTATTATTTATCATTGTTTTCCCAGGTGCCAAAGAAAAAAGCAAAGAAAGCCGCCAATTTGAAGGTAAATATTGTTTGTACATTGGTGTTTACAGGGGAAGGTACTCCCATAGCAGATAAATTCTGTTGTGGTGTTTAGTGTTGAACCTTCACATCTTATAAGTCATGTCCACTGAACTCACTTGTTAATCTCTTCTGCCCCGAAAGATCTACAAACAGTCCTCTATTTTGTGTGTGTGTGTGGTTAAATTGAGCCTAGGCTTGTATTGGTCAGAATAACTAATCCGGAGAATTGGTTCTTGACCAGTGTTTTGTGAGGCAAGTCACCGATCACGATGCCACCACAACACAAGGTAAAAGGACTTTCTCCCCATGCCTTCAGGCCTAATGGAGACCTATATTGTATAGACCAGTGGGCACTCTGTGGGTGATGTCGCCAGCTGCCATTACTTTCCAGGACTTTACCTGATACCCATTTATGGCTGAATGGACCTAGTAGTCAAGCTCATTTTTATTTTTCAAGTTGGACTCCATCAGGACCTGAATCCAGGACTTTCGGATGGATCTGCTGACGAGCGACAACTCAGAGTAGATGAAAACAAAAATGTGCTTGGCTTTTTTTTTTTTTTTTTTTAAATAGTTATAAAACTATTTCATTTACAAATAAACTGGGGGAAAAAAATGTTAGTATAATGGATTATTACAAGTACATATGCATTTATTTTCAGAAATGTTTGAAACTTCCTAACACACACACACACACACACACACACACACACACACCCCCCCTCCCCCTTTTCCCCAGGTTGGAGACCACTGGTGTAAACAGAAATGATATTAAAGCAGTGTTCCCCACTGTAATGTGGAACAAAAGACACAAACAATCAATTGCACAATAGATTGCCTGACATTGTTCGCTGTATCTCATCATTTGCATGCTGCAGTAGGGATACAGAAAGGACATGACACAAAATGAATATAATAATGGATCTCTGCCATTGTTTAGGTCCTCAGTATGATTCTTAATTGTGTTTGTTTTCTGTTTATGTGGACAGAAAAGGAAATCAGCAAGTAAAGCAGATGACAGTGAAGATCCTGTCATGTCCAGTGTCAAGCAGGTTTGTTAGTTTCAACATATCATGTCATGTGTGTAGTTTGGATCCATTGTTCCATGTGCAATTGTACATATTGTCTCACATGCATGCATAGTTTTCACAAATTGTTTTACATGCAGTTTTTGTGTGCATTGTTTCACATGCACAGTTTTTGTATATTGTTTCACATACACAGTTTTCACATACTGTTTTACATGCACAGTTTTTGCATATTGTTTCACTGGCGTTTTTTTTTTTTTTTAATCCAGAAACCGTGAGTTGTAAACCCTTTGGCACGGTACTATGGATAGCTCAACCCTTCAGCTGTGATTCCATTATATGTAACCTAAATCTGGGAGAAATGTGGCTTTTCTGCCTGCCCCTGGGCATGAACCCGGACCACAAGTAGTTCGTCACTCGGCTGTAGCGACATCAGCGTCAACCAGCTACGCAAGCGAGCCTGGCTGTTTCACATACATAGTTTTCACATTCTGTTTCACATGCACAGTTTTTGCTTATTTCACATACATAGTTTTCACGTACTGTTTCACATGCACAGTTTTTGCATATTGTTTCACATACATAGTTTTCACATACTGTTTCACATGCACAGTTTTTGCATATTGTTTCAGATACATAGTTTTCTCATATTGTTTCACATGCATAATTTTCACATGCACAGTTTTCACATATTCTTTTACATACAGTTTTCATGTTTGTTTCACATTAATAGTTTTTATTTATTGTTTCATGTGCATAGTTTTTACATATTATCACCTAGTTATTGTCACCCCTAAATGTTCCAGTCCTGCACACACAACTAGTTTTTGAGGAGGGAGGGTAGCTTTGCAATTCAGTCCTCAGACTGTGGGATAGTTGCTGGAGCTAGGGTGTTGTGCTTTCTGTGGATGCTCTCTGCAGGTGGTTAGCCATTTTGAAGAGACAGACAGAGCCACAGAGGATATAACCCAGTGCAATGAAGTAGTACTCTCGACTTTAACCTTTAACCTTGTAACATTAAGCCATTTGTAGACTTAGTCCTGATTTGTTGGATTTTGCAGCTGAAGTCTTATGGGATGTGATATTACCTAACAGCAACCTTTAGTCTAGTCTCGTTAATCGAAGTTTCAAAATCACTGCAGACAGCTAGGTCGCCTCATAACAGCTCCTTTCCTGTGTCAGTGCAAATTGCACAAAATGTCCTTGGCTGTCCCATTAAAAGCTAGTTAAAAACTTGTCAGTCCCAGCAAAATCTTAAAGCTTGCACCTGCAATTAAAAATGCATAAGGCAGCTTTCAGATATCCTAACACTAACAGTCCCACACTAGAATTGTAGGTCACCAGCCTTTAGTCATCTCTTATAACATGCAGGCTAGGTTACAGAATGATTATTCTTCGCTTCTCTAACAAACTGGCACCTCATGTGGATCACTGTCTGTGTTCATGAATGTGCCTCACAATACAAAGGATTAATTATTTCCTCATGGTTGTAGTTAGTCTCGTCTGCTCCTCTGTGCTCACCGGCTGTAAATTCTGACTTAAAATTCCAGGTGTTAGTCTGCCTGCAGACTTTAGCCTTCGTTCCATGACTTGAGTTTTGTGTGCACATCTGTTTTACATATCTGACTCATTTGTGTGCATACTGTTGGTTCCTTGCCTCTCAGACAGATGCACTCTGACTTTGAAGAAAACCTTCTAATTAATTGACTTACAACAAGGCTGTTAGGGAGGCAATGGGACTGTTCTTTTTTCCCCACACAGTGGGGCCTGGAACCCACACAGTGGGGCCTGGAACCCACACAGTGGGGCCTGGAACCCACACAGTGGGGCCTGGAACCCACACAGTGGGGCCTGGAACCCACACAGTGGGGCCTGGAACCCACACAGTGGGGCCTGGAACCCACACAGTGGGGCCTGGAACCCACACAAGGTTTTGATTAATGATCTTTCAACACCCACAGTTGTGTTCCTTATTTGTGAGGTAGCATTTTAAATTCCTCAGTGTATTAACTGTAACCAGTATTTAAAAACTTAAGAGCCAGTGACTTGTGATTTTTGTTTAGATGGATGATGAAGATTTGGCTAAGAAATTACAAGAAGAGGAACTTGCTCCAAGGCGTCGAAGAGCTGCAGCTGTAAGTAACTGTATTATAGATTTTTTTTCTGTTCATTGTTCATATAGCTGTGTTGTTGACCTGATTCTGTTTGACACTAGGTTTGTTTCTGTTCATGTAGCTGTGTTGTTGACCTGATTCTGTTTGACACTAGGTTTGTTTCTGTTCATTTAGCTGTGTTGTTGAACTGTTTCTGTTTGACACTAGGTTTGTTTCTGTTCATGTAGCTGTGTTGTTGACCTGTTTCTGTTTGACACTAGGTTTGTTTCTGTTCATGTAGCTGTGTTGTTGACCTGATTCTGTTTGACACTAGGTTTGTTTCTGTTCATGTAGCTGTGTTGTTGAACTGTTTCTGTTTGACACTAGGTTTGTTTCTGTTCATGTAGCTGTGTTGTTGATCTGATTCTGTTTGACACTAGGTTTGTTTCTGTTCATGTAGCTGTGTTGTTGACCTGATTCTGTTTGACACTAGGTTTGTTTCTGTTCATGTAGCTGTGTTGTTGACCTGTTTCTGTTTGACACTAGGTTTGTTTCTGTTCATGTAGCTGTGTTGTTGACCTGATTCTGTTTGACACTAGGTTTGTTTCTGTTCATGTAGCTGTGTTGTTGAACTGTTTCTGTTTGACACTAGGTTTGTTTCTGTTCATATAGCTGTGTTGTTGAACTGTTTCTGTTTGACACTAGGTTTGTTTCTGTTCATATAGCTGTGTTGTTGAACTGTTTCTGTTTGACACTAGGTTTGTTTCTGTCCATATAGCTGTGTTTTTTAACTGTTGCGTTTTGACGCCTAAGTTTGTTTTCATTTGATATTGTGGATATTTCTGAACATTGTTTATTAAGTTGTGATTATTTGACATATATGTACAACAATTCATTTACACATACATAACTAATTATTTACATAGTAAAGGGTCATAGATATGTTTCTGTTTCCTTAATTTGCCCCCCCCCCCCCCCCACCCCTCATGTGTTTAAGATGTTACTGAAAATAGTTTACCAATATTAGTTTCAGCCATTGCTGAAGAAGGACAGAGAAAAAGATACTGACAAAAAGAAGAAACGTAAGTTTAAATTTAATGAAGTTTATATGTGCTTTTCAAATCAGTAACATTCTTTATTTGTATGTTAAACTGCCTGTCACATGGTCATTTGTTACTTATCTGTAATTTTATAGTACGTCCCTAAACTTCATATTATGGTAAATTGTTACATCTCTGTAACATTATAGCAGCTTGCATATCCTTTACAGGATGTTGCAGAACCAACCTCAGCAATTTTTGGCTGTTTGCTTTCACTAGGCTATTTTATGTTCAGTAGTTTGCCATTGCTTTATGAATCACTGGTGCTGCATAACTTTGTTGAAGTTAATGCAAAGTGGTCTGCTGCCAAATTGCATGCAGCTGGAATTGAACCATGGATTTGGAGATTACAAAATATGTTCGCATTGCTTAAGCCACAGATGTTGAGATTGATGTATAATAGATTATCAACTGTTATGTATGGTAAATTGTTACACTACTGTATGGTACATGTATATAGCACATCGTCTTCTTCATTTGTTCTTAAAAGGGTAATTGGCATGTTGTTTACAGCTAGGCTGTGATATATACACCTTTAAGCCCAGCACGTCCAATTTCGGCAGACCCCTCATTTTTATGACATGCATGTTAGAAGGCAAAGGTCAACTTTCTTTTCCTAGATTGAGGTCCAGGGAGCAGCAGGGTATTTTGCATAATAAATAGTTCCTGTATGTGTTTATTACATCATATAATGTGTTTACTACATCACAGAATGTGTTTACTACATCACAGAATGTGTTGTTTTCATGGCAAATTGGTTTTCAAAATGACAGATAGCAGCGGTGTTTATTTTCGCTGGCCGTCAGTTCTCTTGGATTGTTCTGTTTCCTAATCATGGACTGCTGATATGTGCGCATGTCTAACGCAGATTACTATGTGTTTTTCGTGGGAGCAGCGTGTATTGTGGTTGTGCTATGTTGGGGTGGGATAATGACCGATAGTTTTAGCAGCTTCGACCGCGCAGCCTTCACAATGTTTCGATTGAGGCGGTCCACTCGGGAAGACAGAATCTCGTCAGCAGGGGACTGCAACTGTCTAGAGAGCAAACTCGATAAAAGCTATCCCCAGAAACAGAATGTGTCAACCATATATTTGGTGGGGAGGAATCGACACATACAGTTAACTCAAAGGCCATGGCAGAATGTTACAGCCCTTTATATTTTTACTACATCACAGAATGTGTTTTTTTCATGGCAGATTTTTACAGTCCTGTATTTGTTTTGAAAACTGAATTTTCTGCTACACATTATGCGAGGCTGGGCAGTATAAGCGATTCTTTTACAAGTCAGCTACACCAAAGTGGCATCTTTCAGTGACTTAACCCGGATCTTTCAGTGACCAAATCTGGAACTTTCAGTGACCAAACCCAGATCTTTCAGTGACCAAACCCAGATTATTCAGGGACCAGGTCCAGATCTTTCAATGACCAATCCCAGCTCTTTCAGTGATCAGTATCAGATCTTTCAGTTACTAGATCTTTCAGTGACCAAACCAAGTTGTTGGTATGTCTGTTTTGCCATAAAGATGTTTTTGTGTGTGAATATTTAAAAAAAAAATTTATTTGAAAACTGTTAATTAAAATGTCATAACTATGCAGAATTTCTCTTTTCCTTGGCTGAGTACAGATGGCAAGTCAAGAAGTGCTGATGACTTTGTAGTTTACAGCGATGGAGAATCTTCAGGTACTTGTAAACCATTTCTTCTTGTGAAGTCTTACATCTGGCCTGAGCAGTCATGCTTTGTCACAGCCGCTGTTCTTTAGAAGCATATATGAATGTATGAAACAGGTTGAAGTATGGTAAGGCTGTTGAAATACAGTTTAGAAATAAACAGAAAATGGCAAGGTTCAGCTAATATGGACTCGAGTGCTAGCTGAAATGGCTGGGATTTTTTCACGTGAACTTGGACTTCTAGTAATTCCCCCTGGTCTTTGTGTAGTGAGATAGGACACACGTGTGCATTGTTGTGCACATAAAAAATCCCTTGGCAGTTGGAAATTGCAAAGGCTAGCCTAACGGCGCTGCCCTGGCAAAAATGTGGAGTTAAAAATCTACCCTAAGTATTTCAGGATCCTCACCGGTGCTACAGAGCCTGTGCACTGACTGTGCTGAGTTTCTTCATACTCAAGCTTGAGTTAGAAGAAGAACCGAGCACTTATGGGTACTAGCCATGTGCCATGATGTTTATCCGTTTTTCAAACTTCAAGTCTTATGCCTAAATTTTAATTTTGCGAGCACAAATCTGGCTTATTTGAATGCAGAATTTTGGTTACATCTCAGGCAGATGCACTCTGACATTGAAAGAAACATCCCTGATTAGTCAGCTTTTATCACATGCTTTTTGGAGGGAAAGGGGGGGGGGGAGCAGGGCCCTTTCGACTACAACTGGGACCCTGGGCTCACACAGGGAAAGAGGTGCACAAATTTTAGTGATTAATTTACAGAAATAAGTCTAATAAATCAGCTTCATGAACAATAGACTAGTCAGAATGAGATTAGATGGAGTTGAAAATATGTACAGAATAAAAGTAAAGGACCTTTTTCACACCTTCGATCATATAGGGCATGACATATATTTAAAGACAAGTGGGCTCTTGGTGGTTGATGTGGTCAGCATCATGCAGGGTGTTGATTATGGTCATACTTGAATGCACTTTTTTCCATGAACAAAACTTGTGGTGCTCTCTGCAGAGCACAGAACAATTAATAGGTAATGCATGTACATGTCCATATGTGATACAAATGTGTTGGACCAGTATACTGTGATTTTAGGAGTCGCCATGGTCGGTAGGTCATGGATTCGCTACTCGGCGAGCTGGACTTTTTTCAAAAATGACCTTGGCTCCCAGGTAGACCCAGCCTTGAGTGGGTACGGGGTGCAGTCCCAGGAAGTAAAGGCGGCCGGAGGTGATGCTGACCACATCACCCATCTTGTGCCGATAGGCCTATAAAATATAGGTCTAGCCCTATGTGCCTAAAGGCGTGAAAAAGAGTCCTATACTTTTTAAAAAACTACTTAATGTGATTTTAATCATAAACTGATTTGATAGAAAATCACATGTTTCTTGTCATGTCATGTTTTGTATGTAAAGTGAAGACTATGTTTATAATCAGCATTTTAAGGTATGCTGCTTTTAGAGATGCGGTTATGGAGGAAAATTTGTGAATTAGAATTGATTAATATCCAACGTTATCGTCCTAAAAGATGGAAAGGTGCCAGCAAGACTAAAGAGATACTGCAATGGTTTCTGCTTTCTGTTTTATGAGAGAAAGTCTAGTCTGGATTAGTAGAAGTGACAAGGACCTAAGAAAATGCTTCCACTTATCTGGACTTCTACTTATCCAGACAGCACACACAAGAGAGAAAATTGCTGGGACTAAGCTGGTCATGTCGACTTAACCGAAATTCGACTTATCTGAGTTCAACTTAAGTGGACTTGACTGTATAACAGAATTGGCTGGGACTTTGAAAAGGAATATGAGTACCAACTCTACATTCTGTGTTCCATTGTTATGTTATCTCTTAGATATCAAGGTTTAGACAATTGTAATTTGTTGTGTTTGCTTGCTTGCAGGATCCTAAAATACCAACAGTTGATGATGTGATGCTAACATGGAAACTCTCTTTGGTATGTTTAAAGTCATGGCAGATTGTTGATTTAGTTTGGATCCTTGGGCAATAAAATACTATAGCAGAAGGTATGGTACCAGGAAGGAGGGGCAGGGGCCGACCAACAAAAATATATGCACAGGATATCAGTGACTCCTTTAGTATGAAAGTACATGAGGCGGGAGAGCTGGTGAGAGACCGAGTTTCTTTCAGGCAGACAGTGATTACAGCGACGTTCTGCAAAGGACCTGCTACATGATGATGATGAGGCTTGGGCAAGATGAGATTCTGGACAGCCTGTTATGGCATGGAGGTGTGTCAGCACATGAGTCTGATACATGCTGTTGTGCAGGTTTTGTAGGGGCATGATAACAACACCTGCTTGGTGAGGCACTTGATGTTGATACAAATCTGCCTTCTGTGCAGATTTGAACAAAGGAACTTTGGGTCAGCAGGCAACTGTCTAACCCTTAACTGATTTTTGTTTACATGTATCTTTCTATAGATAGGTGGTGAATTGATGCATGACAAGGCAGATGTCAAGGCCCTTTGGGAACAAGCAACGGAATCAGTAGAGAAAGAAGATTATTTTGGCCTGGAAAGAAGAGGCACCTGGGTGTAACCAGAGGGTCTGGCTGGCTCACTACACTCTGAGGAAAGGCAAGACGGACATATAACCAGATTGTGACCGGTACCATCAGTATTCGAAATCTGCGCTGGCTGCTGAAGATGAGGACGGAGCACGCATGGGAATGCCCCGAGTGCTGTGATGTCAATTCTTGACTCAACTCAACATTCCCATAGATAACAGCCTCTGACTCTGTAGCACACATCCCTTGATGCATGAGAAAGGCGTGCTCATTTCTCCGTCCTGTGTACACCTGCCCTGACATATTCAAGTTTGTTCAGACAATTGTCAGAAATGTATTGTCTTCTTGGTGAACTACGATGTGGCAGCACTCTTTATATGGGACCCTTTTCCACACCTTCTGGGCATATAGGACTAGACTGGTATTTTGTAGGTAAAATGGAATTGGTATATGATGGGGTCAGCATTACACCAGCTATCTATACTTCCCAGGACTTTACCTGGTACCCACTCAAGGCTGGGTCGACCTGGGAGCAAAGGTCAGTTCTTAAAAAAAAAAAAAACCTGGCTTTGTTCAGATTCAAATCCGCCACCTTCAGACGCCTCTTTGGCCAGCTTCTGGCTGCTACATCACTGCGGCTGTCTCTTTATTTAGGACTCACGAATTGTGTTATTCTGTTGCTTAGAGGTTAGTAAATGGGTTAGTAAGGTCCTCGAGTTGTAAGTTCAATTTTTGGGGTGGACAGTTTATTTAAAATATCGTTCTTATAGTTTTTGGACTGTTGTTTGAGAGTCGCACCATGGGAGGGATTAGAGCCTGACCACCTAATGTTTCTAAAGACAGCAGCGCGTAGACTGTAGCCAACCTTTAAAATGGAGATGGCCCAAAATCATTATAAAAAAAATGTGTATGTGCTATGTTGAGGGAAGATGTGTATTTAAAAAGTCAGTTGCATGTCCTATCAGGCCATTGCAGAAACAACCATAGCATTTTTTTAATCGTTGTATTTCTAGGCAAATTTACCATTGTCGGCTGAATAGTCGGCTCTTGATACCACTGTCAAAACTAACACAAGGCGGTCTGCTGTAAGATCATTTGCAGCTGAGATCGAACCTGGTACCCTGGCATTACAAAGCATGTTCGCTGTGCTTGAGCCATAGACACCAACATAAATGTATTAAAAAAACACACATTGTTTAAAAAAAAAATGCTGTTGGCCAGTGCTATGAGTAGATAGGTTGGAAAGAGTAGCGGTTTCTGGACTTCATGCTGTTTTTTTGTTTGTTGCAGGCGTAAAAAATAATGATGTTTGAATTGATGCACTGCCTTCAAGACTTACATCCCGGCTGATGATGACATCGGACAGAAATGGCCTGCCGTAGTATTTGTACAGTTTACAGGAGAATATGATTGTGTGTTTTTGGCAAACAGGCCGTTACAAAATGTCACAGAATAGATTCAGTTTGTTTGCTACAGTTTGTAGTGGCCTCCAGATATTTCTTTAAATAGACTTTACACAATTTTCACCAGATTTTACTTTTAGTAGACATAGTTGAATGGCTGCCTGTTTGTGAAAGGTATTTTTATATCATCAGTGGACATATTTCCTATATGAAAGTATTTTCAGTGTGCATTTCCATCTGACACTGTTTTTTGATTCACATTTACATTTATAGTTTATCATTTTCTTGCAATTTTAAAACATGACTATTTTATAGCTTTATGTTCATAGCCCAGTTTAGAAACATACAGAAAAATATCAAGACCATTGGACTTAAATTTGACAGAGAGTTTTTTTAGAATGAATGTTCCCCATTAGTGTTGCTGAGACAGCCCCATTCTCATGACGGATATCACAGTCTGGCTGTAAACCACAACATAACATGCTAACCACCTTTTTAAGGACATAAGCAGAAGAATAAAGATACTGTTGATCAAGAAAAACAGAAATAAATACACATTCTACAAGAGCAGTGCATCCAAGAAGGTGGGCTCACTAAGGGTATCGTGTCTTAGAACTCAAATATTGTGGCCACATCAAGTGTTACACTGGTTTAAGGAGAATGTTAATGGAAGACACGGATCCTGAATGATGAGGCAGGAGTCAACAAACATAATGGTTTAGGTCTAAATGACGGATCAACATCCTGGCACAAGGGTAGTAACCCATAAGTGCTCCGTTCTACTTCTGACTCAAGCCTGAGTCCAAAGAATCTCAGCGCAGTGCACAAACTCTAGCACAGACGAGGATGATGAAACACTTTGGGTCGATTTTAAACTCCAAATTTTGCTCAGGCAACACCGTATGGCTACTCTTTTTGATTTCCACCTGCCAGTGGATTTTTTTAACATGCCCAACAATACACACGGGCATCCGATCTTACTACCCAGAGACCAGGGGAAATTACTAGAAGTTGACGTGAACAAATCTCAGCCTTCACCGGGGCTTCAACCCGGAACCTCCAGCACTCGAGGCGGATGCTATCCCTCAACAGACATAATGAAGACACTAACGAGCAAACATTATTTTTAAATAGTCACAAATTGGCAATATTATCTGTTTGGCCTTTCCAAACTCTCATCTTTCACACAGCAGTTGTATTGTATGCGGGACATTAAGGAAACTCTAGGCACGACTGTACCTGAGGCAGTATAAACTGTCAAAGGATTTAAAAGAAAGTAATTCCAGCAGGTTTGGATGAGTGTGTAGCATTGTGAAAGGCTTCCTGCATGATGATATTAATCTCATAATTCTGTGCAAATGTTCTTGGTCTGCAGCAAATGTATAAATTTCCAGACAGTCTCATTTTGGTTGATCAGAATATCCTTGTAAAATCAAAGTATGAAGGAAATAAATGGCTGTATTTCTCAGAAACTATCCTATATATTAACCCTTAGAAATCACTTTGCCATGTGCTTTCAGAAATCACTGTGAATTTTATGCCAAAAATAACCTAACTAGTGTGTTCCTAGAAGTAACCATTGCCATGTACTCTTGAAAATCACTTTGCTAGTGTTATCTCATAAATGACCTTTTGAGCAGGAAGTTTCTGCATAAGTGTACTAAAGGGTTCAATTGATTTTGTGTCCAATGTCCTAAATACTACTGTAGTGGTTGGTGTCTTTCTTGATTGTGGAACCCATTTGACAAGTCCAGAGTCACAATAATTCAAAGCCTAGCAACTTGATTGGGTGCGCCTGCTGAGCAATTTAACCAAACAGACACGTTGCATTCAGTACTACAATCATTAACACGAGTTTGTCGCAAGTTTCCTAGAAGTTTCTCTTTCGTCATCTAGGACCAGTCAGCAGTGTCCTGTGTGGAGATGGTCTTGTTGTCAGCATTGTCCTGTGTGGAGATGGGCTTGTTGTCAGCATTGTCCTGTGTGGAGATGGGCTTGTTGTCAGCAGTGTCCTGTGTGGAGATGGACTTGTTGTCAACAGTGTCCTGTGTGGAGATGGGCTTGTTGTCAGCAGTGTCCTGTGTGGAGATGGGCTTGTTGTCAGCAGTGTCCTGTGTGGAGATGGACTTGTTGTCAACAGTGTCCTGTGTGGAGATGGGCTTGTTGTCAGCAGTGTCCTGTGTAAAGATGGGCTTGTTGTCAACAGTGTCCTGTGTGGAGATGGTCTTGTTGTCAACAGTGTCCTGTGTGGCGATAGACTTGTTGTCAAGAGTGTCCTGTGTGGAGATGGGCTTGTTGTCAACAGTGTCCTGTGTAAAGATGGGCTTGTTGTCAACAGTGTCCTGTGTGGAGATGGGCTTGTTGTCAGCAGTGTCCTGTGTGGAGATGGTCTTGTTGTCAGCAGTGTCCTGTGTAAAGATGGGCTTGTTGTCAACAGTGTCCTGTGTAAAGATGGGCTTGTTGTCAGCAGTGTCCTGTGTGGCGGTGGGCTTGTTGTCAACAGTGTCCTGTGTAAAGATGGGCTTGTTGTCAACAGTGTCCTGTGTAAAGATGGGCTTGTTGTCAGCAGTGTCCTGTGTAAAGATGGGCTTGTTGTCAACAGTGTCCTGTGTAAAGATGGGCTTGTTGTCAGCAGTGTCCTGTGTGGAGATGGGCTTGTTGTCAACAGTGTCCTGTGTGGAGATGGGCTTGTTGTCAACAGTGTCCTGTGTGGAGATGGTCTTGTTGTCAGCAGTGTCCTGTGTAAAGATGGGCTTGTTGTCAACAGTGTCCTGTGTAAAGATGGGCTTGTTGTCAGCAGTGTCCTGTGTGGCGGTGGGCTTGTTGTCAACAGTGTCCTGTGTAAAGATGGGCTTGTTGTCAACAGTGTCCTGTGTAAAGATGGGCTTGTTGTCAGCAGTGTCCTGTGTAAAGATGGGCTTGTTGTCAGCAGTGTCCTGTGTGGAGATGGGCTTGTTGTCAACAGTGTCCTGTGTGGAGATGGTCTTGTTGTCAGCAGTGTCCTGTGTAAAGATGGGCTTGTTGTCAACAGTGTCCTGTGTAAAGATGGTCTTGTTGTCAGCAGTGTCCTGTGTAAAGATGGGCTTGTTGTCAGCAGTGTCCTGTGTGGAGATGGGCTTGTTGTCAACAGTGTCCTGTGTGGAGATGGTCTTGTTGTCAACATTGTCCTGTGTGGAGATGGACTTGTTGTCAACAGTGTCCTGTGTGGCGATAGACTTGTTGTCAAGAATGTCCTGTGTAAAGATGGGCTTGTTGTCAACAGTGTCCTGTGTGGAGATGGGCTTGTTGTCAACAGTGTCCTGTGTGGCGATAGACTTGTTGTCATAGTCCTGTGAGGAGATGGGCTTGTTGTCAACAGTGTCCTGTGTATAGATGGGCTTGTTGTCAGCAGTGTCCTGTGTGGCGGTGGGCTTGTTGTCAACAGTGTCCTGTGTGAAGATGGACTTGTTGTCAACATTGTCCTGTGTGGAGATGGGCTTGTTGTCAACAGTGTCCTGTGTGGAGATGGGCTTGTTGTCAACAGTGTCCTGTGTGGCGATGGACTTGTCAACAGTGTCCTTTGTGGCGATGGGCTTGTTGTCAACAGTGTCCTGTGTGGCGATAGACTTGTTGTCAACAGTGTCTTGTGTGGAGATGGGCTTGTTGTCAACAGTGTCCTGTGTGGCGATAGACTTGTTGTCAACAGTGTCTTGTGTGGCGATAGACTTGTTGTCAGCAGTGTCCTGTGTGGCGATAGACTTGTTGTCAACAGTGTCCTGTGTGGCGATAGACTTGTTGTCAGCAGTGTCCTGTGTGGCGATAGACTTGTTGTCAACAGTGTCTTGTGTGGCGATAGACTTGTTGTCAACAGTGTCTTGTGTGGAAATGGGCTTGTTGTCAACAGTGTGCTGTGTGGAAATGGGATGGATTTTATACTTGCGCACAATAAACATGGGTGTCCGATTCTACTACCCAGAAACCGGGAAAATTACTAGAAGTCCGCGTGAAAAAATCCCAGATACACTGCTTTAAGGATGCAAAGTGTTAGATCATCAATAAATATGTTAGGTCATGGCATAATAAAGCCAGACACCAAAAAAATATGGAGAAAGAAACTAGAGAGTGAAGCTAAAAAGATAGGGAGGATATAGGATGAGTTTCATGCAATAGTGATGGATAGGACAGCTTGGCATGAGTTGGTTGAGGACCTGTGTTTCACTGGGAGATAGAAGTCAGAAGAAGAAGAATAAGCAAACAGTCATCTATTGATCGGCACTCATAGAAAGAAGTCAAAAGATAAAAGAGCACACTTGACAACATAATATTCAGAATATATAGTTAACTATCCTGGGAGGGTATAATGTAATGAAGTTCCAGTCTCCTTTCTTGCAATGAAGACAGGGGATACAAGATTATACTGCCTAGACACACAGTTAAATATTGAATTTTTTGTAAATTTGAAACACTAAGTTAAACTTTTATGTTGCCTATATGTTAAATGTTCACTGTTGAATGTATTAGGTTTTTACTTGATGTATGCTTGTAATTGTATGTTATATGTTAATACCTGATGTATGCTTGTAATTGTATGTTATATGTTAATACCTAATTTTTTTATGTTGACATAAAGCTGGATGAATACAGCATACTGTTTATAAGAATCACTGTGTTTGAATGTTTTTGGGTTCTTTTAGTAATGCCAGATTGTTGAGAGACAATAGACTTAAAATATTGATAATGGTCTGTTGACATGACCACAGATGTGGTGGTCACTACAACAGGAATTGAAGTGAGACAAAGATAACATTTGTTCATTTTCAGGAGGATCTTCATTGCACACTCTGCTGTTCTGATCTTCTCTGAAATGAACAGGCAGACAGATTGGCTGGTTTTGCAACAATGGGAGGCAAATTTATGCATGACAAGCTATCAGTGGTCAAGGTGCTCTGGAGCAAGTGAACTTTCAGGTATAGCTGGGAGTAACCAGGAGATCTGATCAACATTCTGGTATAGCTGGGAGTAACCAGGAGATTTGATCAACATTCTGGTATAGCTGGGAGTAACCAGGAGATTTGATCAACATTCTGGTAAAGCTGGGAGTAACCAGGAGATTTGATCAACATTCTGGTATAGCTGGGAGTAACCAGGAGATCTGATCAACATTCTGGTATAGCTGGGAGTAACCAGGAGATCTGATCAACATTCTGGTATAGCTAGGAGTAACCAGGAGATCTGATCAACATTCTGGTATAGCTGGGAGTAACCAGGAGATCTGATCAACATTCTGGTATAGCTGGGAGTAACCAGGAGATCTGGTCAACATTCTGGTATAGCTGGGAGTAACCAGAAGATCTGATCAACATTCTGGTATAGCTGGGAGTAACCAGGGGATCTGATCAACATTCTGGTATAGCTGGGAGTAACCAGGAGATCTGATCAACATTCTGGTATAGCTGGGAGTAACCAGGAGATCTGGTCAACATTCTGGTATAGCTGGGAGTAGCCAGGAGATCTGATCAACATTCTGGTATAGCTGGGAGTAACCAGGGGATCTGATCAACATTCTGGTGTAGCTGGGAGTAACCAGGAGATCTGGTCAACATTCTGGTATAGCTGGGAGTAACCAGGAGATCTGGTCAACATTCTGGTATAGCTGGGAGTAACCAGGAGATCTGATCAACATTCTGGTATAGCTGGGAGTAACCAGAAGATCTGATCAACATTCTGGTATAACTGGGAGTAACCAGGAGATCTGATCAACATTCTGGTATAGCTGGGAGTAACCAGGAGATCTGATCAACATTCTGGTATAGCTGGGAGTAACCAGGAGATCTGATCAACATTCTGGTATAGCTGGGAGTAACCAGGAGATCTGGTCAACATTCTGGTATAGCTGGGAGTAACCAGGAGATCTGATCAACATTCTGGTATAGCTGGGAGTAACCAGGAGATTGGTCAACATTCTGGTATAGCTGGGTGTAACCAGGGGATCTGATCAACATTCTGGTATAGCTGGGAGTAACCAGGAGATCTGGTCAACATTCTGGTATAGCTGGGAGGAACCAGGAGATCTGATCAACATTCTGGTATAGCTGGGAGTAACCAGGAGATCTGGTCAACATTCTGGTATAGCTGGAAGTAACAGGGAGATCTGATCAACATTCTGGTATAGCTGGGAGTAACCAGGAGATCTGATCAACATTCTGGCATAGCTGGGAGTAACCAGGAGATCTGGTCAACATTCTGGTATAGCTGGAAGTAACAGGGAGATCTGATCAACATTCTGGTATAACTGGGAGTAACCAGGAGATCTGGTCAACATTCTGGTATAGCTGGGAGTAACCAGGAGATCTGATCAACATTCTGGTATAGCTAGGAGTAACCAGGAGATCTGGTCAACATTCTGGTATAGCTGGGAGTAACCAGGAGATCTGATCAACATTCTGGTATAGCTAGGAGTAACCAGGAGATCTGGTCAACATTCTGGTATAACTGGGAGTAACCAGGAGATCTGATCAACATTCTGGTATAGCTAGGAGTAACCAGGAGATCTGGTCAACATTCTGGTATAACTGGGAGTAACCAGGAGATCTGATCAACATTCTGGTATAGCTAGGAGTAACCAGGAGATCTGGTCAACATTCTGGTATAGCTGGGAGTAACCAGGAGATCTGGTCAACATTCTGGTATAGCTGGGAGTAACCAGGAGATCTGGTAAACATTCTGGTATAACTGGGAGTAACCAGGAGATCTGATCAACATTCTGGTATAGCTGTGAGTAACCAGGAGATCTGGTCAACATTCTGGTATAGCTGAGAGTAACCAGGAGATCTGATCAACATTCTGGTTTAGCTGGGAGTAACCAGGAGATCTGGTCAACATTCTGGTATAGCTAGGAGTAACCAGGAGATCTGGTCAACATTCTGGTATAGCTGGGAGTAACCAGGAGATCTGGTCAACATTCTGGTATAACTGGGAGTAACCAGGAGATCTGATCAACATTCTGGTATAGCTGGAAGTAACCAGGAGATCTGGTCAACATTCTGGTATAGCTAGGAGTAACCAGGAGATCTGGTCAACATTCTGGTATAGCTGAGAGTAACCAGGAGATCTGGTCAACATTCTGCACTTAGAGGAAAGGCCAGTCGGACATGTGATCAAATGACTGGCACCATCAGAATCTCTTTGCTGGCTGCTGTAGATGAGGATAGGGCACTTATGTGAATGTTCAGTGTGCTGTGATGTCAGCCGTCAGTTGTTAGCTCACACTCAAGCATGTTTCTTAAGGTGTTTGTGGCTCATAATCTGTTTTGGTTGATAAAGCAACTAGTAACTGTGGCCTGGTTTTCATACATTCTGCTCTGATGGAAATACCAAAATTATTTGAGTTAGGAAAAAAGAAAACTGGTGAGAAAACTAATCTTTATACATGTTGAATTACAAATAATTTTCCTGCTACATTTTGGACATAAGCAGTAGTTGGAAAAAAATGGCATTGCCAGTGAAGACCTGATTGAACGGAATAGAAGAATAAGCTGTGAGCCTTATGTGACATATAATAACATAACATGAAGATGGGTGAACATGGACCAGTTTGCATTTTGTTTTTTCTGGTTTGTAGGTCACAAATTATTAACTCCCCCCTCCACTTTCTCTCCCCCTCTCTCTCTCTCTCTCTCTCTCTCTCTCTCTCTCTCTCTCTCTCTCTCTCTCTCTCTCTCTCTCTCTCTCTCTCTCTCTCTCTCTCTCTCTCTCTCACTCACTCATAGATAGCAGAAAGGCTAATTGTTATTTTAGTTGGTTTTTCATGAATGTGTGTGACTATTTAGGGCACTGATGATGGAGGGCTTGGGGCCAGCAGATGCTGTGATTCGTAGACATGAAAATTAGGGCAAATCACAATGTGATAATGTAGTGTTTCATCTCCTCAACAGCTCTAGTGTTGCTGGCGAGGTGGGGATTTGTGTTTATGCTATGCTCATATTTGATGAGAGACTCTGGTTGTGTTTGTATAATGTAGATTATGATCTTGTGTGCTCCTTGGCTGTAGCCTTAGCCTACCTGCATAAGACGGTCTTTTGTCACTTAGCTAATAGTGTGTCTCTAGTTGCAGGACCAGTGGCGTGTCTTTTGCAATCTCCAGCTCTATCTCTTGTTATGTTGTCAGTGATGTGTCTTTTGATATTTGGTCAACTGTGTGTCTTTTGCGATTTGCTCTTCTATCTCTTGTCATGTGGCCAGCGGTATATGTTTCTTGTAGTTGCTGCCACTATTTCCAACTAACACTGACAATGTTTGATGTGGATTCTAATATATTCATTTTTTTCCTTGACACTTTTGGACAGGGGTCTCAACAGACATCTGCCAACAGTAATCACACTACACATGACTGTGGCATTGGTTAACTCATGGACGATGTCTTTTAATATATAGCTAATGCTTTCAAGTCGAAATATTAACCCTCAGTCCGAAGGAACACGTCGTACATTTATAAGTTCCCACCTGGAAGCCCAGTGAACTCAAGATGCACCAATTTTGTGTCTCTCTTGACCACCCTTTGGGCCTCTGATGCTAAACCCCGTTGGACTGAAAGAGTTAACAAAGCCAGAGTTAAGATGGACAGATCAAGCCAAGAGATTTCAGTTTTAGCATTACATTCTTGATCTGTTTTTCATTGATGTAGACTACATTTGTTCACCTCATTCTTAGTTTCATGAGCTGTGTGTACTTTGTATTTTAAAATAAATGCATTGTGAATATTGTCATGTATATTGTTGTTCATTATCACTGACATTTATCAGTTATATCCTGTGAAATTTGTCAGATAACTGTTAGACAAGTCCTGACATAGGTCTGGCGAATGTCTGTGTACTGGCTTGTTTTTCTAACTATCAAATAAATATACATAATTAACAGCTTGTACCCTACCAAGGAAAATTGGCCAATAAACAGCATCCCCTTTCTCGGAAGCTGAAATATTTTGGTCATGACGGATGGGGAAAAATTATAGCAGAAGGCATGGTACCAGGAAGGAGGGGCAGGGGCCAACCGACCCGAAGATGGGCACAGAATATCAGTGACTCCATGAGTATGAAAGTCCAGGAGGGGGGAGAACTGGCAAGAGATAGAGTTTCTTTCAGGCAGACTGGGATGAGAGCGACGTTCTTCAAAGGACCTGCTACATGATGATGATGACCCTACCACCTTAGGCAATATTGCATTGTCAGTGAACATGTGATAGAACGGGATGGAAGACAAAGCTCCAGGCTTATATCAGGACTTACCTCATAGTTATCTGGAGAATGTCTGTGTACTGGCATGTTTTGTTAACTGTATCTAATGAACACCCAAAATTAACAAATACTATCATCAACATCATCATAAACCACTTCTGCAGTTAAGCATCGGGAGGAGGAATAATTTGCAATCCAGTGCACGTTGGCTGCCACTGGCTATTGTCATGGCGTGAAGGCGTAGAGTTTCTTTAATGCTGTTGATCCATATTTTCCGCGGCCGTCCTCTTGCTCCTGTAGCTGATCTTCTGAGATGTAGTGCTTGTGATGGTATTTGATCTTGCGGCATTCTAACAAAATGGCCAAACCACTTAATCTGCTGTTTCTCGAATCTAGTATAAGGTGTCGTTCTCACAATTTGCCTGACAAATACTATAATTGTTCAAAAGATCAACAAAGACAAACAACAGATGCACCTTTTATTGCCTCGTTTTTTCACTGTATCTCTTCAGATGCATACAAAGGTGACAGTTGAATCAAATTAAGCAAATAAATGTATCTTTTACAACTGAAATGCAAAATCAACCACTCTAAAAATTAACTGCCTCTTTCAGCATGGCAAACCCAGGTTTGTTGCCATGTTTTTCCATTTCCACAGATCTGGACAGAAGTGATTAAACTGTAACTGCTTCAAGAAATCTTAGCACGCTGCCATTTGTTGTGCAAAATATCAAGTAAAGAAGGTATACTGGGCATATATGGCTGACCTATATTTTATAAACCAGTCGGCACTTAGTGGGTAATGTGGTCAACATCTTGCTGGCTGCCTTTACTTCCCAGGACTATACCTTGAACCCACTGAAGGCTGGGTTCACCTGTGAGTCAAATTTTTTTTTTTTTTTTTAAATTCCGGCTTGTCCTTTTATGCTAAGCAGTAATTTTGGCAGTTTATGTCTTATTTGTTCAGATTTATAATGTGGAAACATCGCAATGATGTTCAGAAGCAGTCAAAAAGAAATAGGCTGTTGCAGCGCTGCGGTTAAAGGCTTGTGTCAGAATACCAGCAAACAGGTTAAAGTAACGCTTTTGGAAAGCATATGTCTTCACTGCCCCAACATACAAACATGATTAACGGACCATTCAGCTAAAGAAATTCAAAACTTAGAGACAGAAATATTGTCAGTATCTCCTGGATCGAAAGTAGGGAAAAAAACCTGATATTCTTCAATATCTGAATATCAAAGAAAACAGTCTAATAAGCAAAATAATTGCTCAAAGACTGAAATAATTTGGCATTATTCAATACAGCAGAAGCTTATAAAACAAAATAGTTCTGGAATACAGGATTCCTGGTTTCCGTTACTGATGACTAATTTAAGGATTGACATTATAGCACATCAGGCATACCCACTGATGCTCCATCTCACAGTAAAAGTCTTTCAGTGTAAATGCTTACTGTTCACATAGCCCGCTGATTATACAACATCACTTTTTCCCTCATATACCCGTCCTTGCCAGATCCACACCTAATTCTTCATTCACACATTCTTACAGGTTATTTCATCCAACCTCGTATCTTCTGTCTGCATTAATTCATAATTGGTCTTCATAATGTCCCCTTTGTTCAGTAAGAGTGTTCATGTAGCTACTGCTTATATAGCCAGAAAATCCCATTTGATTCTTTTGCACTTCTGCATGTTCCAGACAGTGAGTCCCTGTAATGTTGTTGTGCTGATGTTTTGCATCCACTCGTGGGACATTGTCCATTGGGAAGCTTCTACAATACCTGCTGAGAATCAGAGACTATGTTCTCTGGCAACTATTTTCTGCTGTCCACTTTAGAACTGCTGTGACTGCCTCCACCTCCATTCTCCTGCTTGAATTTGTAGATAAAAAGGCACCATAGAAGAGGCAGGAGTTGACCAGCATAAAAATAAATACAGGACATTGGAGACATAGTGGATATAAGAGTATCTGCAAAGAGACCACAATTAATACTGGGAAACTGAAGAAATTTATTTTCTGCAAATTACCTATGTGACGATGATGATAATGGATACAATCCTTTAGCCTCAGACTCGTCTTAAAACACTGCCATGTTAAAGTGACACAAAATTGACCACATGTTTTCATCCATGCAGAGGACAAACGGACGGATGAATAGATGTTTAGGAGGCAAGCTGGTTGGTGGGGAGGGGGGGGGGGAGTGGCGTGCACATGATGATGGTGAGAGTTTTCGGAGAAATTTAACACAACTAATAACTGAGAATCTTGTGACAGCTTGTGGCTTTTGCAGTCACATTTCCTTGCCATTGTTCATTCATTCATTCATGATCCTGTTGTGCCATTGTGTCTCACACAGGGCTAACTGTTTTTTTCTGCATTCTGTTTTATCCTGTGCAGTGATATCTTGGATGGAAGCCATCGAGCTCTTTTGACTTCTCTCCCCTAACGTTTCTCAAGCAGAGAATTTTGTTGCAGGGTGGAGGAGCTGGCCCCACACCCAATCCTCCTCCTTTCTCATCCAGGCTTGTGACCGGCAGTGGTGGAGTTAGCTAGACATAGCTAGCACTTTTTAAATCTTCTTGTTACATGAGTAGGCCAGATGTTTTAGAAAAGGCTAGGGTTCGAAAACAACTTTAATTACAGATCTTCAAAGGAAACGGTCATAATTGTTTGATGACATTGTAAGAAGAAAGAAACTGGTACATGTGACTGAAAAGATATGGGGAAAGAGAGAGAGAGTGTAAGACAACCTGAAAAGATTCTTGACAGCCTTTTGTTATGGCAGAGAAGGATGTCAGTATCTGAACTGATACGTCCTGTTGGAGATTGCTAGTTTTGAAGAATCAAAATCACCTAAGCCAGATAACATTTCATAAGCATACATTTGTCTGCACCTAGATAAGTTAGTCAGTGATCAGGTTTTTTTGTTGTTGTGTGTGTGGTTAACTTGTGAGCGTTTTGTTTTCTGCCTGTAATTTGAAAGGGTAATATCTTTTGCTTTCATGTGAATTGTTTTTATTTTTATATATACAAAAAAAAAAATCGAAATGAACTGTCACACTGTTATGCTCCTTTTAACGATATATCTTTTATTATTCTGTTAACTGTGTTGTGTTGTCAAGCTATAGTGGGCAGCTAGAATCAACCTGATGTCTAAAAACATGTTGATTATTAGAATGTACATAATTGGTAGTTAAATACGATTGGTTGAACGTTATCTTTAAACATGATTGGGTGATGTTTGGTTGAATGTCATCCTTAAACACTGTTGGTTAGATGTTTTTCTTAAACATTATTGGCTAAATGTTATTCTTAAGCAAATTAGTTGAATTTTATCCTTAAACATGATTGGTTTAATGTTATCCATCCTGCTTTATCATATGGCTTTTTATTGGTTGAAAATATTAGTGCTTCACACAGCTTTTGATAGACATATTTACAAGACTTGTTTGGCAGTTTGAAGTTCATTGTTAAGATTTATGTAATTAGTCAGAAGTTCACTGTTTGTACCGTTAAATGCTATTGTTTGAAAACTAGGTGATTTGTGTTTTGACATTTTTGGAAAATCTTCACCAGAACCCGTAGTTATACGTGTGTGTGTGTGCATGCCCATGTGTTTGTGCACGCATGTGCAGAGTACATGTGTGCGTGCATACATGTGTGTGGTGGGGGAGGGGCACATTTGTTTGCATGTATTTAATTAGTTTAAAGCTAGGGCTATCCTCCGAATAGCAGTCCAAAATTATTGAGGCGGAAAATATACCCTAACAGGGCCTCAGTCGCATGTCAATTGCGCGCTTCCATTGTCTTAAATTGCGCACTTCTGGCGACTTCCGCCACCGCCGATTTTCGAACTTCCCACAACTTCCGTCAGCTGGGACTCACGAGCAGCAGCTACCACACCACCAGCAGCTTCCTTTATTTTATTTGCTTGTGAGTACTAGCTATCTAGTTTAGCCCCAATCCAAGTTCCGTTCAACTTAAAGTCATTTAACAGTAGACAATTCTGCATTGATTTAGACAATAATTTATCTTCGTCGCTGGTTGTTCATCCATGAGTGCATAGAAGGGCCGAATGTCAGACGGGCCTGCGTGCCCAGTTTGTAACCCTTTAAAAATAAAGTGTGTTCGTTCGTTCGTTCCACTTCTGGACTTAAGTCTTGTTACAGAACTTAGTTTTATATGCACATTTTTTTTTACAGCTCTGGACTATTTGTATGCAGACTATAAGTTATTTGCCTCTTAGGCTGATGCACTAACATCCCTAATTAGTCACATTTTACCTGCTTTTCAGTAGTGCAGTAGGTCTATTTCTCTCCTCCCTCCCCCCTTTCCTCCCACCAATAATGCTCTAGAACCCACACAAGGAAGACAATAATTTAAGAATGAATGATTTAGTAGGCATGGCAAACTGCTGAAAGTACAATTTTGTGGGTGCAATGCCGGCTTTTGTGACTGACCATTTCTGCCAATTGTGAGCTGCAATTCTGCTGTGTAACTGTTACTGATGACACATCTGACAGCTGCCTTATGCATTTTTACTCCGCATGTGCAAACTATCAAAATTTGGCTGAGACTGACAAGTTTTCCACTAGTTTTCAAATGGGACATTGGAGGACATTTTGTGTGATTTTGGCTGGCACGGGAATGTAGTAAGGTTTTAGGGCCAGCCATCTGCAATAATGTTGGAACCTTGACTACCAACTGACCAGATACCAGGCCATGTTCTTGGAAGAAAAGATCATGACTTTGATCACATTACTTGTAAAGTACCTAATGGGTATTTAAAAATGTTTGCTGTCAGCACCGTTCATCTTTAAAAAAAAAATTATTTAATTATAAATGAATATTTGCAAGTTTACTAGTATTTTAAAAGACCATAGAACATCTGAATGCAAAACTCAGACACCTTCATCCCTCTTCAGATATATATATTTTAGTACTTTGTATATTTTCTGTTACACATTTATATATGTAGAATATTTGATCTAACATGGCATCTTTTTTGTATTTGATGTATGTATAAAAACATATTTTTACCTGTGAAAGGTGTTTATATTGTGGAATGTAAACATGCATGCATAGTATTATATAGAAAAGTAAAGCAGCAACTTAGTGTAGGGTAGGGGTCATTATGTGGCATGAGATAATCAAATACGCACTGCCGAACGTATGTTTCAGTTTTGTTTTTCAAGATTTCTTGGGTCTGTGTGGGTTCTAGGACCCAGGTGGCAGAAAGAAAGGGGTGGTGGTGGGGGGGGGGGGGGTTGGGTTAGAGGATCGACCCACTACCCCCTTTTGTTTTGTGTGGTTTGGCCGCTTAACGTGAGGTGGACCCATTTGGTTGTTCTGGTCTCGATCATAGATTACGGTATTTGGAAGTGATATTAAAGTGAAGGCGAAGAAGTAATTTTAACATTAAAATTAAAAAAAAAAATTATTTAAAGAGAATGTGCATATCATAAAGTTTTATATCCACTACTACGTTGATATACAAACGCCTCTGTAATATAAGGGACATTATCCATGCAACTAACTCTCCTTACATCTAACATCTGGATAATAGCCCTTATACTATTTTTAACATCGTCTTCTTTGTGGAACCGAGAAAAAAAATGGGGGAGGGGGGGGGGGGGGAGGAGGTATACATATGAAGCATATTTCCGATATGTTATTTATTGATTTAGAATTCTTTTGACGTTCGATTTTACACAGTTCCTCTGTCAGCAAAAACAAAATGGGTGAAAGCCGGCAGGAAGCCCATGATGGGGAAAACAAGTCTACTGCACGTCAAAACCAGATTAAGAATTGGTTTCTGGAATGTAAGAACCATGTTTGGGTTAATCATTGTTAACTTTAAGTCGTCCTTTTCAGGATGAAATTTTTTATTTGAAGCCCCACCCTAGCTTTTGCTGGGGGCCGCAATATAGGCAGGTAATAAATATGGCCAAATGTCTGAACGCGGTTTCTGGGACCTCTCCAGACCCTCATCCGCATGGTGGCACTTTGTGTCATCGGGTGTTTATCGCTTGTGTGATGTCCTGGTGGGGTAGAAAGTCAGTCAGTCAGACAATGTTTGGAACCGACAAAACCGCCCAAGTAATTGAGAGAAAAAAAAAAAGGCGCCCAAAAACAACATGGAGACGAACAATGGAATGTGACCTGAGTGCGGCATTTCTGACATGCAAAACTGCACTGGAGATTGCACAGGACAAGAAAGCATGGAAAGTCATCTCTGATGCCTTATGTGCCACAAGGCACAAAGAGAACTGATTATGATGACGGCTTTTTTACTTGTCTCTCTTATGTCACCACATTCGACGTCACTGCGCTGGGCATTCCCATACGTGCTCAGTCCCCAGATGCGTCGTCAGTCACTCCAGGGTACCTGCACCGACTGTTCTCAGAAGCTGATTAACAATGTCTCCTGTTTTGGCCTGGAGGACGACACCGACCTGCTTCACTCGGAGTTCATGTAATCGGGTTAACACTGTTTATGAATAGGTCACGTGAATCATCGGTGACTGGGTCGCCTATTGGCTCGCCGGTAGACGACTTCGTCGCCGGTCGAGTCAGTATTTGCGTGTGTCTCATTTTATCGCATCAACGTTGCAGGAGTGCTTGTCAGAGCTCTGGGTAATGTGTACAGTGCTAAGTCATTTAACATGGCGCAGGTAACCTAGTCACAGTTATAACCTAAAGCTCCCCCTTCGGGAACGCTGGTTGAACGCGACGATTTTGTTTTCACTAGCAAAGCAAGCCATGGGGATTAACGACATGGCGGAAAGGAATGGGGGGGGGGGGAGAGAACAAATAACACAGGGTAATTCTGGGCAACAGTAATGTGGCCACTGCGGTGAAGTGAACTGAGATCATTGTCTTTGTAAGCGAGTTCAATAACAGTCCACGACATGTCCAAGAATTCACATCTAGAAAGCTAAGACAGAGAAAACATGGAATGGTGCGTGAAAGTGGGAGCTTTAGGACTCATCCCAAAACTCTCTTTCATATTTTAGGTTGGAGGGGAATTTCAATGAGCCTAAGCCTTGTTTTACAGCATAATAATAATGCAGCAACTAGCAAATAAATATATAATAGTATAGTTTAAACAATATAATATGTATAGAACAAATAGTTCATGAGAGAACTATACGTGACAAGGAGCTGCTAGCCTGTTTACACATTTTCTGGAGAAGGGGAGAAGAGGGGGGGGGGGTTTGGGGTGTATAGTGTGCCCCAGCGCCTACGTTTCTGTGACTGTTTATATGGAGGTAAGTATCTCTATGTGAGCATGCGTGTCTGTCGGTCGGTCTTTCCCAGTGAGAGAGAGAGAGAGAGAGTGATAAGACAGATAAAGACAGAGATAAAGAGAGTGATAGAGAGACATAGAAGGATAAATAGTGCGAGAGAGAGATATAGAGAGAGGAAGAGAGAGCGGGATAAATAGAGCGAGAGAGATAGAGACAGAGAGAGATAAATAGAGCGAGAAAGAGACAGAAAGGTGGAGATAGAGTGAGATAGAGATAGACAGAGAGAGAGAGAGAGACAGAGAGAAAGAGATATATAGAGATAGAGCGAGAAAGAGACAGACAAACAGAGATAGGCAGACAGAAAATAGTGAGCAGGTACCCAAAGCCTACAGACAGATAAGGCAGTGATGCTGCTGCGAAACTGTCATATTACATGTGTACACATCCTAATGAAGAATACGGGCAACATAAAAAGACTTACAGCTTGACTGGAGAAAATCTCCAGGGACTTGTGCTGCAAATCCCAGGGTTTTAAGCGTTATCTCATCCTCTTCCAATTTTCCCTTCTTAACAGCCCATCAATTTGATAAAAAGCCTAATCCCTTATCGTTCTTGTTCAGAGGCGACTAAACTCAGCTTCAGGCCACCGAGAGAAAAGTCAGGCCAACCCGGCAAGATGAGATCTGAACCTATGCGAATCAATAAGCTCGTACCGGAAGGCACGGGGATGTGTTGCAGTAATCTGGAGGTTTCTCCATCAGTCACGAACGTGACCCAATCACCTATGTCCTGTCTCATGGCCGGGCGCACGGCAAGTACAGCTTTTGGATATTTGTCAGTTTCGATCGTCACGAAATATTATAAGCCGAAATGAATGCGAGCACGCGCGCTCGCACGCGCCCACGCACACAACTGTTAGTAATTTTTGTTGTTGTTATTTTAACTTGAATAATTTATTGGCCTTTTTACATCAGCATTATCTTCTTCTTCTTCTTCTTCTTCTTCTTCTTCTTCTTCTTCTTCTTCTTCTTCTTCTTCTTCTTCTTCTTCTTCTTCTTCTTCTTCTTCTTCTTCTTCTTCTTCTTCTTCTTCTCCTCCTCCTCTGCCTCCTCTTCCTTTTCCTCCTCCTCTCTCCCCTTCTCCTTCTTGCATACCTCTGAACTTAAGCTTTAAATCTGTATACTGTATAACATTGATCAGGGAGCCGCCGTGGTGCTGCGGCTAGACGCTCGCTTGTAGGTTCAGGTCTTGACGTATATGGACTTTTCTTTTAAAATGACCCTGGTTCCCAGTTGGACCCAGCCTTGGGTTGGTACCAGGTATGGTCCAGGCAAATAACACATCACCCACATGACGATTAGCTGATAAAATATAGATCCACGCCTGTGTGCCCAATGCACCCGAAGGTGTGGGAAAGATCCCGTAGTTTACTTTAACTTACTATAGCATTATTCGACCTTCCAGGATTTCTATGAATTCGCACTAATACATTTGAATTTGAAGACGAACTTTTTTCTACTTCTTCGCGTTTACAGGCTGTAAACTCTAGAGGAGAATTCTGGTTGTTCGTCCACCTCTGTAGTTTAGTCTTTTTCCAGAACCTGACTGTAGTGTGCACATCCGTTTTACATATGTGGCGTAATTTATACGCCGCGGATCGGAAAGTCGTGGGTTCGCTCCCTGGCGGAGCCGGACTTTTCTTCAAAAATGATCTTGGCTCCCAGGTCGACCCAGCCTTGAGTGGGTACCAGGTGCAGTCCTGGGAAGTAGAGGAGGCCGGCGTGATGCTGACCACATCACCCATCTTGTGCCGTTAGTCTATAAAATATAGGTCTAGCCCTATATGCCTTATACGCCTAAAGCCGCGGAAAAGGGTCATTTGCTTTATTCACTTTCAAAGCGCATGTTAACAAATAAACAAAGTGGAAACTAAAAAAAAGAAAAAATGCAAACATGTAAAATCTTTCCGTATTTTAATTGAGTGGGGATTCTCCAGCTGTGTAATACACGTCTAACGGCCTGATTTCTGAAGTAGATCAATATAACCTCTCCTGTCTGCGAAATCAATCTCTGCCGTGTTAAAAAAAAAAGGCAGCTTCTTTCTCATTGATTTGTACCAGTTATTGCTAGGGCGATTCTGTTCCACTGAACTGTTTCGTTCAGATCAAGAAAGACTGTCTTGAGTAGACCGGCGAGGAATGCTGCACTTAGATCCACGAAGACTGTTTCACCTAGATCCACATGTCATAGACTGTTTCATCTAGACACCGTTTCACTTAGATAGGCATGCCATGTCGCCTCTGTGGCTAAATCGATGTGAACGCTTCGTAATTCCGGGATGCCGGGTTCGATCCCAGGTGCGAGCAATGCGCCTTGCGTTGGTTTCGACCAGTGGTATCAAGAAAGCCAACCGTCCAGAAAGCAGTGACAAACTACTGGACGTAACTTTGCCTAGAAAAACCAAACAACGGCTAGGAGCTGTTGGGGTTGGCTCTGCGACGTCCTGTAAAGGATACGCAACTAACCAGAGGCATGCCATAGACTAGCGGTTCTCAACCTGTAGGTGGCGACCCTTTTGTGGGTCAAATGACCCTCTCAAAAGGTTCGCCTAAGACAACCGGAGAACACATATCGAATGAAATTATAAAGTAGCTACAAAAATAACGGTATGGTTGCGGGTTGCCACAACATGAGGATCTGTATTAAAGGGTCGCCACAACATGAGGATCTGTATTAAAGGGTCGCCACAACATGAGGATCTGTATTAAAGGGTCGCCACAACATGAGGAACTGTATTAAAGGGTCGCCACAACATGAGGAACTGTATTAAAGGGTCGCCACAACATGAGGAACTGTATTAAAGGGTCGCCACAACATGAGGAACTGTATTAAAGGGTCGCCACAACATGAGGAACTGTATTAAAGGGTCGCCACAACATGAGGAACTGTATTAAAGGGTCGCCACAACATGAGGAACTGTATTAAAGGGTCGCCACAACATGAGGATCTGTATTAAAGGGTCGCCACAACATGAGGAACTGTATTAAAGGGTCGCCACAACATGAGGAACTGTATTAAAGGGTCGCCACAACATGAGGAACTGTATTAAAGGGTCGCCACAACATGAGGAACTGTATTAAAGGGTCGCCACAACATGAGGAACTGTATTAAAGGGTCGCCACAACATGAGGAACTGTATTAAAGGGTCGCCACAACATGAGGATCTGTATTAAAGGGTCGCCACAACATGAGGATCTGTATTAAAGGGTCGCCACAACATGAGGAACTGTATTAAAGGGTCGCCACAACATGAGGATCTGTATTAAAGGGTCGCCACAACATGAGGAACTGTATTAAAGGGTCGCCACAACATGAGGAACTGTATTAAAGGGTCGCCACAACATGAGGATCTGTATTAAAGGGTCGCCACAACATGAGGAACTGTATTAAAGGGTCGCCACAACATGAGGATCTGTATTAAAGGGTCGCCACAACATGAGGATCTGTATTAAAGGCTCGCCACAATATGAGGAGCTGTATTAAAGGGTCGCCACAACATGAGGATCTGTATTAAAGGGTCGCCACAACATGAGGAACTGTATTAAAGGGTCGCCACAACATGAGGAACTGTATTAAAGGGTCGCCACAACATGAGGAACTGTATTAAAGGGTCGCCACAACATGAGGAACTGTATTAAAGGGTCGCCACAACATGAGGAACTGTATTAAAGGGTCGCCACAACATGAGGAACTGTATTAAAGGGTCGCCACAACATGAGGAACTGTATAAAAGGGTCGCCACAACATGAGGATCTGTATTAAAGGGTCGCCACAACATGAGGATCTGTATTAAAGGGTCGCCACAACATGAGGAACTGTATTAAAGGGTCGCCACAACATGAGGATCTGTATTAAAGGGTCGCCACAACATGAGGAACTGTATTAAAGGGTCGCCACAACATGAGGAACTGTATTAAAGGGTCGCCACAACATGAGGATCTGTATTAAAGGGTCGCCACAACATGAGGAACTGTATTAAAGGGTCGCCACAACATGAGGATCTGTATTAAAGGGTCGCCACAACATGAGGATCTGTATTAAAGGCTCGCCACAACATGAGGAGCTGTATTAAAGGGTCGCCACAACATGAGGATCTGTATTAAAGGGTCGCCACAACATGAGGAACTGTATTAAAGGGTCGCCACAACATGAGGAACTGTATTAAAGGGTCGCCACAACATGAGGAACTGTATTAAAGGGTCGCCACAACATGAGGATCTGTATTAAAGGGTCGCCACAACATGAGGATCTGTATTAAAGGGTCGCCACAACATGAGGAACTGTATTAAAGGGTCGCCACAACATGAGGAACTGTATTAAAGGGTCGCCACAACATGAGGAACTGTATTAAAGGGTCACCACAACATGAGGAACTGTATTAAAGGGTCGCCACAACATGAGGATCTGTATTAAAGGGTCGCCACAACACGAGGAACTGTATTAAAGGGTCGCCACAACATGAGGAACTGTATTAAAGGGTCGCCACAACATGAGGATCTGTATTAAAGGGTCGCCACAACATGAGGAACTGTATTAAAGGGTCGCCACAACATGAGGAACTGTATTAAAGGGTCACCACAACATGAGGAACTGTATTAAAGTGTCACCACAACATGAGGATCTGTATTAAAGGGTCGCCACAACATGAGGAACTGTATTAAAGGGTCGCCACAACATGAGGAACTGTATTAAAGGGTCGCCACAATATGAGGAACTGTATTAAAGGGTCGCCACAACATGAGGAACTGTATTAAAGGGTCGCCACAACATGAGGATCTGTATTAAAGGGTCGCCACAACATGAGGAACTGTATTAAAGGGTCGCCACAACATGAGGAACTGTATTAAAGGGTCGCCACAACATGAGGAACTGTATTAAAGGGTCACCACAACATGAGGAACTGTATTAAAGGGTCGCCACAACATGAGGATCTGTATTAAAGGGTCGCCACAACACGAGGAACTGTATTAAAGGGTCGCCACAACATGAGGAACTGTATTAAAGGGTCGCCACAACATGAGGATCTGTATTAAAGGGTCGCCACAACATGAGGAACTGTATTAAAGGGTCGCCACAACATGAGGAACTGTATTAAAGGGTCACCACAACATGAGGAACTGTATTAAAGGGTCGCCACAACATGAGGATCTGTATTAGAGGGTCATCATAACATGAGGAACTGTATTAAAGGGTCGCCACAACATGAGGAGCTGTATTAAAGGGTCGCCACAACATGAGGAACTGTATTAAAGGGTCGCCACAACATGAGGAACTGTATTAAAGGGTCGCCACAACATGAGGAACTGTATTAAAGGGTCGCCACAACATGAGGAACTGTATTAAAGGGTCGCCACAACATGAGCAACTGTATTAAAGGGTCGCCACAACATGAGCAACTGTATTAAAGGGTCGCCACAACATGAGCAACTGTATTAAAGGGTCGCCACAACATGAGCAACTGTATTAAAGGGTCGCCACAACATGAGCAACTGTATTAAAGGGTCACCACAACATGAGGATCTGTATTAAAGGGTCGCCACAACATGAGGATCTGTATTAAAGGGTCGCCACAACATGAGCAACTGTATTAAAGGGTCACCACAACATGAGGATCTGTATTAAAGGGTCAGGGCATTAGGAAGACTGAGAGCCACTGCCATAGACTGTTTCATCTAAGATCGACATGCTATAGACTGTTTCACCTTGATATAGTTTCACTTAGATATGCCATAGACAGTTTCATTTTGATATAGTTTCACTAATCCATGAAAAAGACAGTTATATTTTGATATAGTTTTACTAATTCATGACATAGACAGTTTTATCTTGATATAAATTCACTTATCCATGACATAGACAGTTTCACCTTGATATAGTTTTACTTAGACATGACATATACAGTTTCATCTGGATATAGTTTCACTTAGACATGCCATAGACTTTTTCATCTTGATATAGTTTTACTTAGACATGCATAGACAGTTTCATCTTGATATAGTTTCACTTAGTCATGACATAGACTTTTTCATCTTGATATAGTTTCACTTAGACATGATATGGTCATTTTCATCTTGATATAGTTTTACTTAGTCATGACATAGACTGTTTCATCTGGATATAGTTTCACCTAGACATGCCATAGACTTTTTCATCTTGATATAGTTTCACTTATACATGACATAGACTTTTTCATCTTGATATAGTTTCACTTAGTAATGCCATAGACTGTTTCATCTTCATATAGTTTTACTTAGTCATGACATAGACAGTTTCATCTTGATATAGTTTCACTCAGACATGACATAGACATTTTCATCTTTATATAGTTTTACTTAGACATGCCATAGACTGTTTCATTTTGATATAGTTTCACTTAGACATGACATGGTCATTTTCATCTTGATATAGTTTCACTTAGACATGATATAGACTGTTTCATCTTGATATAGTTTCACTTAGTCATGACATAGACAGTTTCATCTTGATATAGTTTCACTTAGACATGCTATGGACTGTTTCATCTTGATATAGTTTCACTTAGTCATGACATGGACAGTTTCATCTTGATATAGTTTCACTTAGTCATGACATGGACAGTTTTATCTTGATTTAGTTTCACTTGGACATGACATGGACAGTTTCATCTTGATACAGTTTCACTTAGACATGACATAGACTGTTTCATCTTGATATAGTTTCACTTAGTCATGACATAGACAGTTTCATCTTGATATAGTTTCACTTCGACCTGCCATAGACAGTTTCCTCTAGACATAGTTTCACTTAGACAGGTCATAGACTGTTTCCTCTAGACATAGTTTCATTTAGACATAAACTGTTTCAATAGGTTGTCTCCACCCTGGGCGCTTTTCCCATCAGGGGGCGTCATGACGTTTAAAAAATAGGGTGGTGGGGAGGGGGGGGGGGGGAGGGGCGTGTCAAGCAGTTTTGAAACTTGGTGCATTTGTACTTGAAATAATCCGAATTTCTAGCTCTAAATGTCATGAAAACATGAATACAATATACACATATTATGTCAAGCACCACTTTGGTAAAGAATAACTTAATATACAAATATCATGTCAAGCACCACTCTGGTAAAGAATAACTAATATACACTAATATATCAAGCACCACTCTGGTAAAGAATATCTATTCTACAAATATTATGTCAAGCACCACTCTGGTTAGGAATATCTATTTTACAAATATTATGTCAAGCACCACTCTGGTAAAGAATATATATTCTACAAATATTATGTCTAGCATCACTCTAGTCTCTTGTTGGTGGACTGGACGGCTAATTTTCTTATATTAGTGTGAACTAAAGGTGGGTGTAGGACTGAGACCTTTTTGTTGTTGGTCAGTGTAAAGAGCTGGCCGCCATTTCGGCTGTTGTATTCAATTTTCAAAATTAGATAATTACTAGAAATTATAATAATAGTAATTATTATTATTTTCCTTCTCAACCTTTTCAACCTTCTTCTTCGCCTTCTGCTCGTCCTTGCTCTCCTTCTTCTCCTTCACCTCCTCCTCCTCTTATTTCTCCTCCTTCTCTTCTTCTTGATATAGTTTCACTAATCCTCCTCCTCTTCTTCCTCCTCCTCCTCTTCTTTCTCCTCCACCTCCTCATCCTTTTCTTCTTCTTCTTCTTCTTCTTTTTCTTCCTTTTCTTCTTCTTCTTTTTCTTTCACCTTTTAAAGGGGAGGTTGACGTATTTATTGTGTTGTCGTTTAAAACTAGATTAACTCCAAATGCATCTGAATTTACGAGATCCCAAATTTATTGCCTTTTACGACACGCTTGTAGAGGAGCACTGGGCCCATTCTTTTATTTCTGTGAACGGAGTCCAGAATATACCATGTTGTTACCAGAATATATAGGTGCAAACACGACTGCTTGTTTTTCCAAGAGTCGACACAGTGAGGTCCTAGACTGAGAAGAAGAACAAGGGATGCTGTTTAATTAGTTCGTTTTTCTGTAAGGAATGATATTGCCACACTACTGTCTCCATGACAGCTCTTCTTTGTTGTGAGTTAGAAAACGACAGCAGGACGACAAGTTCGGTATGACCCAGGGCGTTCCGGTAGAAACGTTGGGCGGCGTGTTGCCAGTGAATCATGTGAGACCAAGAGTGTCACCGTGACCCCTGAGTTAGCTTCCTTCATTTGCATTTGGCGCTCATGGTGACGTCACACAGTACCCTATCTTATGCGACAACCTTGTGTTTACAAAAAAAATTTTAGACAAAAGGACTGAAACCTAATGTGAGTCACTGAAAGAGAACAACACATATAGAGAGCAGAGATTAGGAGAAAGAATAATGAGCTTTGCCAAGTTTCCGGATGATTTCACGGACTAAGAAATCAACAGATATTGGTGAGAGTTTGGGTTGTCATGCACAGGATGGTGATGTTTGAACGTTTTAGTTTAGAACCAAGAACTCGCTTTGTCTCTAAAATAACGTACATAATTATGTCAGTAACGATTTCAACAAATGGAGCACACAGATGTGTCTTAAGCTCCGCACACAGATGTGTCTTCAGCTCCACACACAGATGTGTCTTCAGCTCACACGCAGATGTGTCTTCAGCTCACACGCAGATGTGTCTTCAGCTCACACACAGATGTGTCTTCAGCTCCGCACACAGATGTGTCTTCAGCTCCACACACAGATGTGTCTTCAGCTCACACGCAGATGTGTCTTCAGCTCCGCACACAGATGTGTCTTCAGCTTCACACACAGATGTGTCTTTAGCTCCACACACAGATGTGTCTTCAGCTCCACACACAGATGTGTCTTTAGCTCCGCACACAGATGTGTCTTCAGCTCCACACACAGATGTGTCTTTAGCTCCGCACACAGATGTGTCTTCAGCTCCACACACAGATGTGTCTTTAGCTCCGCACACAGATGTGTATTCGGCTCCGCACACAGATGTGTCTTCAGCTCCACACACAGATGTGTCTTCAGCTCCACACACAGATGTGTCTTCAGCTCCACACACAGATGTGTCTTTAGCTCCACACACAGATGTGTCTTCAGCTCCACACACAGATGTGTCTTTAGCTCCACACACAGATGTGTCTTCAGCTACACACACAGATGTGTCTTCAGCTCCACACACAGATGTGTCTTTAGCTCCACACACAGATGTGTCTTCAGCTCCGCACACAGATGTGTCTTCAGCTCCACACAGAGATGTGTCTTCAGCTTCACACACAGATGTGTCTTTAGCTCCACACACAGACGTGTCTTCAGCTCCACACACAGATGTGTCTTCAGCTCCACACACAGGTGTGTCTTCAGCTCCACACACAGATGTGTCTTCAGCTCCACACACAGATGTGTCTTCAGCTCACACACAGATGTGTCTTCAACTCCACACACAGATGTGTCTTCAGCTCACACACAGATGTGTCTTCAGCTCACACACAGATGTGTCTTCAGCTCACACACAGATGTGTCTTCAGCTCCGCACACAGATGTGTCTTCAGCTCCGCACACAGATGTGTCTTCAGCTACACACACAGATGTGTCTTCAGCTCACACAAGTTGCGACGTGTTTTCAATATTAGCTTGGAATCTTCTCCGTGTTCAGTCTGTAAACTCCGGTGGAAAGTTTTGGCTAACTGTCCACCTCCAACTTTAGCCTTGTTCCAGAACCTGAATGTTGGGTGCACATCCGCTTTACAGATCTGACGTACTTGAATGCATACTGCTGGTTCCCTGCATCTCATGCAGATGCACTCAGACTTCAAAGGAAGCCCCCAATTAGTTTACTCTTACGGCATGCTTGTCGGGGAGGCAGTGGGTCTATTGTTGTCTCTCCTTCCCCACCCTACAATCAGGCCCTAGAACCCGCAAAGGAAAGCTTGATATCAATGTCTAGATGATAAATTCATTAGTAAATGCACGTGTGCCTTCAACGATTTGCTATTTCGTCATTTGGAGGCAGCAGGGTCGAATCCCTGTGTGCCGGACAATATCACACAATGAATTCCCTTCTTCGAAAATGTGCAACGGGTCTAAGTGGCCTCCCAACCAAGTATAGAAAGTCGCTTCTCAATACATGCCTATACATGTCATGTTATTTTTTATATATTGCTATCGTACCCACTATATTTCTTGTATGGTTTAGACAATGGATCAACATCAGGGCACACGGGTAGTAACTCATAAGTGCTCTGTTCTAGCAGAAGAAACACAGCCATCATCACCAGTGGTAAATTCTAATTATAACAAGAGGACTTTATCATATGTAAGATTCGAAAATAACCAAATATGAAATAGATTGTAATGTGCAGCAAAAAACGCGCAAACAAGACAACTGTCATCTTCGAGTACCCTGCCCCCTCCCCTTCTTTTACTGAAGCCAATAATAAATTTTTTTTTTAGAACAGGAATTTTTGTTTGGTTGGGATGCGAGAGAGAAAAGGTACAGGGGGGGGGGGGGGGGGGGGGAATAATATATTTTTCTTTTTGTGACCCGCCGAAAAAAAACCGGGTCACTCACGTGGAACACACGCCTACCCTTCACACGAGCAAACTGTGTTGCCAGGCCAATCACTTGTCGCGGAAACTCTTGAAAACGTTGAAATAAACCGGGAAGTAAATTCGGTGTTTTACTTTTCAAACAAATCGGCGCGCGTGCTGTAGCGCCCAGCTTGAAGACATAAAAGGAAATCATAAAACTGCTTTAAAATTGTGTGTGTGTGTGTGTGTGTGTGTGTGTGTGTGTGTGTGTAATCCGCGCGCTTACCAGAAATGGCGCCATCCACATAGATGGAGAAACAGGTGCTAGAATCTGCAGAAATGGTTACCTATATCGGCTAGCGAACGCTCTACTTGGGAATGTTCTGCTATGTCAGTACATGAATGTGCGTGTGTGTTTTACTCAAGGAGTTCTGAATGGGTTTCATATTATCAAGCGTCTAGATTGTGTAATGAGGATATTTTGGTTAGGGGGGGGGGGGGGGGATGTTTTTATAGAAGTAGAGAGACCACAGTTTAAAGATAAAGACACTTCGGACTCTTTAATTGCTGGAAAGAAGATAGATTTCTATCTGCACTGATCAACAGCAGGTATACTCGCCCGCTTTTGGGTCCCGATAAAATAAACTCAGGGTAAACCTAACTTTCGTCTCCCCATTTACACAGTGTTACACACTAGCTTATTTCTGATTGGTAGAGGCCAAAAAGGAACATTTTATTAATGAGATTAGGGGGGAATAAGACAGCACCAGCGAAAAAAGAAAAGCCCAAAAAAGATGTTAAGTGGGGACCCTGAAAAGGGCCTTGTCCTTGGTAGCTCAATGACGGCTACAATTTGTTTCGAGACGGTGTGCCTGGTGGATGCCCTGATACCGAAAACTGCAGCGTGCCGACTAGATGGTGACCAAACTAAGCGTTACTACACGCAGCACATAAACGTTGCCAAGATAGATAGTCACTGCTCATTATAGGAGCTGACTGAAATTGGCAGGAATTTTTTTTTTTTTTTTACGACTACCATGTCCATGACCAAGATCGGCCCAGAGTAGTAGGAGCAATTTATAGAGATAACGGTATACTGTTAACTACAGACACAGACAAGAGGGAGGCTTTCCTGGAGAGGTTTATTTCACAGACATATCACAATGATGGAGATAACAGAAATAGAATTAGAGAAAATCTGGCAGCCAGCTTAAAGATCAAACATTATAAAGACATCACACAGGTGGAAGATGTTGAACATGTTTCTGAAAAAGGCGAAAGATACTGCACCCTGACCCGACGGAGCTAGATATTTACACATGAAAGACATGAGGGATTCAGACCTGGTGGAGATGACTGCTTGTTTTAACCAGAGCATTAGGACAGCTTTAATCCCAGAAGAGTGGATGCACAGCTACGTGTCAAGGCAAACCAGTGTTTGTTTGGGGCGAAAAACGTTACTAGTACTGGGATTTTTTGTTTGAGGGATGGGACGCTATGCCGCAATCCTACCCAACCACGCATGGACCTCTCTCTCTCTCTCTCTCTCTCTCTCTCTCTCTCTCTCTCTCTCTCTCTCTCTCATATGCATACTGTATTATTTTAAATATACTTTATATTTATTTGCTTTTCGCTATTATTGTTGTTCTTACTTAATCATTTAAACAAGACTTTTTCCCTTTGTGAAGAAGCTAATCCCCCCCCCCCTCCTCCTCGGGCCGATATTATCTGTTTGTGTCAACGCCCCTGCTTCCAAAATATTGATTCACTGAAATGGCAACCTCCTGGTAGAGACAGCCATGCAACAGCGCCTCTAGCGACGCATCAGTTCCCATGCTGCGTGCAGTAACAGTGCACACTGGTGTGGTTATCAAGGTTTTAGGGAAAACCAAGAATAGTAACTGTGCGCTTTACACAGCATGTCGTAAAAGGCGACTAAGGACAGGGTTATATTTAAGATTGCTAATTTAGCATCTATAAAGTTTCTACTAAAAAAGCCAGCAAACTATGAACAAAAGTCAAAAGGATCGATGGAAGTTGGTTAAGGGTCTGTATTCCACTGGGTACTAAAGACACAAAGAAGAAGCAGAAGAAGTAGAAGTAGAAGAAGAATGAACGAACGAACGAACGAACGAACTTTATTTTCAAAGTGTCACAAATTAGGTATGCCGGTCCGCCTTACATTCGACCCTTCCAGACAGCCATCCTTCACTCAGCAGTTGTATTTTATCTTTAAAGCACGTTTTGTTCATTTAATAATATCCATATTATGAATATCAAGTCAAAAACAAAAGCATGTGTGGTAAAATACGCCCACACACACACCCACATACACACGCCCATTCACTCACTTACACAAAAGTACATATACACATACATACATACGTACGTACATACACAAAAACAAACACACATACATACATACTAAATACATACATACACTCATATGCACACATTCACACACAAATATACACATACATACATACATACACGCATACATACATACAGACATACATAAATGCATACATACAGATACACAGAGACAAACACACATACATGGACACACACACAGACACATTCAGACAACCATACAGACACGTCACACACAGACACAGAAACACACAGACAAAAACTCACCGACAAACATACACGCACACACACTCAAAGCCACACATAGACACACACACACAGGCGCGCGCACAGACATAAACACACATGCAGACACATAAGCAGACAAGAAGAAGAAGAAGAAGAAGAAGAAGAAGAAGAAGAAGAAGAAGAAGAAGAAGAAGAAGAAGAAGAAGAAGAAGAAAAAGAAGAAGGATAAGAAGTCCCATCTGTTACATTAACATGGTCTATCTCATCTGTTACAATAACCTAGTCTATCTCATCTGTTACAGTAACCTAGTCTGCCCCATCTGTTACATTAACATAGTCTATCTCATCTGTTACAGAAGAAGAAGAAGTATAGCATATATATACACTTGGGTTCTCCCTGAGATGTAGAGTAATTCCCAACCCTGACAAGCCCAGGTTTGATCGCAGTAATCTGAGATGTGCCGAATCATGGGTCACATTCGCTCTAATCACCGCAGAACTCAACTTCAGGACCGGCCTTGCAAAGCCGATGATCGAAGAGAGGCTGACAGCACCACCAATCAAATATATACCTAGGTAGTTATCTAAGTAAGTATGTCGTAAGTATTAGATCGTTTTTACGCCAGCGACGCCGCAGGCTTATGATGTCTACTCACATTTCGATGTCATTCGCTGTTTGATGTTGTCAGGATCACGCCGGCTTTATGTACTTTCCGGAACATTCCCTGTATCCGTTTAGGATGGGTCGACCTGGCTGCCAAGGTCAAGTTGAAAGGAAAAAGAAAATCATTCTAGTTACCCATCTGAACCCTTGACCTTCTGGTCGGTAGGTGAGTGCCTAGCTCATGGCTATTCAACGAAGTTTCGGGCTAGAGGAGTTTTTCCACAACGTGGGGCCTAGGCCGCACAGGGATGGTGGAAAGGGGAGGGTGTGGAATTTGATTGTTAGGGGGAGTAATTCGAAAGTGGACTTCCCCAGAGTTGAAGTTACTTAGAAGGCATACTATTTTAGAAAGTTTTAGGTGGGGCATGTCAGGAAAACTGGGAAACTGGACAGAGGTGAAAACTGGAAGTATGGTCATCCCGTGTTAAATCCCAACAACAGCAAAAAGAATTAGGATTCCCACTCACACAGAGGATTCACAATCAGCCAAACACACGATCTGAGGAGGTAAACGCGCCGTCTGAAAAGTGTTAACTTTTATAACACCGGCTGGTTCGTGCTATGTGCACAGGCGCCCGGTCCACTCCAAAAGAAGAGGGTCGTTTTGCACAATCTTTAACAACAATCGGCTTTTTAAATTCTACACAATAGTAAATTTGCTCTGGCAGGCGTTGCCTTTCGCGCGGACCAACAAACGATCTCACATTATAGAACTCACACACACGGGCGCATATGACATACGATATCAATTTCCAGAAATCCGACCATAAGTGTATCGTTAAAAAAAAATCGTTGACGACGAGCCACTGCAGAACGTTGTGTGGAGGAAAATTGCTATCGACCTTGGTGACGTTTTTTTTACAGTTGTATTACTTTCCCCAACTGTCGTCAATCGAGCTGCCAGATTAGGGCAAAATTATATCCGTTCAACGTTTCCAACAAAGACTTCGTTTTCCCCCCATAACGTTTTCTTTGTTATGCCTTGAGGCGCGCTCGGCTACACGTACTCAGGCGAGATTCGTTTTCTGTTTGTCACATCCTGCGCCTGAAATTGTCGTGGTCGTTACAAAAAATTATCAGTCCAAAGCCGACTTTTAAAAATATGAACCGTGAGCGCTTACTATTCCCATTGCTTTGTTGACTGGTGCTGGCGATCATGTCTCTTCTTAACTGGCGTTTAGCTTGCACGTTGCGCTGTAAATGTTTGGGTAGCAAGTAAACCGTTCTGTCCCCGCCCGCCGTTCTGTTGTTTTAGTAATCGTTTGCTCTAGTTTTCTCGCAAGCCCAGCTGTTTATCACATTGTTCATGGAAGTGGAAACGAGACCTCTTGCGCCTACTTCGACGGCGAAGATTCTTACTGTGTACAAACCTACAACCTCCAGAGCGCGAGGCAAACGGCTTGACGGAAAATATAACAGAAGAAAATGGAAATAACAGAAAGTTAACGGAACAAGACTAAGAAAGTATATTATAAGAAAGCACAGAATGTAATAAATTTGTGGACGCAGACACACTATCAATTGAAGTGGTATTTATTTAGATAGATATATATGTATATATTATGTACACATTTATCAGTTGGTTAAAATCTATAAAAAAAATATACATACATAACACATACCAACACCAGACAAATATCAAATTTAGTATACTAATAAGGAACATAGGACTTCACAGCATTGTGACCAGTGCAAGCATAAATGTTAGTTGCGTATCCTTTACAGGACGTTGCAGAACCAACCCCAGCAGCCCCTGGCAGTTGTGTGGTTTCTCTAGGCAATTTACATCCAGTAGTTTGCCATTGCCCCTGGACGGTCGGCCCACTGATACCACTGTCGAAACCAACGGAAGGCGAATGACCCGCAGCTGGGATCGAACCCGGCATCCCGGCATTACGAAGCGTTCGCATCGACTTAGCCACAGAGCCGACTAGTGGCAAGCATACAAGAAACTAATATCATAAAGGTCCAGGATACATCTATTGGGTCAGTCATTGTGCCAGGAAAGACATAACATAACAAACGAATAAAAAAAATGCTACCAGCCAAAAATTAAAATCAATTTACCAATAAATGTGAGTGGCAGAAAACAATTTACAACTGAAGGAAACAAGCAACATCCTGATAATGGGAAACTCCTCATGATTGTTAACTTAATGGAGGTACCAACAATAAAAAAAATCAATGAAAATAACATTACAATTTTCACAATTTATTTTAATGAAACTGACAGATTGCAGACACACCTGATGCTGCTTAAATCTGGCTAAAATTGAATCAGCCCATAAATAACTAGCCAGTGCTTTCATTATTTTATTCTGAAATTGAATGATGTCAAAGTGCCGAATGTGATTCTGTGTCAGTACTGAGATTTGAATATTCTTCTTGTTCTTCGCGTTCACTGACTGTAAACTCCAGCAGAAAGTTCGGGTTGCCTGTCCAGCTCTGGACTTTACTCTTGCTACAGAACCTGAATGTTGAGTACACATTTGTTTAACATAATAGTAAAATGCATTATCCTCAGATTTTTTGTCTAAATATTTTTTCTTATTAGCACTCCCCTTAGCAGTGACCAGTTCTTGTTGTTCGTTCATTTCTAGACTTTGGTTTTGTTTGAGAAATTGATTTGCATGCACAAATGATATATATATATATATATATATATAGTTTATTTCTTGCAGACTGTAATGAATGAGAATGTAAGATGCAATGAAATGAAGCTTTGAATGAATCTATTTTCGGTTAACAACTATCCTCATGAGAGTTGCTTGGCTCCACTGTTGTGAAAACAAGAAAAGATGCACTGCCTCTCCAACAATCATGTAGAGTCAGAGAAAGAGAGGGAAATGGAAGGACTCAAAAAAGAGAATAGAAGTGCTTATGAAACACTGGCAGATTCACTCCCTCTAGTGCAACAGAATTGCAATGAATATATTTTATATATGTTTGTATCCTTGTAAAATCAGGTATACTGTTATAAACAAAATGACACCAAATTTTCCTCCAACTGGACTGATGTAACAAAATTTATTATCTGTATTATCTGAAAACATACATAATAATAATAATAACAATCAACATCATGTTAATAATGACGACACTGTATCGCTAGCTTACCATGTTTACTACTAGTATTTTACGGGACTGTGATTCAGTTTATACAGGTCTCTGATATCTTCACTTTACGACGACACTACAACCCATCTGACACCACAGCCCATCTGACACCACAGCCCATCTGACACCACAGCCCATCTGACACCACAGCCCTTCTGACACCAAAACCCATCTGACACCACAACTCATCTGACACCACAGACAATCTGACACCACAGCCTATGTAATACCACATCCCATCTGACACCACATCCCATCTGACACCACATCCCATCTGACACCACAACCCATCTGACACCACATCCCATCTGACACAACAGTCCATCTGATACCACAGCCTATCTGACACAACAGTCCATCTGATACCACAGCCTATATGACACCACAGCCCCTCTGGTAACATACAGCAGACCACTCTGAGTACAAATGTTACACATTTGGCAAGGCTATTTTTTTTACTTTTGCAGATAACAACATCTTGCTACAACACATTCTGCAACCTTTGCAGATAACAACATCTTGCTACAACACATTCTGCAACCTTTGCAGATAACAACATCTTGCTACAACACATTCTGCAACCTTTGCAGATAACAACATCTTGCTACAACACATTCTGCAACCTTTGCAGATAACAACATCTTGCTACAACACATTCTGCAACCTTTGCAGATAACAACATCTTGCTACAACACATTCTGCAACCTTTTGCAGATAACAACATCTTGCTACAACACATTCTGCAACCTTTGCAGATAACAACATCTTGCTACAGCACATTCTGCAACCTTTGCAGATAACAACATCTTGCTACAGCACATTCTGCAACCTTTGCAGATAACAACATCTTGCTACAGCACATTCTGCAACCTTTGCAGATAACAACATCTTGCTACAGCACATTCTGCAACCTTTGCAGATAACAACATCTTGCTACAGCACATTCTGCAACCTTTGCAGATAACAAACATCTTGCTACAGCACATTCTGCAACCTTTGCAGATAACAACATCTTGCTACAGCACATTCTGCAACCTTTGCAGATAACAACATCTTGCTACAGCACATTCTGCAACCTTTGCAGATAACAACATCTTGCTACAACACATTCTGCAACTTTTGCAGATAACAACATCTTGCTACAACACATTCTGCAACCTTTGCAGATAACAACATCTTGCTACAACACATTCTGCAACCTTTGCAGATAACAACATCTTGCTACAACACATTCTGCAACCTTTGCAGATAACAACATCTTGCTACAACACATTCTGCAACCTTTGCAGATAACAACATCTTGCTACAACACATTCTGCAACCTTTGCAGATAACAACATCTTGCTACAACACATTCTGCAACCTTTGCAGATAACAACATCTTGCTACAACACATTCTGCAACCTTTGCAGATAACAACATCTTGCTACAACACATTCTGCAACCTTTGCAGATAACAACATCTTGCTACAACACATTCTGCAACCTTTGCAGATAACAACATCTTGCTACAACACATTCTGCAACCTTTGCAGATAACAACATCTTGCTACAACACATTCTGCAACCTTTGCAAATAACAACATCTTGCTACAACACATTCTGCAACCTTTGCAGATAACAACATCTTGCTACAACACATTCTGCAACCTTTGCAGATAACAACATCTTGCTACAACACATTCTGCAACCTTTGCAGATAACAACATCTTGCTACAACACATTCTGCAACCTTTGCAGATAACAACATCTTGCTACAACACATTCTGCAACCTTTGCAGATAACAACATCTTGCTACAACACATTCTGCAACCTTTGCAGATAACAACATCTTGCTACAACACATTCTGCAACCTTTGCAGATAACAACATCTTGCTACAACACATTCTGCAACCTTTGCAGATAACAACATCTTGCTACAACACATTCTGCAACCTTTGCAGATAACAACATCTTGCTACAACACATTCTGCAACCTTTGCAGATAACAACATCTTGCTACAACACATTCTGCAACCTTTGCAGATAACAACATCTTGCTACAACACATTCTGCAACCTTTGCAGATAACAACATCTTGCTACAACACATTCTGCAACCTTTGCAGATAACAACATCTTGCTTCAACACATTCTGCAACCTTTGCAGATAACAACATCTTGCTACAAACACATTCTGCAACCTTTGCAGATAACAACATCTTGCTACAACACATTCTGCAACCTTTGCAGATAACAACATCTTGCTACAACACATTCTGCAACCTTTGCAGATAACAACATCTTGCTACAACACATTCTGCAACCTTTGCAGATAACAACATCTTGCTACAACACATTCTGCAACCTTTGCAGATAACAACATCTTGCTACAACACATTCTGCAACCTTTGCAGATAACAACATCTTGCTACAACACATTCTGCAACCTTTGCAGATAACAACATCTTGCTACAACACATTCTGCAATCTTTGCAATTTGCATTATAGAAATGATGCTACCTGCGAGCTACTCGACACATGACACCATGATAGGGTTGTCTCCGTGCCAACTTTGGGTTAAAACATTTTGCCCATATGCAGTTGAAATGAAGTGAGAACTAGCATCACAGCTTGTTGGAATTTTCCCATAAGTGCCCCGACTTAATCTTCAGCAGCATCTGCAGAGTCCCATATTAGTGGTGCTAGTAGCAGTCTGATTATACGGCCATCTTGCTTTTCCCCCAGAGTCAATTATTGGCCACACCCCCTTGGTCACTTCCGGCTACACCATTCTCTTCAGATCTATTAGCTCTTCACCATTCATATGCGCCTGAAGGCTATGACCAGATCTGTTTTGTCATGGATTAATTCAACACCAGACTCAGAAGTTGATATCCTAACCGACCAATCATTATATCTAACTGACAATCACTAAACATTGTGTTTCTAAACATTAAATGATGATGATAATATGGATAATGATGAAAAGTAACAAGCAATATATTATTAAATAGTAGACAGTTGTCTTTCATCTTACATAAATCATTCTTTACAAGAATCAGTCATGGAAATGTAACAAGTGGAACATAAAAGTCATTTACCCTTAAAGAATGACATTCTATAGTTCAATTATACATCATTTCCCAGCTCTTAAATGCTCTGTTTTTCACTCCGATAATTAGCTTTCTTGAGGACTCTGAAAAACTTTGCTCTTGTATTCAAAAAAGAAAGCAATTATGATGGCTAAAAACAGTCCAAGGCCATAAAATACTTTTCTTTAAGCTTTTAAACACTGGTTTTTTAACAACTGATTTAAAAAAAAAAAAAACTCATTTTGCTATGTTTATGTCTCGAAAAGTACTGTCGCCTCCCTTCTCCCCAAACCTTCAGCAAGTGTAGGCATAAAAAAAAAATCTCAATTATTGACAATACAAATTTGGAAATGAAGTAAACCATTGGTTTATTACTGCAGAACTGTTAAAAAAGGTTCATTCTGATAAAATGTAGTCTATTCACATGGAACCGAAACAAAAGTAAGCTTTCATTCAATCATATCTTCCTCTTACTTAACTCAATTATATTTGAAGCCGGCAATGTATAAGCTGCACTTTACTTTATAGAACTAATAATAAAAATGTCAGATAAAATATTCTGTGACTGAATTTCACTATTCTGAGTGTTATTTTTAGCAAATTCTAAATGAGATCATTTTACTGTTGGAAAAAATATCAAATGATGACTACTGCGATGGCATTTGAAATCCATGTAATCTCATCTGTTACAGTAACCTAGTCTATCTATCTCATCTGTTACGTTAACCTAGTCTATCACATCTGTTACAGTAACCTAGTCTACCTCATCTGTTACGTTAACCTAGTCTATCTCATCTGTTACGTTAACCTAGTCTATCTCATCTGTTACTTTAACCTAGTCTATCAGTAACCTAGTCTTTCTCATCTGTCACATTAATCTAGTCTGTCTCATCTGTTACATTAACCTAGTCTGTCTCATCTGTTACAGTAACCTAGTCTGTCTCATCTGTTACAGTAACCTAGTCTGTCCCATCTGTTACAGTAACCTAGTCTATCTCCTCTGTTACAGTAACCTAGTCTGTCTCATATATTGCAGTAAACTAGCCAGTCTCATCTGTTACATTAACCTCGTCTATCTCATATATTGCAGTAAACTAGTCAGTCTCATCTGTTACATTATCCTAGTCTATCTCAGTTGTGTTTTAATTTACTCCATCACAACAGTTATATTACCTGTTCTATTTCATCTTTTATGTTAATTTACTCTTTTATCTCAGCTGCTATATTAACTTTGTCTATCTCAACTGTTACACTAGCCTATTCTAAGTCAGATTTTATAACTTACGCCATTAATAATTTAACTCAAAACTGTAACTATTTATACTGTCTACATCAATTATTACATTAACCAAATCAATACTATCTTATCTTGACTAAAAAAACCTAATTATTTTTAGAAAACATTTTTTTTAAACCAATCTATCACTAATTGTATGAAACATGTGGCTATAATATGAAGACTAAGATCAAAGTTCTGAAAGAAACCAATTTACAAAAGCATTCTACTCTGTTATAGGACCCTATTTCACACTTTGAGATGCACTCGGAAAACAGTAATAGACCTACATGTTATAGACCAACTGACACCAGGTTGGTGATGTGGTTAACGTCACGCCAGCCAACTTTACTTTCCAGGACTTTACCTCGTACCTATTTGAGGCTGATTGATCTGGGAGCCAAAGTACTTTTTGAACAAGCATTTACTTAAAGTAACAACTGGTAGAGACATGTGCTAGGACAAGGAAATGCGACATGAAAATCTAATGTCATGGCAGGCTAGACCAGACTCTTAGCCTTAGCTGGCAGAATGTCAAAGTGAGCTCCAACAGGTGGACAGACCAAGCACCGCTCTTCTGATCTGCCAGTTTTTGCATCTGCTTCATTCCAAATGTTTTTGGTGTTACCATTTTTTTTTTTGAGCACATGAAGTAGGTTGAGGTTCAACGCAATTTTCTTTTCAACTCTATGCTGCTATCAATGTCAAACATGGACACTTTCTTCAGGAGAGACAGAAGGAAAATAGTAAGGATAGAACTGAAATGTTTACGCACTATGCTAGGGGTACCGAAAAAAGATCGACTTTGGATCGATGATATCAGAAGGAGAGTTGGTACTGAACCAATACTGAACTTTATAGGTAGACAAATATTCAAATGGTCTGGTCAGGTAGCAAGACTGACCTCAGACAGGACACCACAGAGAGCAATGCTATACAGATACAACAACGGTAACAGAGCCAGAGGTCGACCACGCAGAAGATGGACAACAGCAATATGAGAGACACTGAAAAGTACCACACATGAAGCGAACAGAAGGGCCTGTTTAAGAGATCTCTTCCTACTCTGATGCTGCGAGGCATTCCAGGAGTAGAGAATAGAAGAAGAAGAAGAAGAAGAAGAAGAAGAAGAAGAAGAAGAAGAAGAAGAAGAAGAAGAAGAAGAAGAAGAAAGGGAACATCTGATCTCCGAATCACTGGTCAGGCTCTGCGCTAGGGAGAGGAGGCACTTTATTCTCATGCTTCCCTGTAGCAAAATATAACATTACATCAGGAAAGATGGTAAAGTGCCAACAAACAGTCACAGAGAAAGAAACAAAAATGAGTGACAATGACATCTGCCTCTGAAAAAATGTGATGACTGCATGATACATTAGTAATTTTCTGTGGAAATTAAAAAGTAACAGACATTTTTCTACACCTAAAGAAGTACAAGGTATATGTCTGCTAGCTCTAGTGTTTATTAGACCAACTGGCGCCCCATGGGTAATGTCATCACTATCAGATCAGCTACCTTTATTTTCTAGCACCCGTTGTATCTGGGAGTCCAAATACATTTTCAGAATGAATGAATGGATCATGATTTCTATACTACGAAACATAAGGTATTCTATACTACAAAACATAAGGTATTCTATATTATGCAACGTAAGGTATTCTATACTACGAAACATAAGGTATTCTATATTATGCAAAGTAAGGTATTCTATACTACGAAACATAAGGTATTCTATACTACGAAACATAAGGTATTCTATACTACGAAACATAAGGTATTCTATACTACAAAACATAAGGTATTCTATATTATGCAACATAAGGTATTCTATACTACGAAACATAAGGTATTCTATACTACGAAACATAAGGTATTCTATACTACGAAACATAAGGTATTCTATATTATGCAAAGTAAGGTATTCTATACTACGAAACATAAGGTATTCTATACTACGAAACATAAGGTATTCTATACTACGAAACATAAGGTATTCTATACTACGAAACATAAGGTATTCTATATTATGCAAAGTAAGGTATTATATACTACGAAACATAAGGTATTCTATACTACGAAACATAAGGTATTCTATACTACGAAACATAAGGTATTCTATACTACGAAACATAAGGTATTCTATACTACGAAACATAAGGTATTCTATACTACGAAACATAAGGTATTCTATATTATGCAAAGTAAGGTATTCTATACTACGAAACATAAGGTATTCTATACTACGAAACATAAGGTATTCTATATTATGCAACGTAAGGTATTCTATACTACGAAACATAAGGTATTCTATACTACGAAACATAAGGTATTCTATACTACGAAACATAAGGTATTCTATACTACGAAACATAAGGTATTCTATACTACGAAACATAAGGTATTCTATACTACGAAACATAAGGTATTCTATACTACGAAACATAAGGTATTCTATACTACGAAACATAAGGTATTCTATATTATGCAACGTAAAATATTCTATACTACGAAACATAAGGTATTCTATACTACGAAACATAAGGTATTCTATACTACGAAACATAAGGTATTCTATACTACGAAACATAAGGTATTCTATACTACGAAACATAAGGTATTCTATACTACGAAACATAAGGTATTCTATATTATGCAACGTAAAGTATTCTATGCTACGAAACATAAGGTATTCTATACTACGAAACATAAGGTATTCTATACTACGAAACATAAGGTATTCTATACTACGAAACATAAGGTATTCTATACTACGAAACATAAGGTATTCTATACTACGAAAACATAAGGTATTCTATACTACGAAACATAAGGTATTCTATACTACGAAACATAAGGTATTCTATACTACGAAACATAAGGTATTCTATACTACGAAACATAAGGTATTCTATACTACGAAACATAAGGTATTCTATACTACGAAACATAAGGTAATGTGAAAAAGAAGTAACATAGAACACCGAGAAGGCTTTGAAACAATAACAAAGGACAACATCGAGAAACCTTTGAAACAATAACAAAAGACAACATCGAGAAACCTTTGAAACAATAACAAAAGACAACATCGAGAAACCTTTGAAACAATAACAAAAGATAACATCGAGAAACCTTTGAAACAATAACAAAAGACAACATCGAGAAACCTTTGAAACAATAACAAAAGACAACATCGAGAAACCTTTGAAACAATAACAAAAGACAACACCGAGAAACCTTTGAAACAATAACAAAAGACAACATCGAGAAACCGATGGAAATGTGAAAATGATGGCAACATCACGTCATAAATATGAACATCAGGATAAACATAGTAGTACTGGAGAACCTGTAGTAACATCATGAAACAGATGGCAACATACATAATCAGATAGTAGTACTGGAGAACTTGTAGTAACATCATGAAACAGATGGCAACATACATAATCAGATAGTAGTACTGGAGAACCTGTAGTAACATCATGAAACAGATGGCAACATACATAATCAGATAGTAGTACTGGAGAACCTGAAGTAACATCATGAAACAGATGGCAACATACATAATCAGATAGTAGTACTGGAGAACCTGTAGTAACATCATGAAACAGATGGCAAACATACATAATCAGATAGTAGTACTGGAGAACCTGTAGTAACATCATGAAACAGATGGCAACATACATAATCAGATAGTAGTACTGGAGAACCTGTAGTAACATCATGAAACAGATGGCAACATACATAATCAGATAGTAGTACTGGAGAACCTGTAGTAACATCATGAAACAGATGGCAACATACATAATCAGATAGTAGTACTGGAGAACCTGTAGTAACATCATGAAACAGATGGCAACATACATAATCAGATAGTAGTACTGGAGAACCTGTAGTAACATCATGAAACAGATGGCAACATACATAATCAGATAGTAGAACTGGAGAACCTGTAGTAACATCATGAAACAGATGGCAACATACATAATCAGATAGTAGTACTGGAGAACCTGTAGTAACATCATGAAACAGATGGCAACATACATAATCAGATAGTAGTACTGGAGAACCAGAAGTAACATCATGAAACAGATGGCAACATACATAATCAGATAGTAGTACTGGAGAACCTGTAGTAACATCATGAAACAGATGGCAACATACATAATCAGATAGTAGTACTGGAGAACCAGAAGTAACATCATGAAACAGATGGAAACATACATAATCAGATAGTAGTACTGGAGAACCAGAAGTAACATCATGAAACAGATGGCAACATACATAATCAGATAGTAGTACTGGAGAACCTGTAGTAACATCATGAAACAGATGGCAACATACATAATCAGATAGTAGTACTGTGCAACATTAGCACATTTTGTGAAACTAATTAGGACTGCACAGTGACATCAACACATTCATAGTTCTACCAAGATCAAATATCTGACTGCTTTATAAGTTGAATTACATGTTTTGAAAAAGGCAAGGGCTAAAACACTAAACTTGAAATTTTTCATTCCAATGTCAAATCAGTATTGCTACAAGTTGTGGAAACACGGAGAACAAATAAAACAGTTACAAACTTCAAACATTCATTAACTGGTGCCTGTACCGAATAGAGGAAATTAAATATTATGAAAGGATAACTAACGGTAAGCTTTGGGAGAGAACAAAACAAGTTCCTGTGAACGATATAACTAGAACACACTGGAACTCAAAGGGACATAAAAATCAAGACAGACAAAAACATTCATGGGCAAGGGAGTTAAAAAGATGGGAAGGGCATAGGAAGAGCTGCATGCAATAGCAAAGGAAAGAACGACTTGGCAAGAGTTGGTTGAGGGCCTATGCTCCACTGGGTGCTAGAAGGCAGAAGAAAAAGGGCTCCAAGAAAACATCACAAACATGAGAAAAAGGGGTTAGTCATTATTTTGTGGCCCATTATGAGAAGAGAGCGCCCGTGTGTCACCTGGGCCCTCACGGGAAGCAAAGAATAGTGACACTGCACCCTACCAGGCATGTCTAAGGGTAGGGTTGGGCTTGAGGTTGGCTACCTCATCCTATAAAAGCCATAGCCACAAAAATCAACCAACCATGGATAAGTCAAAAAGAGAAGCAAATAAAATTCAGCCAACCAAGATGAGGGAAGGCTCTTCAAATAGAAGAAGTATGACACGGTGTGGAGAAAGCCGTAAGGAGTCCAGATCGTTGACGTACCTCCTCTCAGCTAGGAAAACCTCCAGAATTGGCACCTGGAATGTTAGAACTCTCTATGATATAGGGAGAACAATGGAAGTAGCAAAGGAAATGAAACATTATAGAATTAGTATTTTGGGGTTATGTGAAACTAGATGGACTGGGACAGGGAAAAGTATTCCTAATTCAGGAGAAACTATTTTGTTCCCAGGACACACAGAGGACAATTCGCCGCACAGTGAAGGAGTGGCCCTGATGCTATCAAAAGAAGCAGACAGGGCACTAATAGAATGGGAAGCTGTGAGTCCCAGAATAATAAGAGCATCTTTTAGAACAGTAAAACAGAAGGTGAACATGTCGGTAATACAGTGTTATGCACCAACAAATGATAAAGATGCATCTGTTAAGGAAGAATTTTACATGCAGCTTCAAAATATTATAAATAATGAAAGAAAGGGCAACTTGAAAATTTTGATGGGTGACTTGAATGCTAAAATAGGATCAGACAACACAGGTTATGAAGAAATTATCTAGGAGTAATGAATGAAAATGGAGAATTCTTCACAAATTTTTGTGCAGGTAACCAGTATGTTATTGGTGGAAGTATTTTTCCCCATAAAAGAATACACAAGGCAACATGGGAATCACCAGACCATAAGACAACTAATCAAATTGACCACATATGTATTACCAAAAAGTTTAGATCATCCCTTTACGATGTTAGGGCTTTCAGAGGTGCCGATGTATTTACTGACCATTTCCTGGTGATAAGTAAAATCAAGTTGAAACTAAAAAGATATATAACATCTTATAATCATAGAAACCAATATAATGTAGGCTTTCTCAGAGATTAGGAAATTAAGGAACAGTTCTCAGTTACGGTCTCTAATAAGTACCAGGTGTTGCAGCAGTTAGCTGAAGATGTCAACACAGAAGTCTGCTGGGATCAGATCAAAGGAATCTGGAATGAATCTTGCGTAGAAGTTCTTGGCAAGAAAGAAAGGAAACATAAAGCATGGATAACACCAGAAACCATTAAACTGATTGAAGATAAGAAAAGTAAAAAGGCAGAGTTAAACAATAGCAAAACTAGAGCTGCTAAAGCTAGAGCTCAGGAGAATTACACAGAAGCCAACAAGTAAGTTAGGAGGCATATAAGGGCAGATAAAGTGAAATATCTAAATGATCTAGCACAAGAAGCGGAGACAGCAGCAGCAAAAGGAAACCTCAGAGAACTTTACAGTAACACAAGAAAATTAGTAGGTAAATATAGTCAGCCAACTGGATCAATCAAAAATAGTCAAGGAAAGGTACTTACTAACACTAAAGATCAAATGGACAGATGGGTTGAATATTTTGAAATGCTTCTAAATAGACCAGGCCCAGAGGTTCCCCCAGATATCCAGCCTTTAGAAATGGAACTGGATATCAACTGTGAGATACCATCCAAAGAGAAAATTAGAAAAGCTATAAATCTTCTTAAGGAAGGAAAGGCGTCAGGCCCAGATGGTATCCCAGCTGAAGCCATCAGGACCAACATAAACACATCAACAGAATTGCTACATAGATTATTCAGTAAAGTCTGGGAGACCGAAGAAATACCAGCAGACTGGAGAGAATGATATCTTGTGAAACTGCCCAAAAAAGGTGATCTACAGGAGTGTGAAAACTATAGAGGAATTATGTTGCTGTCAGTTCCAGGAAAAATATTAAGTGGAATTATTTTGGAAAGATTAAAAGATGCTATTGATAAAATGCTAAGAAATGAGCAGGCAGGTTTTCGGTCATACAGATCCTGTACTGATCAGATAGCTACATTACGTATTATAATAGAGCAAAGCATTGAACTGAACTCACCACTTTACATTGGATTTATAGACTATGAAAAAGCATTTGACAGCATTGATAGGGAATCTCTCTGGAAATTGATGGGGCACTATGGAATCCCACAGAAAATTATCAACTTAGTAAAGGCAACATATAAAGACATGAAATGTCGAGTTCTTCATGAGGGAAAGCTAACATATGCATTTGAAATAAAAACATGTGTGCGACAGGGATGTCTTTTGTCGCCTCTTCTATTTTTACTGGCTATAGACTGGACTATGAAAACAGTTACTGCTAACACCAAGAATGGAATTCAGTGGACCCCTACAAAACAGCTTGATGATCTGGACTTCGCTGATGATATTGCTCTTCTGTCCCATTCACGGAATCAGATGCAAGATAAATTAAATATACTTAATGCGAGATCACAGCAGCTTGGTCTGAAAATCCATAAAGGATAGACAAAGATAATGAGAATAAATCAGGCAAATAGTAATGTGGTTTCTCTTAATGGCACCCCACTCCAAGACGTGGAGTCGTACACCTATTTGGGCAGTAATGTAGATAAAGATGGAGGAATTGAGAGAGATATTAAAATAAGAATACAAAAGGCAAGAGGGGCTTTCATAGCACTAGGGAATTTGTGGAGGTCAAAAGAAATTAAAAGAAATACTAAACTAAAAATTTTTAATTCTAATGTCAAATCAGTACTATTGTATGGGGCGGAAACATGGAGAACAACCAAGGCAATTACTAATAAATTGCAGACATTCATTAATTGGTGCCTGCGCAGAATAGAGGGAATAAAATGGTATGATAGAATAACTAATGTAGAACTTTGAAACAGGCTTCAGTGGATCAGGAGGTGAGGAAAAGACGCTGGCGTTGGATAGGGCACACACTGAGAAAACAGGAGAACAGCATAACTAGAATGTCTTTGCATTGGAACCCACAGGGGCATAGGAATAAAGGAAGGCCAAAAAACACATGGAGAAGAGAGCTGGAGAATGAGGTTAGAAAGATTGGGAGGACATGGGGAGAGCTCCAGGTAATGGCGAAGGATAGAACGACTTGGCGTGAGTTGGTTGAGGGCCTATGCTCCATTGGGGAATAGAAAGGCAGAAGAAGAAGAAGATGAGAAGAGATAATTTGAAACATGGGACAACTGGAAATATTTATGGATACAGAGCTAGAGAAAGACAATCCTAAAAGATGATTACCAGTCTTTTGTCATGACAGAGAGGGTGTCCGCCACGAAATAATATTTAACAAGAGGTAAAATGGCACATGTCAGTCAGCAAGGCACTTGATGATGATGAAAAGCTGAGTTAAAAATTGACATAACAGCACTCAGGCTATTCCCATAAGTGCACAGTCCTCATCTTCAGCAAGCACAGAGTTTAATACTATTAGTGCCAGTAGCAGTCTGATGATGTGTCCTCTTATATTTCCTCTGAGTGCCAGTGCCAGTGTCAGTGTCAGTTTTCAGTGCCAGTGTCAGTGCCAGTGTCAGTCGCCTGCAAGGTCTTCAGATCATGAGACTCCCAGTGTGTATTCTGGGGCCCCATTGTGGGGGGGGGGGGACAAGAACAGACCCACTGCCTGCCCAAAAGCATGTCGTAAGAGTCGACTATTGGGAGCTTCTTTCAAAGTCGGAGTACATCTGCCCGAGGGGCAGGAAACCAACAGTCTGCATGCAAATGAGTCAGACCTGTGACACGGATGTACACGCAACATTCAGGTTTTGGAAGAAGAAAAAGAAGATCGTGTGATAATGCGTCAATAAATTCAACATAAAACTTATGGTAATGACACATGAAGTCAATAATTTCTTAGATCCACCTTGATGAAACAAGTGACTCCATTGTTTGAAACTAGAGGTAAAACAATTATACAATTAATAAAATAATAACATCACAAAACACGGAAGCACAATGATGAAACAGAGTGCAATATAACATAGATAGTAGCATCAAAAAGTAGCCAGCAGCCACACGAGACAGTTAATACGACAAAACATGCTATCACAGACAATATGTGAGTGAGTGAGTGACTTTCTACCCCACTAGTACATCACACAAGCGATAAAAACCCGATGACACAACGTGCCACCATGTGGATGAGGATCACCGTGGAGAGGTCCCAGAAACCGCGTTCAGACATTTGGCCATTTTTATGGCCTGCCTATATTGCGGCCCCTGGCAAAAGCCAGAGTGGGGCTTCAAATAACAAAAAATTACGTCCTGAAAAGGACGTAAGGACATCATCACAGACAATATGACTGACTTTCTACCCCACCAGGACATCACACAAGCGATAAACACCCGATGACACAAGTGCCACCATGCGGATGAGGATCGCCGTGAAGAGGTCCCAGAAACCGCGTTCAGACATTTGGCCATATTTATGGCCTGCCTATATTGCGGCCCCTGGCAAAAGCCAGAGTAGGGCTTCAAATGACAAAAAATTTCGTCCTGACTGACTGACTGACTTTCTACCCCACCAGGACATCACACAAGCGATAAACACCCGATGACACAAAGTGCCACCATGTGGATGAGGATCGCCGTGGAGAGGTCCCAGAAACCGCGTTCAGACATTTGGCCATATTTATGGCCTGCCTATATTGCGGCCCCTGGCAAAAGCCAGGGTGGGGCTTCAAATAACAAAAAATTTCATCCTAAAAAGGACGAAACTGGATATAATTCGTCCTGAAAAGGACGAAACTGGATTACTTATTACTAAACACAGACAATATGGTTTAAAAAAGAGTTCCATCTCCATTTTCCTGTAATAAAAATCCTGTTGAAGTAATCTGCCTTTCATTCTTTTGATTGAAAAAAAAAAAAAAACATTTGGTTCTGCCCTTTAGAGCTTAGTCATCATATAATATGTACTCTTGGTCCTTCAATTTGGTATGAGAATGCTAAAAGTCTGGTTTCCGGAATGGCCTCTTTGAAAGCAATGCCCTCCAATTTTATCCTAGTGATTATTTCCCCTTTTAGACGGCTCTTCACCACACCGGCTGGCACTTTTAGAGTTCAGGGATCTGGTGAATTATTTGCACCACATTGTCAGAAATCCCTGACAATAATGATCTGATTTGATTTGATTCAAGAACCAACATTACAGCATGCGATGCATTCCCATAAGCGCTCTGTCCCCATCTTCAGCAGCCAGCGAAGAGTTCCAATACTGATGGTGCCAGTAGCATTCTGATAAAACGTTCGTCTTGCCTTTCTTCTGAGCCTCCAACATCTGCCATAACCTATCGTCACTCCCCCTGCATCAATCTCACAAGACTGTGGTGATCCATTTGCTCCTCTGAACTGTACACACTCTCCCACAAGGCACTAACCACGTCTGACTTATCATGTTTGAGTGAGTATTCCACCAAGCTGTGCAGAGCCAGCCAGTCTGTCCGCCTGTTTTCCCAACACACCGGCGTGACCTGGTAAAAAAAAAATCCAGACAATGCTCCTCACCCGTGTCCTCCGCAGCTTAGCATGCCACTCTGCACGAAGCATGCCTATCCTGATCTTCCTCAGCATGCTTTCTGCGTCATTTACAATCACAATGTGTGTTTGTGTGTGTCATGTCCTCTAACCAGCGGAAAGCTGCAGTGGCCGCCTCCACCTCCATTCTTAAGCTGGATGTTGTGGTATCAAATACTAGGCAATAGGGTAGGTAGTTTTTATCTTTAGGACTGCGATCTGTAAGATTAGGACCTCAAAGATGAGAATCAAACACAAAGAAATTACAAATCTACCAGAAACACTGTACTAGTACATAATCACAAAAATACAGGTCATAAGAGTTAAAGGGGAGTAGACCATGAAGCAGAACAAGAAGACAGTGAAGAGATCATAAACAGGCAGCTGCAAACACTCAGTCACTAAATGGAAAGAGAAGGTCAATCAAAGACGAATGGTGGCTGGTGATATCTTCAGCAATGAGCCTCAATGGCTCGGAATGCTGTAGAAACAGTTCAATGTATACATCATAAGAGATTAGAGACATCTGCTGGACTTTATCTAACTCAATGATTATGTCAAAGTACTATCAAAAGACATTGGTATACTTTCCAGCACACTGAATACAGCAAAGGAGATCAAAAGATGTTGGCTATATTTTCAGTTCAATGAACGTATCAAAGGAGATGAAGACATGGCTATATTTTCAGTTCAATGAACGCATCAAAGGAGATGAAGACAAGGCTATATTTTCAGTTCAATGAACGCATCAAAGGAGATGAAGACATGGCTATATTTTCAGTTCAATGAACGCATCAAAGGAGATGAAGACATGGCTATATTTTCAGTTCAATGAACGCATCAAAGGAGATGAAGACATGGCTATATTTTCAGTTCAATGAACGCATCAAAGGAGATGAAGACATGGCTATATTTTCAGTTCAATGAACGCATCAAAGGAGATGAAGACAAGGCTATATTTTCAGTTCAATGAACGCATCAAAAGAAGATGAAGACATGGCTATATTTTCAGTTCAATGAACGCATCAAAGGAGATGAAGACATGGCTATATTTTCAGTTCAATGAACGCATCAAAGGAGATGAAGACATGGCTATATTTTCAGTTCAATGAACGCATCAAAGGAGATGAAGACATGGCTATATTTTCAGTTCAATGAACGCATCAAAGGAGATGAAGACATGGCTGTATTTTCAGTTCAATGAACGCATCAAAGGAGATGAAGACATGGCTATATTTTCAGTTCAATGAACGCATCAAAGGAGATGAAGACATGGCTATATTTTCAGTTCAATGAACGCATCAAAGGAGATGAAGACATGGCTGTATTTTCAGTTCAATGAACGCATCAAAGGAGATGAAGACATGGCTATATTTTGCAAGCCAAAGAAAAAGATATTTGTTTGGCTTAATCCAACTCACAGATGACATCAAAGGATATCTGAGACATTTCTTAGACTTGCAAACCTTGTGGTGGCTCACTGTTGAGGTCACATTTTAAAGGTTCCAGTAATCAGGCACAGAGTGTCTGACATTTTGCGTAGATTATATTGTAGACAATGTATCTGAATGCAATAGTTCAGATATTCTAGCACTGATCTGAAATTTAGATTGCTTAGATTGCAAATCTTCTGCTCTAATCCGTGATATCTATTTCATCTCTGTTAGATGAGTACAAATCAACAATAATTATAGTATTAAACTGATTATTCTTAACTCATAACACATCAAGTTAAAAACTATAAGTTAATCAATAACAATCAGTGTGACCATCATTCTTTCTTCCTCTATCATTTCCATAGTTATTAACAGTCCTGTTCCAGTTATTTTTTGTTGTTGATGTTTCTGTTGTATCTGAAATTTACAACTAAATGTTTTGATTCTAGTTTAATTTAGGGCTGTACCGAATATTCACTTTGTATTCGCATGAGGGCCAAATAGTGGACCTAATAACTATTCAGTATTCGGCCGAATACTTTCGGTTGGGCCGAATACGAATAGTGGTTACTTTACACCCGTTTCTGCATACACTGCGATGGACTGAAATAACTCTCATTAACACAATAGTTGCCTAAGTCTGTCGCAATGGGGGCAACTGCGACCAGGTTGCATGGTACAGCAGTTGGCAAGGTCTTTGCCTGCTGACTCGACCGAGGCATTACAGCTGAGGTTCTAAAACTGGATGCTTATGCCAGGGGTGCCGCGGCGAAAATCGAGAAAAATCGGTTATAAATAGTGACATTAATAAAGAAGGCATAAAGATACTTGAAAGTTAAAATTTAAATTGTCTTTCCTCGCCGCTGTAGAAAAGAATTTTTTCCCCTTGTTTCACATGCAATGTGTATCACACTGCATAAAATGTCAACCGCAGCGTGCTAAAAATTTACAATTTCTTGAGGCCTCAAAGATGTGGTTTTACAGAGCAATGCTTAAAATACTTTGGACAGCCACACACACACACACACACACACACACACACACACACACACACACACACACGCACGCACGCACGCACGCACACACACACAAAACCAAGAGGTTTTGAAAGAGGCGGGAGCCCGAAGACAACTAATTACGGACATCAGAAGGAGACAGTCATTATTTTCAGCCATATTATGAGAAGATGGAAAATAGAACATGTGGGGACCACTGGAAAGATCTGTGGAAGGAGGGATAGAGGAAGACAACTAGAGAAGATTCTTGACAGTCTTGTTGCATGGCATGGAGGTGTGTCGGCACACGAACTAATACATGCTGCAGGAGATCGCATATTGTGGCGATGCGTAATCGCCCACGCCAGTCGGCAAGGCACCTTATGCTGATGATGATACACTATTAGTATTCGGCCGAATAGTTGGTCCCGTTATTCGTATTCGGCCGAATAGTGAAAACACTATCCGGTACAAACCCTAGTTTAAATATTTCTGAACTAGTTTTCATTAAACCCTTTCTGATTCTAGATACTTGAAACATTTCTGTCCTAGATAGGTTAAACATTTCTTTTCATCGTTCATTCATTCATTCAGTAGCATGTCCCTCGCGGAACCTCGCTGCCATAACAACCCTCCGGAAAACCTTCCTATCCTGAGCAAGATGTCCTGCGTCTGATACACCCATCTGGAGATCATCTGCCACATCCTGCACCCATCTTCTCCTTGGCCTTCCTCTTCCTCTCTTCCCAGGCATATACCCCTCCATTATTGTTCTCTCTAGACTTCCATGACGTTTCAAGTGACCAAAATATTTCAATTTTCTTTGTTTTATTGTCTTTACTAGCCAACCCTCTTCAATATTCAGCTCTTGAAATATTTCTTTTCATCGTTACCTCAGCTATTTTCATTGTTGGTATTTTATAAACTTTCTGTTTTTGTTACTATACACATTTCTGTTCTTGTTACTATAAACATTTCTGTCTTTTGTCATTACTTTAAAATACTTTAAATATTTAGGTATTGGCTTTTACTTAAAATATTTTAGTTCTAATTGTTACTTTGAGTGCCTAAGTCCAAGTTGTTTCTTTTACTAGTACAATTTTTCGTTAAATGTTTCTATCCTAATCATTTCTTTGAAAATTTTTAATTCTAGATACCATAAAGTTTTAGTTGAAGCTGTTAATTTAGACTGTTTAGTCTTAACTTTTTAACTATTTCTGTAGTCAGACAAATGATTGTGCTCAAGTTGATACTTAAACCTATCTACACTAGTTGAATAAATATTTCTCTAATCGTATTAATGACTCCGTTCTAGTTAGCACTTTAAACCTATCTACACTAGTTGAATAAATGTTTCTTTTATCGTATAAATGACGGTTCTAGTTGAAATTTTAAACCTATCTACACTAGCTGAATAAATGTTTCCCTTATCGTCTAAATGACTCTGTTCTAATTGATAATTTAGACCCATCTGCGCTAGTTCGATAAATATTTATGTTCTGGTGTAAATGACTCTGTTCTAGTTGATACTTTGGACCCATCTGCGCGAGTTCAATAAATATTTATGTTTTGATGTAAATGACTTTGTTGTAGTTGATACTTTAGACTCATTTGCGCTAGTTCAAAAAATATTTATGTTGCGCTAGTTCAATAAATATTTATGCTGTGATGGAAATGAGTGTTCTAGTTGATACTCAATTGCGCTGGTTCAATAAATATTTATGTTGTGATGTAAATGACTGTTTAAATTTACACTCTTAATTCAGTTGCGCTGGTTAAATAAATATTTATATTGTGATGTAAATGACTGTTTAAGTTGACACTCTAAACTGAATTGCGCTGGTTTAATAAATATGTATGTTGTGATGCACATACTTTAAACCCATCTATGCCAGTTCAATAATTGTTTCTGTTGTAACATACATTACTCTGTTAAAGTCAATACTTTAAACTTGGGACCAAAACTAGTCTCCCAAGCAATTTTGTATGGCCCTCGAGGCTGGTGTAAAATTACTATATTATCTGTCCCTTAAGTTCACAAAATAGCGGAACAAAATAACCTGCTTGAACACACGTTCAGGATTATACAGAAGAGCTTCAGTCAGTGAGTGTGTCTGGCCAGAGGCGTAGCGACAGATTATCTTAGATTATACCCCACCACCCCCTCCCCCATAAAAAAATATTGTTGCAAGTAAGTCTGGCTGTTATGTTTATAATGTAATTTTTCCAAACAATCAGGCTGATAAATTTAAATTTGGCCTGCATAAAAGAAAAAAAAATTACCAACCCCTACATTAAACCCATCCATGATAGTTCAATAAAGTTTTTGACCTAGCTGTCAATTTAAACATATTTATTCTTGCTGATATTTCATATGTTTTTGTTTTAGTCATTACTAACTCCTTTAGTGGGATGCAAAGATGATGTGACAGGCTCAGCATTCTTACACATCGGCCCTGTTTTCATGTTAGGCGTCTTGGGCAAACCCTAGTCTGCAGAGCATACTGAGAAAATAGTCCCTGGATTAGCAAAGCCAGCAGCAACTATGGCCACTGAAACGAAGCCATCTTAGGACTAAATATTTGCATCTACAAGACTCACATAAATTTATCACGATGATAGCGGACATTAGGCAAGCGAATTTTGCACTCACTTCGTCACAAACATTACTGGAGTGAATGTGTTATCAGGATAAAACCAGATCATCTCCAGTGCTCAACTGTTCATGGTATTTACAAGTCAATAACTTTGAATTCATGAAGTTCTGAAATAGTTTCTCAAATCCAAGACAGTTACAACTCTTTCAGACTTTTCTGACCAGATTATCATCAGTTTGTTCTTTGTTGTTGTTTGTGACTTCTCAAAAAAAAAAAAAAACTGTTGGGCTGAGGTTGTTGTAGACTCTTCTGATGACCTGATATCAAAATGCTAATGTTATGTGGAATATGTTGCAGAGCTCAATCTCCTCTATCCAAGCTCATTAACTAGGGCAGATACACAAAGACCTCAAGAGGAACTCTCAGCTGCTGTAAGTTGGAACACAAATCAGGTCAGAGTTTAGAACAGAACACATCCACTGGTTGGGATTCAGTCTAGGTGAAATCTGTCAGCCCCAAACAATACACTAAGTGTGACTGCATTCACTCATATGCATCAGTTAACATATTATTGTGCTTGCAGATTTCATGTCTAGTCGGGTCATGCTAAAACACTCAACAACAATTTTGTCTCCCACAAGGGATGTGAATTTGGGCCCAGTGGATATAGTTTACCCATTATTTTGATTTCACACTGACTCACTGGGGGCATCAATCTTCTACGATGGAAAGAGCTGACTACAGGGGTTCTTAGTGTTTCACTTTCTACAGACCCCACCCCACCCAACCCAGTGCCTAGCAGGAGTATCGTTACTTTAAAATCACAACTCTCTGCATGAAAACAATTTCAGTCTTTGTTATTTCTTATCCTTTAAAAACTTCATCTACGGGACACAAACATTTCTGTTACAGGATTTGTGACTTCTAAATTAAAGTGAACACTTTTATACCTTCTACCAAGGAACATGCACTCAATCATGTTTCCGCAGGTTTAGGAATTCTTCCAGAGCATGCTGAGTGTATTAATGAAGTTAAAAAGTTATGAACAAACAGTTTGTAAGAAAATGAAATATTGTAGAAATGAGAACCAGTGGTTCAGAAAAAACAACAGCATCAAAATTTATTTTCATATCATCCACAGTGATGATGAGACCTGGGGCTGGAGTTTTTGAGTTTAAAACTGCCTGAGGGGGGGGGGGACAAGAATTAACCCACTACCCTCCTAACAAGCGTATCGTAACAGTTGACTAATTAGGGGTGTTTCTTTCAGAACTGGAGTGCATCTCCCTCAGAGACGGGGAACTAACAGTCTGCATACAAATATGCTAGATCTGTAAAGTGGATGTGTGCACAAAACTCAAGTTCTGGACCAACACTTGTGTCCAGAAGTTGACAAACAAAGAAAACTTTCTGCCTGAGTTTACAGCTGGTGAACACAAAGAGGAACATTGTCCAGACAGAACAGGCAAGGGCAAGAAGCAGTGTCGAATTAGCAGACGTATGAGCAGATACTCCCAAGACTTTGTTAAAAGCCAAAAAGAGTTGCAGTACAAAAACTTTTGTTTTACTACAACACACCCGGACAATACAAATGTTGACAAAATTAAAGTAAGAGGTGTAACTACCTCAAAAAACCTATACTGGAGTGAGCAGTAAGGAAAATCACAAATTGATTAGACAAGAAGGGTCAAGATTTTGTGAGCAAGTTTGAAGCAGAAAAAACAAACTTCAGCACTGGCAAACAAAATGGGGAAAGAGTTAGAGGAAGACGAAGGCCAAGACCACCTTGATAGTTCCACCACAAGGCATAATTAGGATGAAAATAAAATCTGATCCTAGAGATCAGTGATTACCTGAGATAGCAAATCATTCGCCCCATGTATCACCACGGCACAAAGTGATGCTGATATTGACAAAACAAAGTGGGAACCAGAGTACTCAGGCAGTGAGAAAGATGATGTATCGAATTAGCTGAACAGAAATGAAGAAATAAGAAAGTTAGTGTACCATATTAGTTGAACATAAATGAACAAATGTGAAACATGATGTATCGTTTTAGTTGAACAGATATAAACAAATGAGAAAGATGACAATTATTTCAGCTGAACAGAAATGAGTAAACTACAAAGATAATGTACTGTTTCAGCCAAACAAGAATAAACCAGTGTGTAGACAGATCGGTGATGATTACTTCAGTTAAAAAACAAAAAGTGAACAAGCAGTTTTCTTCAAACTTTGCTCAGGATAAAACACCCATACTTTTTGTTCAGAAACTGCAATCAATCATGCAGCAGCAAATTATCTGCTGCAAGAATGTCCAACATGAAGAGCAAAGAAGACACGTTAAGATCAAGCTGACATTTGACATGCAAGCTGACAGTCACTTTCTTTAAATGTATTTAGGTTAACATGTGCAGCTGTTCACAGAAGAAAAAAATTAATTAATAGAAGATGAATATGCAATCTGATGACCCAGATTTTTTAGTCTGTTGTCCTCTACTATATATTATGATATTGTAATGTCTCCATGCAAAAGTTTAATTTTAACATATTCATGTGTATCAGTAAGTTTAATGTCAACACGAACTCAACCATTTATGTCAAAATATTCCTATTTAGAAATTAATTAGAACATTAAATTGTCTCCATGTAAGAAAAGATGTTAAATAATGTGAATAGAACATAGTCAATTTTGAAATGTCCCCATGTAACTGAATCACTTAAAAAACTGATTAAAAAAATATGTCCCCATGTAAGGAAGAAACAATGTCAATTTAGTCTCAGTTTCACTTAGCTGAATGTCAGCATGCCATCTTACATATGTCAATGTCAAAATTTCCTCATGTGACAGCTGCCCTAATGTCAAATAGTTTTGTCCAGAAAAGCTGCTTCTATTTGATTTTGCCTTTATTGCATTTACTATTAGAATGTCATCAAATATATTCCCTGGCTAGTATATGTATATTTAATATCACGAACTGGCCTCAGACTGTTTTGTCCACCTTGCCTGTGTTCAGAATGAATGATAAGAGATAAAGGATGTGTGGACAAAGCATACATAGAATGCTAATTTCCAAAATTTTGTAAAAAGCAAGAAGGTTAGAGTTAGATCCTTATCTGATCCAACAATAGAAAAATGAATCACTAATTAATTACATTCTTTTCTAGTAACTCCAACCACTTAATAATGTGGCCCAAAATTCTTCAGTTTCAGAAGGCTTCACAAATTTTGAAGATAGAAATAGCCACTTTAGCAACTTACATCCTCCAATGAACGTAGAATTGTGACAACAGAGATGAAATGCCTTAGAAGAGCTGCAGGAGTTTCAAGGAAAGACAGAATATGAAATCATGAAATCGGACGAATGCTAGGAATAAAGCCAGTCTTACAGGTCATCAAAGAACAACAAATAAAGTGGTTTAGACACCTAACAAGAATGCCCTGGTACTATCCACCACAGCGAGCCACACTAAAAAGTTACAACGGGTATGGAGCGAGTGGAAGACCTAGGAAAAGATGAGTGATGGCATTAAGAACAACCTTACAGAAATGAACATCAGTCTTAATAGTGCTCTTGACAGAGCTCATCAACGAACATTACATCTCCCCCCGACACTTCGATGAGGTACAAGGTGGAAGAGAAGAAGAAGAAGAAGAAGAATTGAATTCAATACAAAGAGTCTAACTTTACAGTGTTAGTAGCTATTGGGGAAACCAGCATTTTTAGTATTTACAGATTAAATGTTAAGTGAAGACATTGTACAATAGCTGGCGTTTATGGAGAAAAACCAACACATTATACTTATAAACAGCGTTAATACGCCTGCAGCTGTCAACAAAACAGTCAATATTCTAACTGTGTTTACTTTAGATGAAAGATTCATTGATTACTTACAGATAAGAAGGTAATATTTCCAGATTAGTTTTGCACATAAAGTTAAATTTTTTTAAAAAGTTTTTGTTTACTATAGGGAACCAGTTAGTGTTTTCAAATTCTTTTTTTCTTAAACAAACAAAAATTATTTCCATATTTTCTACAAATTAAAGGTAATGTTTTAATAGTTTTTCTCCTTAAACTACTGTTACTTGCATAAAAATGTTTGAATTTTTAGAGAAAATTAACATTTTGCCCTTACATTAAAACACATTGTTAGCCTGAACAATATGCAGCAGAAGTAGACAAAACAGAAATACAAATGCCCAAAGTCACATTTCAGCATAATTGTGGGTAACGCTCAATGTCTGAATGTGAATGAGAATACCATTTTAAGTACAAAGCAACAAAAAAAAACGACTCCATCATATGAGAAAGTAATGACATCAACATCAGTTCCCAAAGACATTTGTTTTATTTGTCAATAATTACAATCAACCAAGATGTACAACATTAATCAAGAATCGTACGAACACTCAGAGGCATTCCATTGTTAAGATTGTGAGTGCTATGTGCATGACCAGCTGCACAAATCTGCCCTATATCAGAACGTAGTTTTCCGTCAACCTTTTTAAAAATCAGTAACCGATAACATTATCAAAGCGTACACATAAGTCTGCTATCATTTTCACAAAATTCAAGTTCAAAGTAAAAATGCACTAGTTGCCAGGATAGCACTGAATTCTAAAATACTTTCAACTTGGGCAACTGTTTAGTTACACAGCTGAAACATTAAATAATGACAGAAATGACCGATAAAAATAAATAAATCTAATCAAGATGGCACATACACACACAGCAAATAATCATGATAAAAATGTTTCTGGACATTGTGAACCATGCTTCTGTGCGTACTGACACCCGTTTAGAGATGAAACAATTCAGTAAGCAGACACTCCTAAGAAAGCAGTGAAAAATAGAGTGTTAGTGACAATTTTTTCGTTACTCATGTTTTTATATACCTTACGAAAACAATTCGCCACCTGTTTATATCATCTATCTAATATCTAAAAGAAGTTTCAGTTTGTTTGAGTGTGTGCGCGCAAGCACGTGTATGTGTGTGTGTGTGCATATATATATTTATGTATCACATTACATTCTGGAAAGCTTCTCAGTCCTTTGACAATCTCCCATTCTCTGGTATTTTCATACCCTAGATGTCTCCAATATCCTCCAGCTTTATGCTGGTCAATGCCTGCCTCTCCTTCTAGGAACCTTACCTTCTGCTACTTTTCTATGTAATTCATCAACGCTTTTAATCGACTACTGTTAATCTTCTAAGACATGTTCAGATCTAGAATTTTTTTCTTGTTCTTGATTCATGATTTTTTTTAAAGGATTATGTTTAATACTTACACCCAAAAGTTCAGGTAGGTGTTCTTCTATTTTTGACACAGTCGAGGACTTCTGAAAATGCATGAAGTTTTATCTGGAGCTGATGTACAGTGCAGACAGTTAACAAGAAATACCTGAAAGCTTTGGTATATTCTTCTGGCTCAGTACAGTCCCCCTGATAATCCTGGCACAGCATTCAGAAAAACACTGGTGCATGCAACAGCCTATCAGATTGAACAAAAAGAATACAGAAGGTCCTGAGTGCAAGCTAAAACTTTCATGGTAGTTGAAAATCGCAAAGAGAAAGTCATAAAGCGAATCTCCTTGAAATAATGTCAAAGAATTGAAAACCCTATCACAATTAGATTAGGTCTATAATCTTAGTCAACCACTGTCTCAAGGAAGTGAAGGTGACAGTTGTATACTGAATACTGACACTTTTTCAAGTAGAAAGTATAGAATTAAGCATGGCACTCTCCTCTTTGAAGAGGAATAATAAGAGAAAATAAAGTAGATGCAGAGGAGGAACAAAACTTTTGCTCACTAAGTACCACGGTCAAAGTCAATAAGCGACACATCAGATAAAGACAAAACACCAATCAACAATCAAGATATAATAAAGAGACAATTTATTTCTGTTGACTTCTCGATTAAAACCTTGTAAGTACTACAGGACACATATTTTTTTTAAAAACATGATCACTTTTAACAATTGCCACAGAATGTTATTAAGACGAACCAGTTTTAGTTCATCCAGATGTAATCAGACTATTGAAACTTCAAGCTAAATCTCAAAATATGTGTTGCTCATTGGAGGGTACGAGCAAGCCAGTTTAGAAAGCTCTTTAGTTTTGTTTGAACTGTGATTGATGCTTACTTGTTTACAATTAGTTTTAAGCACTACAATCAGCTTGTCTGCTTTAGCTAACTAAAATCACCAAGAGAGAAGAGTTCACAGCTTTTTATCTAGTTTTATTTTATCAGGTAATGTGCACTCTAATATCTACCACTTTCAAATTCTTTGAGCACCTGTGAGTATCTAATAATGTACTTAACCAATCAGAAATCATGGCAGCGATTACAGATATATGTGAGTGTTTCCCCCATGTCGCCTATCTTTTACTAGCGCAATATATTAGCTACGGACAAACTATCAGGATGTTTCTTCTATCGGCCTAGCAAAAAAACACACACAAAAAGTAAGACTTCAATTATTTTATATCTAAACTATCAGGACATAATAATATTGCAGATGCTTCCCTCCCCAACTAAACTACTTTAGTAATCTTTCTGTAGCAGTTGTACTACTCACCACATAATGGGATTATTGCATATTTGATTAAATTCTATATTCTTTTTTATACATGATTAGACACGTACGTTCAAACATGTATCTTTGCTTTGACATCAAAGTACAATCAAACAGAAGGAACTAATTTCTGTGAAGAAACAGTATGTTTCAGAATGTGTTTACTGCATTTTTTTTTTCATGAATATGTAGGTAATGTGCTAAAATGGTACTATGCTCCAAAAAAACTCTATCAGAAATATGGCAACAGAGTTCAGCTGGAAAACAAAGTCAGTTAGGGTCTCATACACAAATGTTATACTAGTTATCCAATCATTTTTGTCTTCTCAGAGCCCTGTCTTCAACATCAGCCGCACTCAAACCAGAATTTCCACATACAAAAAAATATTCAAGACATTTCTGGACCAGCAGTAATGACTCATGTCCAGCACAGGACCAAAATACAGTTTCAGCATTGGATCAATTTACATTTTCAGCACAGGACCAATTTGTAGTTTCATCAACACTGGACCAGTTGAAAGTTCCATTTAAAATGTTAAGACAATTTCATGCAGCAATAAGCTCACAATTGAAACAATGAATCGTTAATCCATTCAAAGTTCTGTACAGTTAAAAAAAAATATTTGTATACACTTGTTCGTATGTCAGGATTCAAATCAATATCAATATGTTTCAGTCATAATTTCTTTCACTAGTTCTACTTGCCTGCCTCATGAGATCATAACAATAGAGAAGTACTCTTTCATACTTGTAGCATAACATGCACACAATTATAGACTCTAAGAAACCATACATTTTCCTTTTACATAAGCATTATGGGCAATAACAAATACAATTCTTGGTTGTTGTGTTGGATTTCAATACAAAGGGGAACCATATTTTGCTGTGAAAGCAACTTCTAGATATGCCTATACATCTGTCACGTTTATATGTATCTGATTCCTAATTTCCAAAATTTTCTAGAAAATCCTAATGTTAACATTTTAAAACTGGTAGAACTGCATCTGGGGTCTTACTTCCTGGAATGATAGGAGGTCAATATCAACAGCCTATAACTGGTACGAAACTTTTTGCTTCATTACTTTTGCCTGGTCTCTTTTATAACCATGAGTAACCACTAAAATTAGTTGAGTAACAAAGTGACTCCCTAAATGTTTACGACGTAGGAACATTTAAAAAAGTGAACAGTCCTGCAGAAAACACAGACTATATGCTGTCTGCAGCTTTCCCCCCCCCCCCCCCCCCCCCCCTTGCAATATGCTTATAATAAATCTACAGGTAATAAACATTTACAGATTTACACATTCAATCAGGTTCCAACTTTCTACTTATAATGACCAACAGAGAAAATGTAGGTCAATTGTTTTTAAAAAGAAACTACTGTCCATCACTTTCTCCCACTCTTTAACTTCTAACCAGCCACAGATCTTCCTAAAAATCATTACATAACAGACTTTATGCTATTTATCAGAGGTAAGACATTAAGAAAGACAATGTGATAACAAAACAGTAATATCAAAATAATCAGACCCCCAAAAAAATGTTAACATATTGAACAATATTCCCGTGAACTGCTGTCTGTAACTGCTGTCAGAAAGGCACACATAGTAAGAGTGTTTCAAACACTTCGTACAATAGTTTCTGTGAATCAACATTTCATTTATTTCTCACTCACTGCATATACTTTGTCAGGAAGTATGAAATCTTCATGTTTCTTCTGTTTATGAGCTAGTTGTCAGTGATCTTTTTATGAAGTGGACTGTGCAGGAATTCTTCCCAAGGTTTACCGAAGCTCAAAGTGATTGTGTTTTCTGTATGTAAACATTGTACAGATTTGGTGATTTATGACCCCAAAAAAGGGAGTCGCCGTGGACGAGATCGGAAGGTCGTGGGTTCGCTCCCTGGCGGAGACAGACTATTTTCAAAAATGACCTTGGCTCCCAGGTCGACCCAGCTTTGAGTGGGTACCGGGTGCAGTCTCAGGAAGTAAAGGCGGCCGGCGTGATGCTGACCACATCACCCATCTTGTGCCGATTGGTCTATAAAAATATAGGTCTAGCCCTATATGCCTAAAGGTGTGGAAAAGGGTCCTTTACTTTACTTACCCCAAAAAAAACTGATTGTCAAAAAAGTCAAAGATGATGCATTTGTATTTGTAGTGTTCAGAGTTCTGTATTCAAAGATGTCAGAAAAACAGATTATTTTATTTATTCTGTGTGTCTGGTAGTATCAGCTTCATGGCAAACGGGTCACCCCATCTTTGCTCCGCTCCTGTGCCAACAAAAAACACACAGAATGTTTATCAGTCCCTTGTGGAAAGATTGACAGACTACTGTCTCAGCATATCTAGCATACATACGTATTAAAGCATACGGTAGCCATCCGAAGTGCTAACAGAAACAGTCCGACATTAGAAATGCAGTTTATCATTGATGGTAGCAGAAGTCACCAACAGATCAGCAATTGCATATGCGATCAATTTTAATCACATACGGCACCACCAACATTGTGATGACAGGCATCGCGCCATTTTCTGAATCTACAATTCATACCACCACGTTGGTCAGTCGAAAAAACATTCCAAATGAAATCTGCAGCTCACAGTGTCACGCCATGCATTCAACTCAGAAGCTGGGCGATGAAACTATATCCAGTCTACAATTGGAGCAAAAATGCATCGGCCACCGTCTGGCAGAAGAAAAAAATTTGCCTCGGCTCCAAACAGTGCCTCTGCCTAGCGTAAATTTTGACCAGAAGTTTACAGAAAATTACAATTCTAGGTGTGTTTGTACATGTCTATGCACATGTGTGTGCAGACATGTTTATGCACATGTGTGTGCGGACATGTCTATGCACATGTGAGTTCTCATGTGAGTTCTGTGCCTAGATTCAGGGAAGGAAAGAAGCCACTTACTACCCCTTACCAAGCATTTCACAAAAGGCAATTAATTTAGGGTCCACTGAAACTGAATGGGTTTCATTGAAAGGTACAGGTATTGTAGCATAGTTGTAAACAACGAAGTGCCAAACACCCCCTTTTGAGAGGAATGCAGAAGGGGAAGATGTGTATCTATATGTGTTTGTATGTGACAGCATAGACTTTCATGTTTGAAGTCTTTTCAGTGACAACGCTGGTTGGGAAACACTGAGCCTTGATATGAAAAAAACTCATGCACAATCCACATTTCTTCGTTACCAGATAATCAACTGACAGAGAAACACAATACTGCAGGGACAGTCACAATGGTTCTCCCCCAAATGTTTTTTTAATTTTTTTATCACAGATTAAAAATGATGACAAATCTCAAACTAACTCTCGGCCCCGTCCTGTCTGGTCATTGACGGATGCTAACGAACAGGCACAAAACACACATACGCTACATGTACAGATTAATACGGCACCATACACATGTCATGGATTTGGTTTATTTCCACTGTTACCTGGCAAGAAACTTGCTTTTACTGCAGTAATCAATACTACCATTTTCTTTTCTGCCAAGTCTTCTGTATAAATCTCTAATATGTAAAACCTATGCCCACAATGCAACACTGCTTCTAATTTGTTTAAAAAAAAATATATAGTCTGCACAAAATGTCCTTGACTCTGAGAGGTCAAGGGCGGAATTGTGGATTCCTTGACTGAAGCTCAAGCTAAGAAAGCTAATGAATGATTTAATGTAATGGTTGAGAATGATTGGAGCTGAAAGTCAGATAGTTGAAAATGACTAAAGACTGACCTAAGAATTACTGAAAGTTAAGATGGTTAAGAATAATAAATGCATAATGGCAGAAAATAACTGAAATCTGCATGACTGTAAATGACCGAAGTGTGATAAATGAAAAGGATGAAGCTTTAAAGTTGAATGATTGGTGATAGAAAATGAACCGAAGTGTGATAAATGAAAAGGATGAAGCTTTAAGGTTGAATGATTGGTGATAGAAAATGAATTAAAATTAATGGATCCTCATAGTCAAATATAGTAACAACACAGAACAACATCACATATGTCAAACAGTTACTGGGTATTCTGTGTTATGTGAATGCTTCATGTGTTTCATCAACATGGAAATTATGAAAACCATAGATATCACATATGTGCTTCACCCATTCTCCAACTGCACAGCATACACACACCAGTTGATAAACTTGAAAAAGTATGGCTCATTACACTGACTCTGGTCAGGTATCAAAAAACTGTGTAGTATCTTGGCAGACAGACAAAAGAGTACCACAAGGACTTGATCTGAATGAAGAAGAAACTATAATCTGGAACTCCTTAGAGAAATGTCAGTCACTAAAATGTAAGCACCACTGACCTAGAGGCTCTGTGTGTCTTCATACATATCAGGCTCTGTGTTAACTAGGTGATCAAGGGTTAGTATAGTCTGTCTGACTGTCAGGTCCTGTGTTTACATAGAAAAATGGGTCAGTAGGTCATTCCCATTTTGAAACATTTATCTACACATCTGAAAGAGTTGAGTGTTAGAACAATAAGCTGGGTGTTGCCACAAGTAGAATAGTGTCAAAACAACAGGCTCTGATTCAGCACATTCTTCAAACAGAAGTGTGTGCCTTGTCTTTAAACAGAGTCAATGTCCTATTTTACTGCTGTGTTGCAGTCGAAAGATGATTACTTTTTGTCTATTCCCATCTATTTTTACCCAATGCTAAAAGAGACATTAAAGCCTAGTTTATAGCCAACTGTATCACAATGACTGCATTTTACATGCGTTTAGTGTGTGTCTGTGATAAGTGTCCAACAACTGAGCTTCATTTCTGTGAGACTTATAAACTATTCTTTTATTATTAAATCAATACAGTGAACAGTTACCATATCTCTTATGACATTATCTGACATCTCCAAAACCTGTTTCATTAGGCCCCTTAAATGACACATTAAATAAATAGAAGAAAATTATGTTTTGAGAGCCACATTCTTCTTCTTCTTCTTCAGGATTCCGAGTCCTTGAGGTTCATTGCTGCAGATATCACCCGCCTCCATTCATCTCTCTGGTTGGCCTTCTCTTTCCTGTAGGTAACACCAAGTGTTTGCAGGTCTGTCTGGATATTATCTCTCCATCGTTTTCTTGGTCTCCCTCGTGGTCTACAACCATTCATCTCCCTGGTGTATACAGTTTTTACTTCTCTGTCATCTGACATTCTTTTAATATGCCCCAACCACATTGTGAGTAAATTATTTCTAGTACACACTTTACTAAGTTTTCATTCTTTCAGTATTGTTTTATAACTTTTACCATTTATTTATAACTATAGTTTTCTTAAGTGAGCATCTGATGCAGAAGAAAATATATGGGTACACAGGGGTATGAAATGTAAGTCACACATGAATACTTTAGCCAAGTAATTGAGTGTTTCTCTATTTTCTGTTATTGTAAGTCACACAGGAATACTTCAGCCGAGTAATTGAGTATGTTTCTCTATTTTCTGTTATTGTAAGTCAAACAGGAATACTTCAGCCAAGTAATTGAGTATGTTTCTCTATTTCCTGTTATGCCAAAATGATTTGAAACAGTGGTTGTATATTCCCAGGGACATAAATGCATTTGTCACAGTTACTGACTCCTACATTCCATATATGTCACAGTTACTGACTCCTACATTCCATATATGCCACAGTTACTGACTCCTACATTCCATATATGCCACAGTTACTGACTCCTACATTCCATATATGTCACAGTTACTGACTCCTACATTCCATATATGTCACAGTTACTGACTCCTACATTCCATATATGTCACAGTTACTGACTCCTACATTCCATATATGTCACAGTTACTGACTCCTACATTCCATATATGTCACAGTTACTGACTCCTACATTCCATATGTGTCACAGTTACTGACTCCTACATTCCATATATGTCACAGTTACTGACTCCTACATTCCATATATGTCACAGTTACTGACTCCTACATTCCATATATGTCACAGTTACTGACTCCTACATTCCATATATGTCACAGTTACTGACTCCTACATCCCATATATGTCACAGTTACTGACTCCTACATTCCCCATATGTCACAGTTACTGACTCCTACATTCCCCATATGTCACAGTTACTGACTCCTACATTCCCCATATGTCACAGTTACTGACTCCTACATTCCCCATATGTCACAGTTACCGGTTCCTACATTCCCCATATGTCACAGTTACTGACTCCTACATTCCCCATATGTCACATTTACTGACTCCTACACACCCCATATGTCACAGTTACCGGTTCCTACATTCCCCATATGTCCACAGTTATTGGTTGGTTCCTACATTCCCCATCTGTCCACAGTTACTGGTTCCTACATTCCCCATGTGTCACAGTTACTGGTTCCTACATTCCCCATCTGTCCACAGTTACTGGTTCCTACATTCCCCATCTGTCCACAGTTACTGGTTCCTACATTCCCCATCTGTCCACAGTTACTGGTTCCTACATTCCCCATCTGTCCACAGTTACAGGTTCCTACATTCCCCATCTGTCCACAGTTACAGGTTCCTACATTCCCCATGTGTCACAGTTACTGGTTCCTACATTCCCCATCTGTCCACAGTTACTGGTTCCTACATTCCCCATCTGTCCACAGTTACTGGTTCCTACATTCCCCATCTGTCCACAGTTACTGGTTCCTACATTCCCCATCTGTCCACAGTTACAGGTTCCTACATTCCCCATCTGTCCACAGTTACAGGTTCCTACATTCCCCATCTGTCCACAGTTACAGGTTCCTACATTCCCCATATGTCACAGTTACTGGTTCCTACATTCCCCATATGTCACAGTTACTGGTTCCTACATTCCCCATCTGTCCACAGTTACTGGTTCCTACATTCCCCATATGTCCACAGTTACTGGTTCCTACATTCCCCATATGTCACAGTTACTGGTTCCTACATTCCCCATGTGTCACAGTTACTGGTTCCTACATTCCCCATGTGTCACAGTTACTGGTTCCTGCATTCCCCATTTGTCACAGTTACTGACTCCTACACTCCCCATATGTCACAGTTACCGGTTCCTACATTCCCCATATGTCACAATTACTGGTTGGTTCCTACATTCCCCATCTGTCCACAGTTACTGGTTCCTACATTCCCAATGTGTCCACAGTTACTGGTTCCTATATTCCCCATGTGTCACAGTTACTGGTTCCTACATTCCCCATATGTCCACAGTTACTGGTTCCTACATTCCCCATGTGTCACAGTTACTGGTTCCTACATTCCCCATGTGTCACAGTTACTGGTTCCTACATTCCCCATGTGTCACAGTTACTGGTTCCTGCATTCCCCATATGTCACAGTTACTGGTTCCTACATTCCCCATGTGTCACAGTTACTGGTTCCTACATTCCCCATGTGTCACAGTTACTGGTTCCTATATTCCCCATATGTCACAGTTACTGGTTCCTATATTCCCCATGTGTCACAGTTACTGGTTCCTACATTCCCCATGTGTCACAGTTACTGGTTCCTGCATTCCCCATTTGTCACAGTTACTGACTCCTACACTCCCCATATGTCACAGTTACCGGTTCCTACATTCCCCATATGTCACAATTACTGGTTGGTTCCTACATTCCCCATCTGTCCACAGTTACTGGTTCCTACATTCCCAATGTGTCCACAGTTACTGGTTCCTATATTCCCCATGTGTCACAGTTACTGGTTCCTACATTCCCCATGTGGTACTTGCAGAAATTACACATTATCCCTTATGTTGTACTAGCAGAAATTATTATAATATTCTACATGAAGTACGTGTATGAAGTGTACAATATTCCTCATGTGGTATGTGAAGAAAATGTACATTTCGCATGTGGTACTTGTAGAAAGTACAATATTCCCCATGTGGTATTTGCAGAATGCAGAAACTGGTATAATATTCCCCATGTGGTCCTTGTAAAAACTGGTACAATTTACCCCATGTGGTACTTGTAGAAATTAGTACAATATTCCTCATGTGATATGTGTAGATATTAATACAATATTCCCCATATGGTACTTGTAGAAATTGGTACATTCCCCATATGGTACATGTGTAGAAACTGGTACAATTATCACCATGTGGTATGTGTAGAAATTAGTACAATATTCCCCATGTAGTACGGATAGAAATTAGAACAATGCTCCACATGTGGTACTTGTAGAAACTGGTAGAATATTCCCAATGTGGTACTTGTAGAAATTAGTACAATATACCCCATGTAGTACTTGTAGAAATTAGTATAATATTTCCTAAGTGGTACTTGTAGAAATTAGTACATTTCCCATGTTGTACTTGAAGAAATTAGTACAATTTTCCCCATGTGGTATACACACTCTCATACAGACTGTTCCCTGTTCAACAACAGCGTCCCCCTGACTTGAACGGATGTACAACACAAACAAGCAAGCAGACAGCCAAACTTTCCACAATCGTTCTGTCTTCACCACCAAAACATTTACCTTTTGTTCCTGAATGGACACCTTTCCAGTTGTTGTAATAATCCTTGAAAATAGTCATAAGAAATAGTAGAAACGTCAAATTTTGCTTGATATAATTTCTCGCAATATGGATTCAATCAACAATATGGCATTTAAAAAAATATAACTGCTGCATGCCACTGCGATGTGTAAATCTAAGCACCAATCATGTCCTGGGGGCCACCACAATTTTGGTGCCTGCCACAGTCCGGCCGTCACATGCTGCCTGCGTTGTGTAGATAATCTAAGTACCATTCACGTCATAGGGGCCCTGCTCAATCTGGCCGTCACATGCTGCCTGCGATGCTGCCACACAAACATGGCCAGGAGAGCGTTGAAAAATGGGCAAGTTAGTCCATAACCCACATGGGTCAATGTACAAAATCACAGCTTTGTTGAAATATTACAAATTGTGGCTGAGATGAGCCAAGGGGTTCAACTACAGATACAATTAAAAAGAAAAAGAAAAAGTCTAATTACTAGACAGTTTTACAGAATGGGTTGTAACACATGCTCCCATCATTCTGCTTTAACCGAACAACGTCGTTCGCTGGCTGATTTTAAGTAACTGTACTAGATATAGTTTTGTAAATATTTTACTCAAGAATGGTCCGGTGCATTATAGCATGGACCATGGCTACTATTCTGTACCTGTTAAAGTTTAAGAAAAAAAAGAGAGAGATATATATATATATAGCCCCGAATGTGAACATATGCAAGGAATATTTTAATATTTAGTTCTAATCTCTGAGTAAATCAAACGCTAACTATCTGAATGACCAATGTTTTGATGCCATTGACAGCTGAGGATAATATAAGTGCCCTCACACTCATTCACTGAACAACATCAAAAGTAAATATAAAGTTACTTCTTTAAAAAAAATTTTTTTTTTTATAAATTACATTTTTGGTTTGCTATTTGTTTAAGTTTTTCTGAACATTCCAATACCTATAGTACAGTACTATAACAAACAGACAACATAAACAGTATTATCATGACAATAGTTTCACGTATATGGCACCAAGAGTTATATCCTAGTATGTCCCAGCATAAAGACCCACCTGCAGCCTCTCAGAGCAGGCCAATGAGAGGTTTATGCAGGCTGGGTCGTTACTGTGGTGATGAAGATCATGATGTCCAGCCAGGGGCCAGACATGTCCACAAAGTTCAGCTAGTGACTTTGTAATGTATGAAAGAAAAACTGGTGTAAACAATACAGACATCCTAGAGTTTGCCTGTAGACGGGGCATGCCAAGATCAAAGGTTTGACAGCCCAGAAGAGACACCGGAATCATCGGAAAAGTTGTTACTATAGCGACGGCAGCGTTCAACACCTCCATCGCTTGCCAGGCTCCCCACACTCAGTCGGTCATCGCTGTCACTCTGGAAGCCACCAATGATGTCAATCTCATCTAGAAACAAATAAAAACAGGAACTTATTTCCATTGGATCTAGAAAACAAATTAGAAAAAAGGAACTTATTTCCATCTGATCTAGAAAACAAATAAAAACTTATCACATTGATTTTCCTTAGAAAGTAAATAGAAACTCAGATTTGATTGCTTCTCCAAGGTAAACTGAAAATCAACTTGATCTTTTATTTAGGAGGAGGAAAAATAAAAACTACATAAACTCATTATGATGCTGTAAAGGGCCCTTTTCTTGTTAGAATATTTTCTAATTCTGACCCTTTTCTTACATTAAATTCTTTCTACACCAACATAGGGATGCTACTTTGGGATGTGGTGTGGAGAAACATTTCTACACCAACATAGGGATGCTACTTTGGGATGTTAAAAAAAAAAGGTAAAGGTCCCTTATTCACGCCTTTCGGCATTTAGGGCATATAGGGTTAGACCTATATTATTACAGATCAACTGGAACAAGATGGGTGATGTGGTCAGCATCACGCCGGCCGCCTTTACTTCCTTGGACTGCACCCGATACTCACTCAGGGCTGGGTAGACCTGGAAGTCTAGGTCATAACTGAAAAAAAGTCTTGTCTCCCCCAGGAAGTGAACCCATGACCTTCCGATCCCCATGCGAGCGTCTAGCCACTATGCCACGGCAACTCCCACTTTGGTATGTGGCCTGTAGAAACATCTCTACACCTACATGTTAATGATACTTTGGTATGTGGCCTGTAGAAACATCTCTACACCTACATGTTAATGATACTTTGGTATGTGGCCTGTAGAAACATCTCTACACCTACATGTTAATGATACTTTGGTATGTGGCCTGTAGAAACATCTCTACACCTACATGTTAATGATACTTTGGTATGTGGCCTGTAGAAACATCTCTACACCTACATGTTAATGATACTTTGGTATGTGGCCTGTAGAAACATCTCTACACCTACATGTTAATGATACTTTGGTATGTGGCCTGTAGAAACATGTCTACACCTACATGTTAATGATACTTTGGTATGTGGCCTGTAGAAACATGTCTACACCTACATGTTAATGATACTTTGGTATGTGGCCTGTAGAAACATCTCTACACCTACATGTTAATGATACTTTGGTATGTGGCCTCTAGAAACATCTCTACACCTACATGTTAATGATACTTTGGTATGTGGCCTGTAGAAACATCTCTACACCTACATGTTAATGATACTTTGGTATGTGGCCTGTAGAAACATCTCTACACCAACATGTTAATGATACTTTGGTATGTGGCCTGTAGAAACATCCCTACACCTACATGTTAATGATACGTTGGTATGTGGCCTGAAGAAACATCTCTACACCAACATGTTAATGATACTTTGGTATGTGGCCTGTAGAAACATCTCTACACCTACATGTTAATGATACTTTGGTATGTGGCCTGTAGAAACATCCCTACACCAACATGTTAATGATACTTTGGTATGTGGCCTGTAGAAACATCTCTACGCCTACATGTTAATGATACTTTGGTATGTGGCCTGTAGAAACATCCCTACACCTACATGTTAATGATACTTTGGTATGTGGCCTGTAGAAACATCCCTACACCTACATGTTAATGATACGTTGGTATGTGGCCTGTAGAAACATCCCTACACCTACATGTTAATGATACGTTGGTATGTGGCCTGTAGAAACATCTCTACACCAACATGTTAATGATACTTTGGTATGTGGCCTGTAGAAACATCTCTACACCAACATGTTAATGATACGTTGGTATGTGGCCTGTAGAAACATCTCTACACCAACATGTTAATGATACTTTGGTATGTGGCCTGTAGAAACATCTCTACACCAACATGTTAATGATACGTTGGTATGTGGCCTGAAGAAACATCTCTACACCAACATGTTAATGATACTTTGGTATGTGGCCTGTAGAAACATCTCTACACCTACATGTTAATGATACTTTGGTATGTGGCCTGTAGAAACATCTCTACACCAACATGTTAATGATACTTTGGTATGTGGCCTGTAGAAACATCTCTACACCAACATGTTAATGATACTTTGGTATGTGGCCTGTAGAAACATCTCTACACCAACATGTTAATGATACGTTGGTATGTGGCCTGAAGAAACATCTCTACACCAACATGTTAATGATACTTTGGTATGTGGCCTGAAGAAACATCTCTACACCAACATGTTAATGATACTTTGGTATGTGGCCTGTAGAAACATCTCTACACCAACATGTTAATGATACGTTGGTATGTGGCCTGTAGAAACATCTCTACACCTACATGTTAATGATACGTTGGTATGTGGCCTGTAGAAACATCTCTACACCAACATGTTAATGATACTTTGGTATGTGGCCTGTAGAAACATCTCTACACCTACATGTTAATGATACTTTAGTATGTGGCCTGTAGAAACATCTCTACACCTACATGTTAATGATACTTTGGTATGTGGCCTGTAGAAACATCTCTACACCTACATGTTAATGATACTTTGGTATGTGGCCTGTAGAAACATCTCTACACCAACATGTTAATGATACTTTGGTATGTGGCCTGTAGAAACATCCCTACACCTACATGTTAATGATACGTTGGTATGTGGCCTGTAGAAACATCTCTACACCTACATGTTAATGATACTTTGGTATGTGGCCTGAAGAAACATCTCTACACCAACATGTTAATGATACTTTGGTATGTGGCCTGTAGAAACATCTCTACACCTACATGTTAATGATACTTTGGTATGTGGCCTGTAGAAACATCCCTACACCAACATGTTAATGATACTTTGGTATGTGGCCTGTAGAAACATCTCTACGCCTACATGTTAATGATACTTTGGTATGTGGCCTGTAGAAACATCCCTACACCTACATGTTAATGATACTTTGGTATGTGGCCTGTAGAAACATCCCTACACCTACATGTTAATGATACGTTGGTATGTGGCCTGTAGAAACATCCCTACACCTACATGTTAATGATACGTTGGTATGTGGCCTGTAGAAACATCTCTACACCAACATGTTAATGATACTTTGGTATGTGGCCTGTAGAAACATCTCTACACCAACATGTTAATGATACGTTGGTATGTGGCCTGTAGAAACATCTCTACACCAACATGTTAATGATACTTTGGTATGTGGCCTGTAGAAACATCTCTACACCAACATGTTAATGATACGTTGGTATGTGGCCTGAAGAAACATCTCTACACCAACATGTTAATGATACTTTGGTATGTGGCCTGTAGAAACATCTCTACACCTACATGTTAATGATACTTTGGTATGTGGCCTGTAGAAACATCTCTACACCAACATGTTAATGATACTTTGGTATGTGGCCTGTAGAAACATCTCTACACCAACATGTTAATGATACTTTGGTATGTGGCCTGTAGAAACATCTCTACACCAACATGTTAATGATACGTTGGTATGTGGCCTGAAGAAACATCTCTACACCAACATGTTAATGATACTTTGGTATGTGGCCTGAAGAAACATCTCTACACCAACATGTTAATGATACTTTGGTATGTGGCCTGTAGAAACATCTCTACACCAACATGTTAATGATACGTTGGTATGTGGCCTGTAGAAACATCTCTACACCTACATGTTAATGATACGTTGGTATGTGGCCTGTAGAAACATCCCTACACCTACATGTTAATGATACTTTGGTATGTGGCCTGTAGAAACATCCCTACACCAACATGTTAATGATACTTTGGTATGTGGCCTGATACTTTGGTATGTGGCCTGTAGAAACATCTCTACGCCAACATGTTAATGATACGTTGGTATGTGGCCTGTAGAAACATCTCTACACCAACATGTTAATGATACGTTGGTATGTGGCCTGTAGAAACATCTCTACACCAACATGTTAATGATACTTTGGTATGTGGCCTGTAGAAACATCTCTACACCAACATGTTAATGATACGTTGGTATGTGGCCTGTAGAAACATCCCTACACCAACATGTTAATGATACTTTGGTATGTGGCCTGTAGAAACATCTCTACGCCAACATGTTAATGATACGTTGGTATGTGGCCTGTAGAAACATCTCTACACCAACATGTTAATGATACTTTGGTATGTGGCCTGTAGAAACATCTCTACACCAACATGTTAATGATACGTTGGTATGTGGCCTGTAGAAACATCTCTACACCAACATGTTAATGATACTTTGGTATGTGGCCTGTAGAAACATCCCTACACCTACATGTTAATGATACTTTGGTATGTGGCCTGTAGAAACATCCCTACACCTACATGTTAATGATACTTTGGTATGTGGCCTGTAGAAACATCCCTACACCTACATGTTAATGATACTTTGGTATGTGGCCTGTAGAAACATCTCTACACCAACATGTTAATGATACGTTGGTATGTGGCCTGTAGAAACATCCCTACACCAACATGTTAATGATACTTTGGTATGGGGTTGGAAGAAAATTTCTACAACTACACTGTTTTTTACTTTTCCTGATTTTCATGCCAGGAAAGCTTATTTTTCTCTTTGCATTTTTATGTTGACTTATTTTTATGTTCACTCATTTTTGTTCCCATAAATAAATGTAAAACTCAACATCTCTTAAAGTGAAGTTTCAGGAAGACAGGGGTCAGGTTATCATTTGCTTGGCATTCTCACTATATTTATTTTCCCCCATGTGAAATTTTGACACACCGGATAGGAAATCAAAGAAATCCCATCACCTCTTTTCTTCTGTTCTTTATTCTCTCCCCCCCCCCCCCCCCACATACACTCATGCACTGGCCTAAAAACAGCACACAAGCAGCCTTATCTTTTGCTTTGTTGCTGTTTTTACCTTGCCAATGCGTCTCATAATTTCTTTGTGTAAAGAACTCTAGAAGCACTAAAAAAAACAATGTACAAAACTAATATATATATTAGGCTGAGATATGTCAGAAAAAATACAGAACTCTGCATGCTACATGAGTGCGTTCTAAAAGTTCCACCAGATTTAACATCATCATCCCCATCATGTGCCATTCTGACAAAAGTGAGCAGTCATTGTTTGCCATCACTAACTTACTAAACAAGTCCGTAGTTTAGGAACAATCTTCAAACTCACCAGATTCTTCAGATTTAATAGACGAAGTCGAAGACATTGACGACGAGGACAGATTGGTTGAAGTACTACACTCGCTGATACTGCGCTCCTGGCGTACACGGTATAAACTGTGACTGTGGCTATTCTCTTGACTGAGCTGGTTGAGCCGGTTGAGCTGCTCCAACCTGCGCCGCAAATGTCTGTTCTCACACTCCAACTGATCCCGTAGCAGCATTGCCTTGCGCTCTTTCTCTTCTAAATTCTGTAAAAACAATAATGCTTCATTTCAATAACAACTTTCAATTCTGTGAAAACATTGATGCTTCATTTCAATAACAACAAATTCTGTGAAAACATTAATGCTTTGTTTTCAATTACAAATTTAAATTCTGTCTTATTTATCTTCGATCCTGTCAGAAAACATATATCAGGAGGCGGGTAGCCTTTATTAAAGCTAGCATGCAGACTATATCTTCTTGTGTACCATGCAGTTTTGTCTTCAATGTGGTAGGAACAGGCCAGATTGTGTCTATGTTGTCAGCATACCGTTGACAATGTTGGAAGTTCTGTGAAAACATTATTACTTCATTACCAACAATATCTAAATTCTGCAAAAAAACATTAGTCAGGTCTGGCTGCATTCTCACTAGATGGCTGAACAATTTCATTCTTTTTCTGTCAATAAAATCCAGACATGGTCTTGTTCCAACTTTCTCTCTAATGCCTGCATTTGTAACCCTGTCTATTCTTGTGTTGTTAGAGACCTTTGGGAGACGGCACATTTCATATGTAGTTATTTTCTCTTCTAGTGACCTACTATGCTTCTAACAATCACAATGCAAGATTCAAAACATATTTGACATTGGAACAATAAAGAAAGCCCCTGCTATTTTAATGCAACACAAATGTGTTCAAGTGTCTAGAATGTAAACAATTCAAAATGTATACCTCTACTTCTCTAAATACCTGGCCCCCAAAAAAAGTCTTTAAAAAAAAAAAAAACTCCCATTAAAAAAAAAAAGTGCTATATATTACTTTGAGACTGACAATGAAACTAAACAAAACTTCAACAGGTGAAGATGTTAGACAAGCTACAAATGGACCCCAGAACCAACACCTGAAGACCCAAGTGACACTGATTTATTAGTGACAGGCCTAGTCTGCAAAAGGCTATTTAAAGAAAAATGCATACATCTGCACACAATTAACTTGAAAGGGAATCTTGTTTTAGAGAGACAAGTCTACTTTCTTTCTTTATGTTCACAGATTATAAACTTGTACAAAATACTGGTTGTTCTTCGACTTCTGGACTTGTTTAAAAACCTGAGTTTTGCATGCTAAAGAAGAAACAGTGTTCCCACCCCCACACCCCATCCCTCTTGAAAAAATAGAGGCAGGCAAGTGTTACTTACTACCTCCATCATCGTCACCATACAAAAGACACTGCCACAAAAACACAAACTGCTGAGACTAAAAATGCCACATGGAGAAGGGAGCTAGAGAGGGAAGTTAAAAAGATGGGGAAAACATGGGAAGAGCTCCATGTGATAGCGAAGAATAGAACAACCTGACGTCAGTTGGCTGAGAGCCTATGCTCCATCAGAGGGTTAGAAAGGCAGAAGAAGAAGAAAAACAAAACTGGCAAAGAAGTTACATCCATCATTTTGTGTTTTTTAATGAACAGAAAACATTGCAAATGATGAAAAATATGAAACCAGGTATGCTAATGCACCTAAATCTGCAGTGTCAGACTGTACCCACTCCTGTGCCACCTGCAATAAGCATTTAAAAATACAAAAGTTGTCCCCAAATGGTGCAGCACTCCACACAAGTATGTGCCAAACCGTGGCGGGAACATTGAAAAATAATTAGGGATTTTAAAATGTTTTGAAAACATGCATCTGCCAACCATAAATGAGAAGATAATTGTCTTATTTAGTTCCAAGATGTTACTTCCTACGCTAAGAAAACTGCACTGGTAGGAATATTTTCAATTTGTTTTCAAAAGTGTTTCGTCGACTGAAGAAGTTGGAATGGAGCCAGCAAACTGTTTCTCTAAGAGTGATTTTGTACATTGACCCATGTGGGTTAGTTAAGGACTAACTTGCCCATTTTTTAACTCTCCCTTCGCCATGTTTGTGTGGCAGCATCGCAGGCGGCATGTGGCGCCCAGATTGAGCTGGGCTCCCAGATTTGAAGAAAAAAAAAACACCACACAAAAACTAGTAATTATCAGTTTTGGTGAGATAAAACTAAACAGAGAAATGTGTGCAACTACACGGTGCGTGTTTTGAATGACTATACATATGCTAATTTGAGATTACATTTTGAGTTGTGGAATGTAATTGTAATAATAATTGAAATATATGACTTGCCAGGCTCACAATTTTATACAGACCAATTTTAAGTTGATGGGCGATGTTGTCAACATTTTTCTACATTGGATGCCTTTATTTGCTGAGACATTTCATAATAATTTTTTCAATCTGGGTCAACATTTTACCAAATTGGATGTCTTTATTTACCAAGACATATTATGGTTATCTTTTCAACCTTTGTCAACATTTGACTAAATTGGATGTCTTTATTTACCAAGACATATTATAGTTATCTTTTCAATCTTTGTCAACATTTGACTAAATTGGATGCCTTTATTTACCGAGACATTTCATGGCTTTTTGTTTTAATCTAAAAGCCAATCTAATGCTTTTTTTTTTAAAACTGACCAGTGGGGATTATTCTATTTCAATGAACAAAAGGGAAAACCAAAATGGGAGTGATAGAATACTTACAAGAACCTGATTACACTTAATGGAGGGTATTGTTGCAGTAAATGTTAATTAGCAAGTTTCTTCCTTTTTTTTTTTAGAAGTCAGAATACATCTGCCTGTTGAAGTAAGGAACCAACAGTCTGCATACACATAAGCAAGATTGGTAAAACGGATGTGCACACAACACTCAGGTTCTGGAACATGACTAAAGTCCAGAGGCGGACGAACAACCAGAACTTTGCGCTGGAGTTTAAAGCCAGTGAATGCGAAAAATAAGAAGAAGAAGAAATAGAAGAAGAAGAAGAAGAAGAAGAAGAAGAAGAAGAAGAAGAAGAAGAAGAAGAAGAAGCAGGAGAAGAAGAAGAAGAGGAAGAAATGGATGTGCACACAAAACTCAAGTTCTAAAAAAGATCAAAGTCCTGAAGCGGAAGAATAACCAGGACTTTCTGATAAAGTTTACTTTTCAGCTGGTGAAAAAGAAAAATTGAATACAATAAGAACTTATTTGTGGCATTCGTAGACCAGGAGAAGGCATTTGACAGAGTCGACAGACAATTATTATGGAAAATAATGTCAAGATATGGAGTAAGCGAACACCTCATCGAAGTGTGCAAAAGTTTATACAGGGATTGTAGAAGTGTAGTTAGAATAAATCAGGGAACATCTCATCCTTTCACAGTGACATCTGGAGTAAGACAGGGATGTGTCTTATCACCACTGCTGTTTATCACCTACATCGACAGTATATGCAAGAATGCCAAGCCTATGAATGAAGATCTTAGTAAGATCAACGAATTACTCTTTGCAGATGACCAGGCCTTGATAGCAGATACAGCCATGAAATTGCAACAACATCTAACATCCATGAATGAAGAATGTAAAACAAATAATATGAAAATCAACACTGAAAAGACAGAAGTAATGTCAATAGGAAAAAAGAAGACAGATCTAAACATAACAATAGAATACAAAGGCATTAAACAGGCATCTGAGTTTAAATATCTGGGAACTACATTTACCGAAGATGGGAAATTGGATAAAGAAATTGACATTAGATGCAGTAAAGCAAACCAAGTATTGGGACAGCTAGCCCCCCTCTTACAGCATAAGACAATCCCAGTCAGCACAAAGAGACATCTTATTCAAAGCATATTTATTCCAACTCTGTGCTACCAGTGCCAGACATGGTCACTCACAACAAACCATAAAAGAAAATTAGTAACCACGGAAATGAGATGTCTGAGAAGGGCTGTAGGAGTGACCATAAGAGATAAGATCAGAAATGAGATCATAAGAGAACAAGTAGGCACAGAACCAATTCTGGATTACATACAAAGACAGCAAGTAAAATGGTTTGCCCACTTAGAGAGAATGCCTTGTGACACCATACCATACAAAGCATACATGGGAAGAGAAGAAGGACGTAGAGCACGGGGTAGACCAAAAACAAGATGGAAGGATAACATCAGAGAAACTCTACAACAGCACGATGTGCCTATGGTCGAGGCAGCCAGAAGAGCTAGAAACAGAACCTTATATCTCCCTCGACACCCACAGCGGTAAAAGAGGAAGTGAAGAAGAAGAAGAAGAAGAAGAAAAAGAAAAGAAGCAAATCCACATAAAGAGGAGGATCTGCCAGAAAAATAAATAAGCACCCCCATTTTCTCGTTGTTTTTTCTTTGGCTTTAGGTAACATCATGCTTTTACGTTTTGTTTAGCATTTATTTATTTTTTTTTATTTGCCGATGAAAGCTTTTGTGTGTAATGTCCTCACTGATTAGTAATTTTAATCATGTAAATCTGACCTTCTCATCTTTTTATTTCTCCTGCTATTGATTGCAAAATTTAGAAACTCCTTTCCACTTGTCATTTTTCTTAACATCTTTATCACAGTCAAAACAACATTATATGGACTGGGCGTTATCAAGCAGACTACTCGGGCACTGACATAAAAAGGTGTAAATATATTCTCATACATAAGTACATATAAAATGTGTAATGATTAAAGAAGCACAAACCTTAATGAAAGACCTAGCTTTTGTTAAAAGACCTAGTGTTGTATGACGTGATGAATCTACTCCAAGAGGGACAAGATCTTTTAATCGCTCCAAACAATGCCTCAAGTGAGCTCTTCTGCAAAGAAGATAAAAAAATATATAGTGCATCAGAAATTATGTAAAATCATACATAGCTACTGATTAAATAATAGAACCATAAGTAGAAAAGGTATGCACTGTTCTGATTAATCCAACAAGCTGTCGGTGTTTGTCAATAAATCTGTTTGTGTGCACCCAGCCTAAAGTTTTTAAAAGTTGTCTTGTGTTCTATTTGTTATCCTGAAGATGTTTTCTTGGTTCTAAAAGTTGTTCTGCTTCTGAAGTTGTCTGCCCATTTCCACTACCTATGTTCCATTTGTTGTATGTATACCATGTTCCTAAAATTATCTGTAAATGGTGTTCCTAAGGCTGTCTACAAACTGTGTTCTTAAAGCTATCTGTAAATTGTGTTCCCACAGTTGTCTGCAATCTCTCAACATTCTTAGAGCTGCATGCACACTGTTTTCCTAAAACTGCCTGAAAACTGTGTTCCCAAAGTTGTCTGCAATCTCCTACATTCCTAAAGAGTTGTCTTTGCATGCTATGTACCTAAAGTTGAATGTAAACTTGTGGAGTCCCTAAAGTTGTCTGCATATATACTGTCTTCCTAAAGTTGTTTGCATATGATTATGTTTGTAAAATTGTCAAGACAAGGTGTTCCTAAAGTGAGTCATCTGAGCATGGTGTTCTTAACATTTTCTGCACTCGTTCTTCCTAAAGTTTGCATAAAGTGTTCCTAAAAGTGTTTGCATAAGGTGTTCCTAAAGTTGTGGCAAACAATGTTCCTAAAGTTGCTGTAAACAATGTTCCTAAAGTTGTTGCAAACAATGTTCCTAAAGTTGTGGCAAACAATGTTCCTAAAGTTGCTGCAAACAATGTTCCTAAAATTGTTGCAAACAATGTTCCTAAAGTTGTTGCAAACAATGTTCCTAAAGTTGTAGCAAACAATGTTCCTAAAGTTGTTTGCATACTTGCTTCACTGTTTTCTTCTTGTCAATTACTCTGCTTGGTGTTTTTGCTCTTAAAAATGCCTACAAACTGTTTGTGTTCATGTGTTTTCTGCAGGCTGTCAGTGTGAACCTTTTGTCAGATACTACCTTTAAGCTTTATGAGTTCCACTTCCCTAACATGTTTCTCATATATGTTAAAATAAATGATTACGCATTTATTAATGCGACTAAAAGAATAGGCAGGCATTGGGGCTGTTAGTTTTAAAATAAAGAGTATCAAAGTGGCTAAAAGAAAAAAGAAGGCATTGGGGTGGCTACTTAGTTAAAAAAAAAAAAAAAACTTGATAAATACAACACACCATTAGTACTTTATGGGTATAGACATAAGATTATAAAAAAAACAAAAAACAAAAACTGTTTTTTTATGTTAGTCCTTCGCATAAAGTGTGTGCCGCTGTGGTGTAGTGGCTAGATGCTAGCTTGTGGATGTGAACATCATGGGTTCAAGTCCAATGGGTACCAGGTAAAGTCCTAGAAGAAAAGGTAGCCGGCCTGCTGCCGACCTCACATCCACTGAGTGCTGATTAGTCTATAAAATATAGGTCTATATGTTTAATACATCTGAAATAGTGGAAAAGGGTCCTTTACTTTTAATTCACACATATAGTATGGTAATGTCTGCACAAAGAAGTGAGCTAACCAGCTGTTTTACTCACTGCCAGCATTTCAATAATGAATATTCCTGGCACCTCAGTTAGTTAGACTCCAGAGCAGTACCAATCAAGAACAAAGCTGCGGAGAACTAGTCTGAAGGCTAGCACAGTAATAACTACTTACTGCCTTACAACAGAACAACAACCATACACAGACATACATTTATGTTAATGTGCATGGGGTACAGGAATCTAGCATATTTGGGGCTAAAGAAAGGAGGTTTCTTTTTCTTCTTCTGCATTTGACCTTAAAAGGCCTTTGTGTTAAAGGGAAACAAAGAATGGTAACTCTAAACTATTCTACATCTCATGAGAAATCACTAAGGAATGGTGTTAGTAGAACCTAAGGAACCTATAGTGAGCTGCTTGGCACTGGCAGAATTTAACAGATGGTTGGCATGTTGTGTTGTGGTCTGCAGCTAGGCTGCAATTCTTTCAGCCTATTATATCCAATTTCAGCAAACTTGAAATTAGTTGGCTTTTACGATAGGTTTGTTAGCAAAGCAGTAGGTCTGGTTTATTCTGTTCTTCCTCCACAATGGGACCCTTGAATCTCTATGAGGGATTACCAGAACCAAGGAACATGATTGGACACCTGACAAATCTTCAACAATATCTGAACACACAGACAGGAGACAGGAAAATCCTACACAAAGAATTGGGAAATCCCATTTTATTTAGTAGCAGAACAGCCTTTCTCAGGAACATTTCAGTGCCATTTTATTTGTGTCACTTTTTGAAAAGATACACCCACCTGCTCCACAATTCCCATGTTTTATTTTCAACACCATTAAAAAATAAAAAATAAAATAATAGGGACAGTATCTGCCCATATGATCTTTCTGCCGGGAAATCAACATTACTAACTAGGACAAATTTAAGTGTACTGTGCAAAGGCCAATCATTATGATTACGGCAATAAAATAGCTTAAATATTACACTACAATGCCCTCTTTATCCCACAAACTCTTCAGAAGAACCTAGGGCAAAGAAGTATTCCTTTCATTCCAGATGACTGTCTCATTTTTTATGGTCCCTAACAAGAGGTTGTTAATGTTTCAAACGAAAGGAACGGAAAACGAAATATAACCTTTCATAACCTTGTCTAAAATGCAGTACAATTACTGAGTACAGCTTTCAAGCTGTTGTTTGGCTGACAATTTTAGAACCGTTGTGGCTGGCAATAAACGTTCCATAAAAAAAGTGGGGTGAGGGGGGGGGGGTGTGGGGGTGAGGCCCAGCTGTTAAACAGAGAAAGCCAGGCACTGTGGAGTCGGGAGAGTTGCACAGAAAGGGAGGGAACAGAACTAGTTAAGTTTGCCTGCCTGTAGCGGAATGTTTAGCTGCAGCAGAAATGTAGGGCGCTGTGTGTAGGGGCCGTAAAACAGTAAAAATATCGCATCTACCGCCTCTCTCCCCTTGCCTTAAGATATTAAGGCATAGACTACGTACGTATGTAGTTGCCAAATTTAGGCCAAGGTTGTAAGTGCCTAGGCTGTATAGCAACAAACGCCTCGTCGGCTTAGAGTGCTTGCAATGCTTCTTGTCGGTTCCCCGCTTCCCCTTCCCGGGACAAAATACAAACATGGTGGATCACATGACCGTGAATCAGGCCGAGTAGGTTTACACTCGAGACACGAGCTGGCAACAGAAAGTGTGTACTTGCTTGCCTGTTTACACGGCCTGCGTTAGCCAGTGCCAACAACGTTGCTGTTGCTAGTTCTGTGTCATTAACAGGACCAAGTCGTGGTGCTATCGGTAAACTTACTGGGGCCCCAACTCCCTTAGTTGGCATTAATTGTTAAATTCTTATTTGTCTCAGTGTTCGGCCTTAACAGGGCGGCTGACTTGTGTTGTGGTTTACATCTAGGCTGTTGGCCTAACATCCGTTTCAGCCACCACCCCACCCCTCCCCGACCCAACCCTTAATAACTGTCCCTTTACATCACGATTGTTAAATGAAAGTGTATCTATTAAAAATGACATAAAACTCAGGACAGTGACCTGTTAAATTAACCCTCTTTTTCCAGAGCCTGTTAGCGCGCCTAATGAGGTATTTCGTAAACGGTGCAAGTCATCTGTTTTCATAGACCACTGGGCACGCAATAGAGCGGGTATTGTTGACATCATATCTTTATTTAAAAAAAAAAAAATTTATGTTAACAATTTCTAAGACATTATTGTTTGCTCCAGTAAAATCTGATTTTATTTAAACAAAAAAAAAAAAAAAAAACCGCCTGGCTGAGGATTTGAATCTACGATCAGCAAGCCAGTTGGCAACTGTTCTGGCCACTGCACTATCTTGGCTCTAAACCCAGCCTATACTGGATGTTGGCGTAACAAACCCAACATATACTGGATGTTGGTGTAACAAACCCAGCCTATACTGGATGTTGGCGTAACAAACCCAGCTTATACTGGATGTTGATGTGACAAACCCAGCCTATACTGGATGTTGGCGTAACAAACCCAGCCTATACTAGATGTTGGCGTAACAAACCCAGCCTATACTGGATGTTGGCGTAACAAACCCAGCCTATACTGGATGTTGGCGTAACAAACCCAGCCTATACTGGATGTTGATGTGACAAACCCAGCCTATACTAGATGTTGGCGTAACAAACCCAGCCTATACTGGATGTCGGTGTAACAAACTCAGCCTATACTGGATGTTGGCGTAACAAACTCAGCCTATACTGGATGTTGGCGTAACAAACTCAGCCTATACTGGATGTTGGTGTAACAAACTCAGCCTATACTGGATGTTGATGTAACAAACCCAGACTATACTAGATGTTAGCGTAACAAACATACATAGCTCAACCTATAACTGATGTTAATATGGGAGACAATCCCAGATTAAATTAATTTAGCAAACAACTATACCAGATCTAAATATAGCAAATCCAGTCTATACTAGCTGACAATTTAACTTGTGAAAGCCTGAAAGCCGCAACAAGAAATAAATGTTTGGCCACATATCAACGTTATCTTGTCCTGTACCCGGCACGTTAAGCACTTGTTAACTGTGACGATCCAACAGATGGCTGGTTGATAGGCATGCATATAATCTCAGTGTCTGTTGTGATTAATATTCAAGACCCGCAAACAACTCACGCACACATTTTGGATAACGTATGTGAGGCACGACAAGCAATTAATATCGTCTTTCAAGGCATCAATGACAATCCCAGATATACTGGGTGAAGGCTTAATCATATTTTCACTGAGTGGAATGGATTCTGTGTAGCTCTGGCAACAAACCACAGGGACTTCCAAGAAAACTGCACTCGTAAACTGAACAACACGATGGTAAAACGAACCCACACTCTTTGTAGCGCAAGGTAAACAGCTTGACCACCTCGCCAGGTGGACTCCTGAGGGTCGAAAATATATTATTACATGGTGGAGATGATACCGTGGCATTAAGAAATAACAAGTATGATGCACTGCTGCAGTCCCAATTGTTACGACATAAATATCCATGAGATAAAACACCGAATGGTGGTCAGGTACCAAAGAGCTTCAAGCTGCACCACTTAGTGCCAATCATTCCCATCAGAAGATGCATGCTTTAAGGATATTAGTGTAATTTCCCCCCAGTTAACGTGTGCGCCTGTGTTTACACCATGATTAGAAGTTGTAACAGTGATTACTGTAGACCCCAGACACAAAACTGTGACCCCACGTTAGCCGGGGTCAGATAGCGAGACAGGACCGAAACACCAGCCTACGCCCAAGTGGAGTTCCTGGCATTAGACCAGTACTGAGACATCAGCATGCACTCAAGTGGAGTTCCTGACATTAGACCAGTACTGAGACACCAGCATACACCCCAGTGGAGTTCCTGGCATTAGACCAGTACTGAGACACCAGCATACACTCAAGTGGAGTTCCTGGCATTAGACCAATACTGAGACACCAGCATACACTCAAGTGGAGTTCTTGGCATTAGACCAGTACTGAGACACCAGCATACACCCAAGGGGAGTTCCTGGCATTAGACCAGTACTGAGACACCAGCATACACCCGAGTGGAGTTCCTGGCATTAGACCAATACTGAGACACCAGCATACACTCAAGTGGAGTTCCTGGCTTTAAACTAGTACTGAGATGTACAGCCTTACCCACAGAGAAGGGGTGGGGGGAGGAAAGAGAGTGCGGGAGAGAAAACAAGCACATATTTTAGATGGAAACCGTATATGGCGCAGAAAATGGACAATGAGCAACATAAAGTCGAAATTGATTCCGTACAGGCAGTACAACAATGAAGGGACAAGTTAAATGGAAACGAGCAAGTGGGAGGACAACAGAGGCATCTGCAAATGTACACAAGCGCCAATACAGAAATCAATTTCAGACAAGCTCCACTACAAAGACTGCGGGTGATTTACTGACGCTGTGCCAAATATGATTATGTAGGGACACATAGACACAAAAACTCACCCGTTTCACAAACATGTCATAACAGGCGACTAATTAGGGGGTTTAAGTTTTAACTTGGAGTGCGTATGAGAGGCAAGGAACCAACAGTCTGCATAAAAGCCAGATCTAGACGGATAACCAGTGGTACACTGCCTCTAACTGATGCACTGTCCCTAATTAGTGCACTGTCCCTAACTGGTGCATTGCCTCTAACTGGTTCACTGTATCCAAATGGTGAACTGCTTCTAACAAGTGCACTGCATCTAACTGGTGAACTGCCTCTAACTGGTGCACTGCCTCTAACTGGTGGACTGGCTGTAACTGGTGCACTGCCTGTAACGGATGCACTGCCTGTAACTGGTGCACTGCCTGTAACGGATGCACTGCCTGTAACTGGTGTACTGTCAGTAACTGGTGCACTGTCAGTAACTGGTGCACGACCTGTAACTCGTGTACTGGCAGTAACTGGTGCACTGCCAGTAACTGGTGCACTGCCTGTAAATGGTGTACTGTCAGTAACTGGTGCACTGCCTGTAACTTGTGTACTGTCAGTAACGGATGCATTGCCTGTAACTGGTGTATTCTGTAACTGGTGCACTGCCTGTAACTGGTGCACTGCCTGTAACTAGTGCATTGCCTCTAACTGGTGGACTGGCTGTAACTGATGCACTGCCTGTAACTGGTGTACTGTCAGTAACTGGAGCACTGCTTGTAACTGGTGCACTGCCTGTACTTGTTGCACTGCCTATAACTGGTGTACTGTCAGTAACTGGTGCACTGCTTTTTACGGTGCACTGCCTATAACCGGTGCACTGCCTTTAACCGGTGCACTGCCTGTAACCGGTGCACTGCCTGTAACTGGTGCACTGCCACAGTGTTAATTATTGATTCCAGGGTTTACAGTACAAAACATACGCTATGAACGTGTAATTAACATTCACGGATTCTCGTAGTAGTGTCATATTTTTCGAATAATGATTACCAATGCTCCTCCTGCTATTCCCAGAACTGTTTTTGTCCTAAATTCACGACATCTGTGTTGTATGCTTCCACCAGAAAAGGCAGCAACAGAGATGATACTGTCGGATAACCAGACCTTAATTATTGTCCCCTTTCACACCGTGGCATTAATTACATGGTAGCGGCCGCATTTTTTTAAAGCATAACCGACATGGCATGAGTGTTGCTGTGAAAACAGCACAAACAGCCTTTATTTCCTTCCTTAAAATGTTTCCTTGCAACCATTTTGTGTTGGGTCTACACCAGAGCTCAAGTTTGTGGTGGGAGCGTCAATAACAAGTGTGCGGGTTACTGAGCCAGCAGGGAAGTGTGTGGGTTACTGAGCCAACAGGCAAGTGTGCGGGTTACTGAGCCAGCAGGCAAGTGTGCGGGTTACTGAGCCAGCAGGCAAGTGTGCGGGTTACTGAGCCAGCAGGCAAGTGTGCGGGTTACTGAGCCAGCAGGCAAGTGTGCGGGTTACTGAGCCAGCAGGCAAGTGTGCGGGTTACTGAGCCAGCAGGCAAGTGTGCGGGTTACTGAGCCAGCAGGCAAGTGTGCGGGTTACTGAGCCAGCAGGCAAGTGTGCGGGTTACTGAGCCAGCAGGCAAGTGTGCGGGTTACTGAGCCAGCAGGCAAGTGTGCGGGTTACTGAGCCAGCAGGCAAGTGTGCGGGTTACTAAGCCAGCAGGCAAGTGTGCGGGTTACTGAGCCAGCAGGCAAGTGTGCGGGTTACTGAGCCAGCAGGCCCTTAGTTTGATTCTGGGCGTTGTAAACCTCACTACTGTCTGTTTCACTACTTTTTGTTTAGGGCGGTGGAGACAGTGGTATAAGGAGCCTGGGGCAGCCAGGCTAGTGCTGTCGCCACGGACAGTGCAGGATAGAATATGTGTCCCCCCCCCCCCGTTTCCGACTACCAAAAAAAATCCTAAGAATAAGTGCACACTTCGGAGATTAAACTCACGAAGGAGACAGAAAGAGAGAGAGAGAGAGAGAGAGAGAGAGAGAGAGAGAGAGAGAAAGAGAGAAAGAGAGAGAGAGAGAGAGAGAGAGAGAGAGAGAGAGAGAGAGAGAGAGAGAGAGAGAGGAGTAAACGAAATGCAGCGGCACCTCCTACATGTCCTTCAACTCTGACTGCGGGTAGTGTAAAGGTCAAGGTAATTTTGTTATATTGTGTGAAGCAATAGGCGTCGAAATAAACAAGTTCAGGACAGTTTACCCATTTTTCGCTGGCGATAAGACAGGCACAAGAGCATGAAACTTTCTTCTCCTGTTTATGAAGGAAGGAACAGATAGGAAAAATAGCACCTTTAAAACGAAGACTGCTATCCGATTCATAAGAAAGAAAATTATGCGGGAAACGCCACCCTAGGTGGGATTACATCCTCGAATGGTTATCCTAGCAAATCAAGTCCACTCAATGGAATGTTACAACAGCACCTTGCATTAATGCAATCCTAGTCATACCGATGCAATATCTTTGGGTAATACCGCTAAAATTGCCTCCAAGGCATGATACAAGTGAACGGTTTCTTGTCTCGCTGCCTTTGCATTCTATACATTTTTATGTTAGGTAGACAAAAGTCGTACTCAGAAAGAAAGAAATACAGTCAAGGTCTGCAGATTGAACGCGAACTACAGGCAAAACTGGCCATTCAACAACCCCGCCCCTACTAGTGAAGTGATATTTAAAAGATTTAATGAAACCTCATAACTGAAAACATAGCCCAGGTGTGTTGACATAATTACAGATGCAATGACGCTTTAGGCTGACACAACAAGTAGCTACAGTGAGGTCATTTTAGGCTTTAAAAGAAAAAAATACAGCATTCAATCAGTCACAGTGAAAATATCCACTCAGCTAGGCCTTATGGAACCTGGGAAGCTACACTAAATGGAATCGAAGTGTGTGCAATGCAGTCTGTTAACTTCTCAAAAGATAAGAATCCTACACGCGCAAATCCCGGCAAGCGGCAAATTAAAGAAAACGTTACATCGGGACCCCGACGGTTCCAACATAACATGAAGCCCAGATCAGGCAACCAAATGTAAAACAAGCTAAATACTATTTGTAAATTAACATACATCCACTCTGGCAACCGTTAGCACTTTTACATTTTGCATCTTTTTTTTTTTCAGCTGAATCGTGTCAGATTCATCATCACCATGTACTTCTACCCCAGCCTGTCTGGACTCCATGCTACTTTATAACGAAAAACAACAATACTTCTACCCCAGCCTGTCTGGACTTCGTGCTACTTATAACGAAAAACAACAATACTTCTACCCCAGCCTGTCTGGACTTCGTGCTACTTTATAACGAAAAACAACAATACTTCTACCCCAGCCTGTCTGGACTCCATGCTACTTTATAACGAAAAACAACAATACTTCTACCCCAGCCTGTCTGGACTTCGTGCTACTTATAACGAAAAACAACAATACTTCTACCCCAGCCTGTCTAGACTTCGTGCTACTTTATAACGAAAAACAACAATACTTCTACCCCAGCCTGTCTGGACTTCATGCTACTTTATAACGAAAAACAACAATACTTCTACCCCAGCCTGTCTGGACTTCGTGCTACTTATAACGAAAAACAACAATACTTCTACCCCAGCCTGTCTGGACTTCGTGCTACTTTATAACGAAAAACAACAATACTTCTACCCCAGCCTGTCTGGACTTCGTGCTACTTTATAACGAAAAACAACAATACTTCTACCCCAGCCTGTCTGGATTCCGTGCTACTTTATAACGAAAAACAACAATACTTCTACCCCAGCCTGTCTGGACTTCGTGCTACTTTATAACGAAAAACAACAATACGTCTACCCCAGCCTGTCTGGACTTCATGCTACTTTATAACCATCTTTCACGGTTACGGTTGAGAGCGATTTTAGAGATTTGTTTGTACCATCCTGGTAGGATGCAACTTGGCTCGGTGACTACTGAGAAAGTACACCCGATAATATAGATTCAACACGAGCAATCATCATTCTTTCTTCATTTTCGCCATGCCGCGTTTCAAGGGCGCATGAGAACGTGGTTTTACCCTCCCCTTTAACCCCCCCCCCCCCCCATGTAGGTTCTAATACAAGTATTTTGGTCAACAGTTAACAATAGAGGGATATTTAAGACCTACAAGAATGTATGAAGATAGTGACAGTGTTCTTAACCAAACTAGTCAGTAAACTACAATTATATATTTTAGAAAGTAAATAAGACGACACATAAATAGTAAGGGAGCAATGTCTGTTTAACACAAAGTTACACGCCTACACAGGTACTAAATCCCAGATCTGACAAAAGAGCAAGAGGGTCTTCAAAAAGGGCTGACGAATTTAAGACGTCGATTTACACAGGAAATGCCACCAACTGAGTGCTAGGCCACCATTCTCTTCCCTGCGCTCCCCAACAATGATTGACAACACACGTTTAAGATTATTATTATGTGGAGGGAAAACACATTTTATCCACGTTTTTATTTCAGGCTAAGGAACAAAGGCTGAATGACGCTACCGATAAAAATGAATGTTTTTTCCGCGCCCCTTTTAGCTGGTTCTATTTCTCGGGACAAAATTGCTGTCAGAACAAGCTACTGCCTTCGTGAATCCTTTACCTGGGCGACAGGCAATAATCAATCAAAATTTATTTCCGTTATCATGAAGACAGATCATGCCCAAAGCTACTGACCCAGGCCCTCGGTTTGCCGGCCTTGTCCCCAGGTTAACAATCCGAGCATCGATAACTACGAGCATTTCTCGGTGGCTAGGGAAAGGAGGCGAGAGGGTTGCTGGGTGATGTGAGGCCAGCTGTGTTACTTCAGGTCGACCACTGCGCAGTCGTCCTCGTTTCTGGCCTGCTGCACACTGTAAACATAAAGCCAACCTCGTTTGGCCCGCCACAAAACGAAAACTTGAACGCCGACCTAAGCCCGCCTATTACAACCCGAAGCCTGTTTCAACCCGAACACTGGCCAGGGCAATTTATGTTTGTCTTGTTTTTGTCAGGGAGTTATTAAAATTAATAAATAAATTAAAAAAAAATAACAACACACATTTGCGCAAACACTGAATCAATAAGATAAATTTGTTTACACAAATGTAACAATTGTTAACACTATACGGATTTCTTGTTCTTTTTGGGAGAGACCATAATGTTCACTACAGTAACTTAGCTTAAAACACGACAGATCATCCCAAAAGATATGAAAGGGATATCACTTAGGTTTAAACAAAACTGGGCACTTACCAGGCCAAAAAAAGTACACACACACAACAGAAGCCGAATAATTAATTACCGAACTATTGAGCTGCTTCAAACACACATTTGTCATCTAAAAACAAACACCAATCAAGACAAATGATATACTTCTTATCATTGACAAATAAACATCAATCATGACATACATCAAGTACTAACATAAACAGGAAAGGTACCCTACCTATTTTTTTCCAGTTCATTGTGAGTTGATCTGCAATGAACAAAATGCAAATGCTGTAGCTATACACACAGACAGATGTCAACAGCTACCAATCATTCAAACAAACAGCATAGCTATGAATCAGAAATGCCAGTGTGGCCTGTAATGCCACTAAGCTGTTTACACAATGTTGTCTTTTTAATGCAGCTTGCATTTAATTTATAATGAAATAATATGCAGTTTGAATATTTCCTCCCAACTGACAATCCAATTCTATGAAATGTATTATTTGCTCTCTTTATAAATATTGTTACACGAAGATTTCTTTTAACTTGTTCTCACTGAACATCCCATTACAAACTAGAATGGTATTTATTGATTAGAACTGCCATTATAGAATGCAAACAGCTATAAATATATAACCAGATAGGTTAGTTGCGTATCCTTTACAGGACGTTGCCGAACCAATCCCTTATGTGTGGTTTTTCTATGCAAATTTACGTCTAGTAGTTTGCCATTGCTTACTGGACGGTCGGCTTTCTTGATACCACTGTCAAAACCAACACAAGGCGCATGGCCCGCAGCTGGGATCGAACCTGGCATCCCGGCATCGACTACGCCACAAAGCCGACATATAACCAGATACCACCTATTTATTTTGTTTACGTTCTAAGCATTTTTTCTTATATATTAAAATATAAATTACAAACTGTGCAGGAATACTCAGAAGACATGACACTGACAAGAAAGAATACCTATTGCCTTGCGTCTTTTTAGACTTTGATCTCTTTTTTGAAGAGCTGTAACTGTATTCATCGGGCATCGGCAACGTTGAGGCGTATCCATGTTCGGCCTCTGCAGATATTGGGTAAATATGTTAGCATAAGGCGTAACGGGAGCTCGGGGTTTCTGAAATCCAATGTGGTTAGCTTAGATAAAATCGTCTCGTTGCTAAAATAACACTGAGACATTTTAACTACTACATATTTCATCTCATTAAAAGGAATATGCTGCAAAAGGAACAAATATGAAAATATAATCAGTAATACTCCACAGAGAATGCACACTTGAGATTTATAAACTAAATGCAGAAGAATAAACATCCGACTTTGTGTAACCACAGGGTATATACTCCACAAAACAATGCTGGCATTTTCGTACCTCTTTCACGTCTGTCGAGATATTCAGCTGCCTGCAAAAGTTGCTCAATACTGTGCATGATTAAAATTGCTAAAGGTGTATTACCTCCTAAGAAAGAAAAGAAAATGAACTCCTGTATCTAGCCAAACCGTGGTAGCTGCTGAGACTGACTGAGGTGGAACCCTAACTAACACGGCTGCTGTTGGCAGTTCGGGAAAACTCAACCGTGCGGCCAAATGTTTACAAGTTCAGTCAGCTTTCATTGGCTGCAGCCCACCAATGGCTGAGCTCGTTACAAACAAACCCGCGGGTGAGTGGAATACGTAATCGCGGGCTAAAAGCTGGCGGGGGTGCGCGCGTGCTGTTGCAAGGTGCCCTAGTTTTTCAGCCCGATGTTAATCCTGACTATTATTTTCAGAGGGGACACGAACTACAGGCTTTCCCCCCACATTTATGAAGTAGGTAAATACCTCATTATTAAACTAAGTGTGTAGGACATATACTATAGCAGAAAATTAAGTCTCTTTGGAGTTACCATTTTCTGAGTGTTTCCATGCGGCATTGTTTACAAACAGGTTCGCCGCGCCCTCTAGCGTCTGAGTGCTACAGTTTTGCGGGCTTGTGGATTTGCTGACTTGGCGGTTGGTATTGATTGACACCAGTGATTTTCGCTTGAGAGGACATCTGTTTGATCGGCTTGTATGTGTAGACTACAGGGGCCATTAAAACACACTATCGATCCGGCTGCTAGAGCTTTTGAAGCAAGTATTTATTAGTTTGCAGTAAATAAACATAGAACCCACAGCCACCTGATGTGCCGCCTGTTCCATTAATCTGTTTGCTTTGTGCCTGGGCTTTCTAACTACTGCAGTATTGATAGTATAGTCATGGCGACAGTGCTCAGATTTTCTCATTGCTTAAGAAATGAGATTTTAAATTTTACGCCATAGTCCAACATGGGATAAGAATAATGTTTTGACATTATTGTTATAAATTTTGGGGGGTACTTGTTCTATTGTCAGTTCAAATACATTTTACAATGACGCAAAACTATCTTGAAATTATGTTTAATCTCAACATACACTTCTTTTCTTTTGTCAAAATCTGCTTGTGCCGCTAGGCGTCGCAGTCTATCAGATGATCGGCAACCGAGCCAGGGCGCGCTCAGTCGCTTCATATGCCGTGATGTTATGAAGTCTCAAGTTGTCCGTGACTCCTTCAATCCATCTTCTTCTTGGTCTTCCCCTGCCTCTTGTTGTTTCGATCTCAACATACACAGATTTATAAAAATCAAAGCAATGTTTCCCAGATGTGAATTTGAACAAAGAAGACACAAACAATAGACTGCACAATTTATAAAACACGTTTAAGATTGGTCCTTCTTAACAGTGCATGAAATTCTATAGTAGTAGCATGTCAATAGCTGCCATAATGCAGAGGTTTGCATTTTGCAGTGCACCTGGCCGATGCACGCCAACGAGCTTGACAACATCCAACTGTCTAGATGTTACAAAATTGTTCGTTATCGTGCGGCAAATTCTAATAATATTCGTTTAACCTGAGGTATTTTTCGACAGATTACTACAACAGTCGATATCATGCAGTCTAACATTGGAAAGATCATGTCACAATCCATTTTCAGGATTAAACAATATGGGAATGGGAGAAATAATGGAGTTTACATTTGCCATCGACTAGATGCTGGCAGCCATTTTGTTTTATGCATCAGTTGTGTTGAAATGGAGGACACGGCAGCCAGCGAGAAACGGGCAAACATTGACTGAACGTGGTTGTAGTTCTGATGGGAACTTGCCTGTTCATTTTGTCCTTCACAGGACAGGTAAATTCCATGCTAGGCTGAAAGGGTGTATATAAATTGACACGTTGCAGAAGTCAGCACCGCTCTGATTATTAAACATGGACCGGGGTTGGTGGGCTGGGTGACGTTTGAAAAGATTAGAGGAACTATGAGACCAGTGCGCCATTTGGGCGTTTTGCCAGAAATGAATACATATTAACCTATATACGAGGCGTAGTGACGTAGTCATGCAAAATATATTGATCTTTCAGATTTTTTTTTAAACGTTAACGCATGCAAATAGTTTCCAGTTAGGTCTTCCCCTTGCAAATAAACAACGAGGTACCCTGGCTTGTGGAGTGTCACAGGGTCGACCCAGGCAGGTGGAAGACAGTGGGGTCGAGACAGGCAGTTGAAGGTAACAGGGGCTTGTGGAAGATAGCAAGGTCGACCCAGGCTTAAGGACGGCAGTATTTTTAGTATCCCCCTTCCCACCTCTTTGAAATTTGTAAGAAATCTAAGCTAAAGCCCTTACCAACTCCCCAAGGCATATTAGGTCATAAACATATTTGCCATTCAGCATATTTGTATTATTATTATTAGGCAGTGAAACAAGGCTTTGAAGGCTTCCTAGAAATCTGTAGGAAGGCTGAACACCCCCCACCCCAGTGTTTTGTTCATGCCTGTGCTCCAGGAATGGATATCAGTTATTCTTCTTCTTCTTTGCGTTCACCGGCTGTGACCTCCGGCGAAAAGTTCTGGTTGTTCGTCCACTTCTGAACTGCAGTCCTGTTCCAGAACCTGAGTGTTGCGTGTGCATCCGTTTGACAGATCTGTATACAGACTGTTGGTTCCTTGCCTCTCAGGCAGATACACTCCGACTTCAAAGGAAGCTCCCAATTAGTTGACTTTTACGACGTGAGTTTGGGTAAGCAGTGGGTCTATTCTTGTTTATCCCATAGTAGGGCCCCGGAACCCACACGGGGGAGATACCAGTTTTTTTCTGGGAATGAAAGAAGCCCGGATTGTCCAACAGCCTATAATTAAATAACCTAATATATATCTATAACATCCTTCCATCTGACATCAGGTAACCTCAGTATGACCCATTTCACGTTTACCACGAGGTGACATCAATAATTACCTTTAATTTTACTACCACACGACTGTCTCTGTAATTATCCTCTAAAGTATAATTATTTGTATTTATTTATCCAGGAATTGTTTCAGCAACTTCTTTACTGATAATTTTAATACAAACTGTGTAGCATTCACTTTTGTAACCGGGGTAAGCAGTTTAGTTAGTGGAACCTGGGGCTCAGCAGTCCCCTCGAGGGGCTCCCCACCCAGATTTTTTAGGGAAAGCTTAGGATCTTCCCCCCCCCCCCTCCTCCACCAGTTTTGTAACTTGTGCTGAGTGTCCCCCATACACACACACATACATATATATATATATATATTCTCTGTATAAGTATTTCCTAATATATATTCATATTTTTTCAAATATATTGTAAAAAGTATTTGCTGTTAAGCACATTATTCTTATTATTATCATTATTATTCTGTTAAACTAGAAGTATTCCATTATATCCCCCCCCCCTCACCCTCTCTGCCAACCGTCTAGAAAATGTGTGAGAGGGTGGGCTGGGAGGGGAATAATTTTAGTTTAACAGAATAATTATGTTTTCTTGGTGTCAGCACCGTTTCAAAGCAGATATGAGGAGAAGTAGGGTCATATGAAACTATTGTGGAATGAAGATTAAATGAGAGGGAGAAATGAAGGGGTGTCAGATAATTAAAAAATCAAATAGAATGTACGTATATAATGGACTGAAGGTATGACATATCAGATAGCAGTGGGATGAACTAACAATTCTGAGACAGATATAATGGCGTTATATTAGACACATTCTGAGAAGAAACTATCTATATAAGACACATTCTGAGAAGAAACTATCTATATTAGACACATTCTGAGAAGAAACTATCTATATTAGACACATTCTGAGAAGAAACTATCTATATTAGACACATTCTGAGAAGAAACTATCTGTATTAGACACATTCTGAGAAGAAACTATCTATATTAGACACATTCTGAGAAGAAACTATCTATATTAGACACATTCTGAGAAGAAACTATCTATATTAGACACATTCTGAGAAGAAACTATCCATATCCATATTAGACACATTCTGAGAAGAAACTATCTATATTAGACACATTCTGAGAAGAAACTATCTGTATTAGACACATTCTGAGAAGAAACTATTAGAGAATCACTAGACAGGAGCTGAAATGGGAAATCGAGGGACTGATGAAATGAGAACTTCCGAAATAAATCCTAAGGTGAACATTGACAAGGGAAGCAAAGGCAGCTGGGCTGGATTATGTCTGTGATATTGAAGTCATTTTACCGGATAGAATAGGAATAGACTGCAAGAATTATGTGACATAATGGCATAACCTGACAATGAATGAGTGATAAACAAATTAATATTTATTGATTAGTGCTCATAGAAGGAAGTACATAAAGGAGGAAAAATAGACAACATGTTATCGAGTTTGTTATCCTATCTGGATAGGATAGTGTGCAACAGTAGAAGAGATATAGTGGTAGAATAAAGACCCACTGTTACCCCATCTAGTTTGTTATTCTATCTTGATAGGATAGTGTGCAACAGTAGAAGAGATATAGTGGTAGAATAAAGACCCACTGTTACCCCATCTAGTTTGTTATCTTATCTTGATAGGATAGTGTGCAACAGTAGAAGAGATATAGTGGTAGAATATAGACCCACTGTTACCCCATCTATTTTGTTATTCTATCTTGATAGGATAGTGTGCAACAAGTAGAAGAGATGTAGTGGTAGAATAAAGACCCACTGTTACCCCATCTATTTTGTTATTCTATCTTGATAGGATAGTGTGCAACAAGTAGAAGAGATATGGTGGTAGACTATAGACCCACTGTTACTCGTAAAAAGATGGCTTTTGTCGCCCTACTGTTTCTACTGCCATAGAATGAATTATGAAGACAGCAATAGCTACAACCAGGAATGGAATTCAGTGGATCCCACTAAACAGCTTGATGACCCGGGCTTCGCCTATAACACGTCTCTTCTATCCCACTCACAGGATTAAACAAATTAAACATCGTTGATGTGAGATCACAAAACTTGGGTTTATTGAAAATCCACAAGAGAAAGACAAAGATAATGATAATAAACTTGGTAAACAGTAATCCGATTTATGTTGGTTTTATCCCACACAAAGTTATGGAAGCTCGCATGGAAGAACTAATAGAAATAGTAGAAAAAAATACGAATACAAAAGACAAGATGGGTTTCGTAGCACCATGAAATCTGTAAAAGTCAAAATAAATTAAATTCAACACTAAATTTAACATTTTTAATTGTAGTGTCAAATCAATATGGAGCGGAAACATCGAGAAAAACTAGACTAATTACCAGTAAACATTCATTACCTGCCAACCCAGAAAGGTGAAAATTAAATCCTTTGGTAAAGATCACCAATGTTGAGGGGCAGAACTAAACAGACCAGAATGAATCAAGAAGGGAAGAGAAGACACCGGTGTTGGACAGGACACGAACACGTTAAACGAACGAACAAACTTTATTTTCAAAGGGTTAAGAATTGGGCACGCAGGCCCATCTAACATTCTGCCCTTCCACTCCGCTCCTTTCATACGATTTTTCATTTGTACCTCATTTCATAGTTAATAATAATAAAAATAATAATAATAATAAAAAGAGGAATTAAAAATTAAAGAAATATAGAAAAGGAAAAAAAAAAAAAAAAAAAAAAAAGGGGGGGGGGGATTTACAATATCTAAGTCTTAATTACACATGCTGGAATGTGCTCTAATTTATACTGACATTACTTGAACGTTTTAAAGAGTAAAATAATAAGTCTATTCCAAAAACGATGTAAGTCTTACTGGTTGCATAATATAAACATTATCAAAACCAATTAAATATTAGTTACAAACATTGGAATGCATTCGACTGGCATCTTCAGTTTTAAACAATAATAATAACCTTCAGTTTTAACCCCCCCCCCCCCCACCCTTAAAAAAACCCCCAGGAAACTTGAGACCAGTATAACTAAGATGTCTTTCTTTACACTGGAACCCCCAGGGGCATATGAATAATGACAGGCCATAGAAGACAAAGCTAGAGGACAAAGTTAGAAGATGGGGAGGACATGGAGTGAGCAGCAAAAGATCACAAAAGATAGGAGGATAGCTTGGTTGAGGGCCTATGCCCTACTGGGGGGGGGGGGGGGACTAGCAGAAAAACAGAAAGAACCAACTGTTCTCATGAGCTGTGATAGTTCAGCTGTATAGTCTAGGGTTCAAATCCGCATTTAGTCGTTTTTGTTTCAAAATTAATCCGGTATCAACCCAGCTTACGTGGATAGCAGACAGTGTCCCGGGAAGTAAAGGCGGCCGGTGTGATACTGATACTGACCACATCACCAACCGAGTTCTGTTTGTTTATGTGTAAACTAATTGTGCACGATTCCCAGTCATGTCGAAGAGCAGATTCTTTGTGGCGAGCCAGCGTTTTGTTTTCCCGCTCTCTCTCAAGTCCGTAGATGTTGAGTGTGGTGTTTAAACCACCTGTTACCCATTATCATATTGTGAGACTTTGCCTACATTAACAATATATCACCTCGCTAATCCTTTTAATCCCAACCACTGGTTCCCAGCCGTAACCAGGCTTGCATGTAACGGTTCTGGTCGTTGCTTACACTTTTCATTGGCATAGAAACGTTGTTTTACTATTTATTATTACTCTTTTACTATTTATTACAAATACGCCACTCAATTAACGTATAGAGCAATGGTTCTCAGCCTTCATAATGCCGCCACCCTTTAATACAGTTTCTCATCTTATGGCGACTCTTTAATACAGTTTCTCGTCTTATGGCGACCCTCTAATACAGTTTCTCGTCTTATGGCGACTCTTTAATACAGTTTCTCATCTTATGGCGACCCTTTAATACAGTTTCTCATCTTATGGCGACCCTTTAATACAGTTTCTCATCTTATGGCGACCCTTTAATACAGTTTCTCGTCTTATGGCGACCCGATGGGTGATATTATCAGCATCACAGCGATCGCGTTCACTTCCCATGACTTTACCTGTTACACATTTTAGGCTAGGTTGACCTGGGAATCAAGTTGATTTTAAAAACTCTGACTATGCGATTCTAACCCATGATCTTCATGCCTGCGTCTTGTCGCAACACCACGACGGCCGCTGAAGTTATCAAAAAGTTGGTTTCAGATCCTTTACAGGACGTCGCAGAACCAACCCCAGCTTATTTTTTTTTTGGCTGTTGTGATTTTTCTAGGCAAATTTTACGTTTAGTAGTTTGCCATTGCCACTCAACGGTCAGCTCTCGGTACCACTGTCGAAACCACCGCATGACAAACCGTCCGCAGCTGGAATCGAACCCGACACCTCGGCATTACGAAGCACATTCGCTGCAAACGTGTAGCGGCTAGACACTGGCCTGTGGATCGAAATGTCGAAGATTAAGGTTTTGGCGGTACCGGACTTTTTTTTTTTAAATGACTGCCTTTGTTTCACAGATTGACCCAGTTTTTAATGGCTATCATGTGGCGTCCTAGGAAATAAAGGCGGCCGGCTGTGTGCTGTTATTGGATGCTTCTGTGGTGTAAGACTGCAAGTAGTCGGGCTTATGCAGTGCCAAGAAATAGTAAATACAACACTTACTGAGTGATGTGCGAGTCCTTGTGGATTTGTGCGAGTCCTTTTCATTGCCGCCTCGGAGCGTTCTAGTGACGTTTGTGTTATATTTAATGTGTAAATATACTGTGTATGCCTCCAGGGATTTGCCAAACCGGTTGACTAACAATACTGTATCTGAGATTGTCCAAAACGCTTCAGTTGTTTTTTGCACCCTAAATTATTATAATTTCTCTCCTGTATTACTTATGTCCTGAGCAGGTAATTCCTTATTTATATTCAACACGCGCCCGGCCAAAGGATTTCATGAACACTTTATATATTTTCTTTCGTTCTATCCTTTTCTTTTATCATGTTTTTTGTTTGTATATATTATGACATTTCATGTAGCAATATGTAAGTTATGTTTTAATTTTATTTGCACGTACTTATTCATTTTGTATTGGTCTGCAGTATATAGTGTTCAACATAATTGTCTTTACTTGCATCAGTCTAATTTTGACGAAAGCTGTCCTACTTTAGTCTGTTTATAATGAAATGTCTACAGTCTGAATATTAGACCCCGAACAACCACAATTACTAACCCGTCGGTCCATAAGCAGCTCATGTCACATTAGCCAACAACGATATTGTAGTTTATTTATTATCTTGATATTGTAGTGTATTCTCAAGGGAGTCGCCGTGGTGCAGCAGCTAGACTCTCGCATGCCAATGGGAAGGTTGTGGGTTCGGGTTCTCACAGAGCCGCATTTTTTTTCAAAAATGTACTTTTAGGTCGACCCGGCCTTGAGTGGGTACCAGGTATAGTCCTGCGAAGTAAAGGCGGCCGGTGTGATGTTGACCACATCACCCACCAAGTGCCGATTGGTCTATAAATTAAAGGTCTAGCCCTACATGCCCAGTACACCTAAAGGCGTGGAACCCGTTTATTTGTCATACCTACATGTGTTTTTTGTTTCTGCCACAGACGGCTAGTTCCGTCGCCCAGGTACTAAGCTGAATGTATGGCACGACACTGTGAGTTCTGGATTTCATTTGAGATGCTTTTCGAACTGCAGGTAAAAAAAAAATGGCGAGTGACCAGAGAACTTGTTATAATTAATTGCGTATGCAACTACTTATCTGTTGTAACTGTTGCTTCAAACCGCAATGATCTGCATTTCTAGTGTCGAACTGTTTGTGTTGGCATGTATAACTGCTGCCTTATGCATTTAATCAGGCGTATGAAAACAAAGGCCAATGATGGGCATTCTGTGTAGTTTCGTTGGTAATGAACGGAGCAAACACGGGGTGAGCTGTTTGTTATCAAATTGGAAAGTTCGATTACCTGATTACATGCCTCTTAGTTATGTCGGCTCTGTGGCTAAGTCGAAGCGAACGCATCGTAATGCCGGGATGCCAGGTTTGATCCCAGCTGCATGCCATGCGCTTTGCGTTGGTTTCGACAGTAGTATAAAGAAAGCCAAAAAACAATGGCAAACTACTGGACGTAAATTTGCCTAGAAAAACCACACAAATGCCAGGGGCTGTTGGGGTTAGTTCTGCAACGTCCTGTAAAGGATACGCAACTAACCTAGTTAAGTTATCTGTTCTTGGTGCGCAGGTGTACACATGTTGAAGAACACTGCCCTAAAGGACCCGGGAACACAAGGGCGCGAACTGTTCTGTCCACACATAATCTACCGGGTTCGAGTTAACCCCAAAACCTAGGTCCCCGAGATCTTTCTCGAAAAAAAAAAATTGGTCGACGTAATACGGAATACATTATCTGCCTGCTGACTTCAGCAGAAATCTAGGTCAACGCTGTATCAATAAAATGTTGTAATGATTAGTACATCTACTGTGTATGTTGTGTTTAGTGGGTCGAAGTAGGACATCGGATAGCACGCTGGCCTACCGGCTTAGGAACCATACATTTGAATCACCAGCGAGTCAGGGATTTACATTAAAAAAAAAAAAAAAACATGATTTCGACTGCCTTGTTCCCCTTCTTCTTTGTCTCCACTTGCATTTTTGAAGTCCAATGGAAAAAGGGGGGGGGGGGGGGGCGGATAAGGAACGTATGTGATGTCCTTAACGGGGAGTTCTCATTCGGTTGCCAAACCATCGCATCTTTTACTCTTTACTGAATTGCATGATTGGTTTCAGCCTCAGGGCACTTCATAATTCACCTCAAACAAAGGACTTTCCGGAGTTCCAGGAAAAGTCCAATATTCTAGTGGTGTTACGGGGTTAGCGGTTAGTTGGTGTTTCTAAGTCGGTGGTGACTGACACAAATCCTAACCCAGTCAGGCAGATATATAGATAGATAGATAGATAGATAGATAGATAGATAGATAGATAGATAGATGGATGGATGGATGGATGGATGGATGGATGGATGGATGGATGGATGGATAGATAGATAGATAGATAGATAGATAGATAGATAGATAGATAGATAGATAGATAGATAGATAGATAGATAGATAGATGGATGGATAGACAGATAGATGGATAGATAGATAGATAGATGGATAGATAGATAGATAGATAGATAGATAGATAGATAGATAGATAGATAGATAGATAGATAGATAGATAGATAGATAGATAGATAGATAGATAGATGGATAGATAGATAGATAGATAGATAGATAGATAGATAGATAGATAGATAGATAGATAGATAGATAGATAGATAGATAGATAGATAGATGGATGGATAGATAGATAGATAGATAGATAGATAGATAGATAGATAGATAGATAGATGGATAGATAGATAGATAGATAGATAGATAGATAGATAGATAGATGGATGGATGGATGGACGGACGGACGGACGGACGGACGGACGGACAGACAGACAGACAGACAGACAGACGCACGGACGGACGGACGGACGGACGGACGGACGGACGGACGGACAGACAGATAGATAGATAGATAGATAGATAGATAGATAGTTAGACAGATAGACAGATAGACAAATAGATAGATGGATAGATAGATAGATAGATAGATAGACAACAGACAGACAGATAGATAGAACAAATGTAAACAAAGACAAGTCCAATTGTTGCGGCAACCGGCACACAGCTAAACAAACATTCTACACGAAGCTGGAAACACACAGACCCCAAGGAGGTCGCCGTGCAGGTCGTACAACTGACAGCTGAGATTGCAGTCGCTCATGCAGAGATAAAAATAGAGCTGACATTGTCATATTTCACTAGAGACAGGTTAGGACACCGCCATGATCTGCCTGCATGACTCACCGCCTTGTTCCCCGTTTGCTACGTTTGACTATTTTGCCTAGCTGTATTCTGTACCAAGCCTTTCATCAGGGGCGTCGACACAAACAGAAACCGTTGGGAGATTGTGCAAGCGCCTCAGTCTCATATAATATTCCAGAGGGGGTGAGAGGGCAGCGTTGTTTCGAGGCATGGTGTCTGCCTCGAGTGCTGGAGGTTCGGGGTTTAATCCCCGGTAAGAACTGGGATTTTTCCCCCACGTGGACCGGGACTTCTAGTAATACCCCCTGTTCTCTGGGTAGTCAAACTACTGGACGTAAATTTGCCTAGGGAAACCACACAACAGATAGGGGCTGCTGGGGTTGGTTCTGCAACGTCCTGTAAAGGATACGCAACTAACCTCTATGCAGTGAGATCGGATCCCGTGTGCATTGTTGCGCACGTAAAAATTCCCTTGTCAGTTGGAAATCGAAAAGAGTAGCCTAACGGCGCTGCCCGGGCAAAATTTGAGTTAGAGCGGAGCTTTTATGGGTTACTACCGTGTGCCATGATGTTGGTCCGTTGTTCACATTTCAAACTTTCAGAAAGGGGGGGGGGGTTTCGTTCGGTATTTGGGACTGTCTCCTTTGTTCGCTTCAACACTGCAGGAGACCTTTTTTTTTACGGGAGGGGACTCGGCCCCTAACTTATGGTGAGTGTGTGGTGGTGGGGGGGGGGGGGAGGTAGCCTTTCAGGAATATGTGCCCATGCCCCAAAGTGTACACGCACCTTTACTTTTCAGTTTGTTATAGTTTTATTGTTATTGACAATTATCTTTGTTATCTGGACCATTGTTCAAAGTTAGAAAACCAATGTAACGATCAAAGCTTTGAGCCGTACGGTGAACGGATTGTGGACACAGCGCGGGGATAATGTGTGGGCAAACTGCGTGTATGTGTGGGTTTCTGTGTGTGTGGGATACACCACACACGCTTGAATATGCACGTAGGCCCAATCAAACTGTAACCTTTTTGTTCTGTATTCTCCTTTGACAGGGTGTCCCCAAATGCGGACTTATGATTTTGCTGAGTGTGCCCGAGTCACAGATGGTTACTGTTGTGCGTGTCTGTATTATTTGTTTTGTTTACGGAGTCAAGCTGTTTCATCTTGTGTACTTAATTAAACAAAATCAGCGGTTCTCAACTTGACGCCGTTTTGTTGAAGCTAAATATCTAATTCTTGAATTCGCCCCACCTCGCTCCCACCTGCCATCTGTGCTTTCTTTCCCCCCCCCCCCTTCCTTTCTTACCATCATGCTCTTTCTCCATATCTACAAAACCGAACTCACCCCCTCCCCGCCCCTCCCCCTCAATTTCCTAATGCTAACAAGACACCATTGCCCCTCTTCTTACATTACCCCTCCACCCCCTCTTTACATAACCTCCCCCCTCCCCCAACCACGCCCTCCTCTGTCCTATCAGTGGATTATTGTTAAGAGATCACTTTCGGAACCACTCAGACACCTGCGTCAGTAAACATTGTGAATATAGACTTGTGACGCGTCCTGTGCAGTGTTGCCACTTTTCTTTGTCAAAAAATATCCAAAACGGTTTCAAAAAATATCTAAAAAGATCTAAATCTGCGTGGAAAAGATCTAGAAAAAACATCCAAATTGAAAAAGTCAAAAATTACATAGCTTTTGTTATGACTTACCCTAAATAATCATGTCCTCACCTTCACTGATGTCTGCCTGACAAGATCCACAGGATAAACTTAGCTTGGATAATGAAATTGAAGCTTCAGATCCAAAATGACCCTAGTATGCTTTAGCTGTTCAAATGTCTTTATAAGTGGAACACTATGCTTATCTCTTTCTACGTCAGCATTTGAGTGGGGTAGTATCATGGGCAGACATGGCACTTTAAAGAGCTTACAGAATGGACTGTTTGATGAGGCACCTTTAAATTATCTCACTTCACTACAGAACGCTTTAGTTTCTGTTTTGTTTGCCTAACTGTTTGCTGATTAAAAGGTCCTTCGGTTCCTAAACTATACTTTCTACATCACACTTTTCAAATTGAACTAGTCCAAGAATTTTTACAAATCGATCAAATGGTCACAGTTTGAAATTGCTCAGTGACAAGTTAAAAACATTGTGACTGATACTTCAACTTTTGATGATTCATTTATCAGTATAGTTCTGAAAACAGATGTCAGCGGTGTAATATCTTTAAATGAAACTGCAGTTTTATGCTTTTTTAGTTTCTGCATGACTCTTTGAGTTTGGAATTTTCGCTTTAATTTCACACTTGCAGTACTTACAACAAGCTTTGGTCATATCCCCAGTTTTTAATTTTGTCATCATGCAACCACTCTTTCCAAAATTTTTGCTCATACTTTACTTTTAGCATGTTGAAAGGTTTTTTCAAAATGAAAGCCACATAAGAAGGTGAGCAATAATTTTTTTTTTAAATCACATGAAAAAGAAACGCAAAGTCAGCACAGTGAGGATACGGTTGAAACAGAGTTAGTATGATTTACGCGCGTTTTTATTAATCAGTGCCGTGGCTGCCAGATATTTGTGCGTTGACCCCAGTGAGAGTTTAAAGTTCAAGTAATGGCAGTTGTCACAATGTACGTGCCAGACCAAAACAAAAATATTGTAGTAAATATTTTACACAGTAATTATTAAATTGACAATAAAAGAAAAAAAAATCTATAAAATATCAAACTCTGTGTGAAAAGAATCTAGAAAAATATTTACGATCTAAACGCCAAAAACAGTATCTAAATGCAATGAAAAATATCTAGATTTGGATATAAAAGATCCAAAGTGGCAACACTGGTCCTGTGGCTAACCTGTGTCTCTCCTCTTCTTAGGCCTTTCATCTTTCAACGGAAAAATAAGTTGCGCCAAGCCCTTTGTAAAGTTTTCCTTCCTTCCTTCCTTCCTTCCTTCCTTCCTTCCTTCCTTCCTTCCTTCCTTCCTTCCTTCCTTCCTTCCTTCCTTCCTTCCTTCCTTCCTTCCTGCTTTCCTGCCTGCCTGCCTGCCTGCCTCCCTCCCTCCCTCTCTCCCTGCCTGCCTGGCTGCCTGTCTGTCTTCTTCTTCTTCTTCTTCTTCTTCTTCTTCTTCGCGTTCACCGGCTGTAAACTGCGGCGGAAAGTTCTAAAATCTGCGTGCACATCCGTTTAATAGATATGGCTGATTTGTATGCAGAATGTTGGTTGCAGGCCTCTCAGGTGACCTTGAACCTCGAATGAAACATCTCTAATTAGTCTACTCTTACTACCTGCAGGTTTGGGGCAGTGGGTCTACTCCCCCAACCCCGACAAATGGACCCCGAAACCCAAGTAAATTTGTTAAGAACTGGTTGGATTTGCAACTCAAGTTTCCTACAGGATGCACTAGGCGAGTCTGACGCCAGCCTTTCCTATTCACATCCGTAGATATGCATGGTTGGTTACAGTTACCCATTGTGTGTCCCGGTATCATTCGAGCGCATTGGTACATAAAGTATAAGTTAGATGAGCATCTTTTACAGCTGGCATGTCGACAGGCATGTCTATCCTGCAGGCATGTCTAACCTGCAGGCATGTCAAACCTACAGGCATGTCAAACCTACAGGCATGTCAAACCTACAGACATGTCTAACCTACATACATGTCTAACCTACAGGCATGTCAAACCTACAGGCATGTCAAACCTACAGACATGTCTAACCTGCAGGCATGTCAAACCTACAGACATGTCTAACCTGCAGACATGTCTAACCTGCAGGCATGTCAAACCTACAGGCATGTCAAACCTTCAGGCATGTCTAACCTACAGACATGTCAAACCTACAGACATGTCAAACCTACAGGCATGTCAAACCTACAGGCATGTCAAACCTACAGACATGTCTAACCTGCAGGCATGTCAAACCTACAGACATGTCTAACCTGCAGACATGTCTATCCTGCAGGCATGTCAAACCTACAGGCATGTCAAACCTTCAGGCATGTCAAACCTACAGACATGTCAAACCTACAGACATGTCAAACCTACAGGCATGTCAAACCTTCAGGCATGTCTAACCTACAGACATGTCAAACCTACAGACATGTCAAACCTACAGGCATGTCAAACCTACAGGCATGTCAAGGTTTGACATGTCAAACCTGCAGGCATGTCAAACCTACAGACATGTCAAACCTACAGACATGTCTAACCTGCAGGCATGTCTAACCTGCAGGCATGTCAAACCTACAGGCATGTCAAACCTACAGGCATGTCTAACCTACAGACATGTCTAACCTGCAGGCATGTCTAACCTACAGACATGTCTAACCTACAGACATGTCTAACCTACAGACATGTCTAACCTGCAGGCATGTCAAACCTACAGGCATGTCTAACCTACAGACATATCTAACCTGCAGGCATGTCAAACCTACAGGCATGTCTAACCTACAGACATGTCTAACCTACAGACATGTCTAACCTACAGACATGTCTAACCTGCAGGCATGTCAAACCTACAGGCATGTCAAACCTACAGACATGTCTAACCTACAGACATGTCTAACCTGCAGGCATGTCTAACCTACAGACATGTCTAACCTGCAGGCATGTCTAACCTACAGACATGTCTAACCTGCAGGCATGTCTAACCTGCAGGCATGTCTAACCTACAGACATGTCTAACCTGCAGGCATGTCTAACCTACAGACATGTCTAACCTGCAGGCATGTCTAACCTACAGACATGTCTAACCTGCAGACATGTCTAACCTGCAGGCATGTCTAACCTACAGACATGTCTAACCTGCAGGCATGTCTAACCTGCAGACATGTCTAACCTGCAGGCATGTCAAACCTACAGGCATGTCTAACCTACAGACATGTCTAACCTACAGGCATGTCTAACCTACAGACATGTCTAACCTGCAGACATGTCTAACCTGCAGGCATGTCTAACCTACAGACATGTCTAACCTACAGACATGTCTAACCTGCAGGCATGTCTAACCTACAGACATGTCTAACCTGCAGGCATGTCTAACCTGCAGGCATGTCTAACCTGCAGGCATGTCTAACCTGCAGGCATGTCTAACCTACAGACATGTCTAACCTGCAGGCATTTCTAACCTACAGACATGTCTAACCTGCAGGCATGTCTAACCTACAGACATGTCTAACCTGCAGGCATGTCTAACCTGCAGGCATGTCTAACCTACAGGCACGTCAAACCTACAGGCATGTCAAACCTACAGACATGTCTAACCTGCAGGCATGTCTAACCTACAGGCACGTCAAACCTACAGGCACACCTGCGACCCGCAATACAAATATTCTGGGATAAGTTTCATTGAATGACTTGAGTGAGTTGTCGTGTGCGACCCTCATGACAACACAAATGTGACCCTTGGGGGACCCTCAGTTTGACATGTCTGCTTGACAGAACTTTGCAGAATCAATCCCATCATTCTATAAAACAGTTTGTGATTTCGCGAGGCAGTTTCATAGAATTGCATTGATTGTCACTCAGAAGTCTTCTTTTGTCATCTCACGGATACCAGGTGGTAACCCATGTGTGTAAAGGTTTTCTGTATTTGTTTTGCGCTTTTCGGTGGCTTGGGTAATGGATTTCTTCATTTGTTTGCAGGTTTCGGCTACACAATGTATCCATGTCTTTCTTGGTCTTCCTCTACTCTTTCTCCCAGATATTCTGCTGCAAAAAGTCTCAAATTCAGTTTTAGCTTGGCTGCATGTTCATTAAAGATGGCTGAACCATTTCCTTCTTTGTTTGTCAGTGTAATCCAGACGTGGTCTTATTCCAACTTTCTCTCTAATGCTGGTATTCCCTGCCTCGTCTAGTGTTGTTAGTGACCTTGCGCAGGCAGCACATTTCACATGTAGTTCTTTTTCATTCTAGTGCCCTAATCATTGTCCATGTCTGGCACCGATAACATAAAGTAAGGATGAAGATGATATTAATAATCATTTGTTGTTTTGCTGAAAGGGAGACATTTGGGTGTCTGTGCAGTGGGGCTGACTGGTGGATGATAACATTTGCCTTCTGTACTCTGGCTTTTCTCTTTCTATCGAGTCTGCTATCCTCCGTAAATAGACTTCTTAGATATTTGAATCCCTGTACTTATAGAAGTAAGGATATTAAAATGTAATGATTGGCCCTCATATAAATAAAGTTAAACATTGTAATATCTAGGAAATTTATTCTCGGAGGACGGGACACTAGATCGAGAATAAGAAACAAGATGCCAACGAGCAAGTGCACTTGTATACCAACTGACACCGTTATTAAGACATCCAAACATAAGTATGAGCACCAAGAAACAGATTACAAACAGCATATTCATTCCGACACTGTTAACAGTGCCAGACTTGGGCATTATCAAATGTTGACCTGTGTAAAATCAATGCATGTGAAATAAGATGCCCGAGAAAAGCCGCCAAGTTAACCATCGGAGACACCGTTAGAAATAAAAGACAGACTGTAGAAACAACAACATGCAGCAAATTCGTTGAGAAACAGAAGAAAAAATGGTTTGATCATCTAGAACAACTACCAGCGCAGGTGCTCCACATGAAAAGATCTGAAGTGCAATCAAGAGGCCGACCTATGAAAATATGGATTAATGACATTAAAGAGCTTTCTACATCGACACGGAATGATAAAAGTCATTGCTGCCTATCAAACAGTGGATCCCAAATTGTTCCACCCCGCAACGCTTAACGACAGAAGTAGAAATTGATGATGATAGAAATAAAGAGGGTACTTTAATTTTTTTCCATCACATCTCGTCGGCTTCGAGATTTGGTAGGGAATTCCTAGAGATCCCTAGGGGTTTCCCCGGACAGCACCATATTATGGGGGTTTTGAGGGGGAGGGGGGTAGGGTTAGGGCTAGTGTTAAATGAATAGCGACTACTACTAAACTTAACCCTAACCCCCCTATACTATGGAGCGCTCTGGGGATTTCCCTACCAAATCTCGAAGCCGACGAGATGTGGTGGTATAAAATGTAAGTGCCATAAAGAATCTAACATGTATTGTGAGACACAGTCTTGTTCATTGAAGGTAAACGTCTGAGATAATTAAATTGGTACAAATCGATTTCCTGAACCAACTTCTTTGTTGCTCGGATAAGTGTACTCACACTATAGAAGAATCCACAAAAAGGGAACGTGGGTAGGGACAGTTTTACAACAATAAAAACACACGTTACAAGATGGTCGTTGCCGCTAGAAAGTAGCATTAAAAAAACAAAAAAGACATGACGATGCAGATGTAAGGGGAAGAAAGCTGTGACCTCAATTTTCCGTCACAGCACTATATTTCGTCACTAAGATTTGCAACGTCCGGCGTTCTTCAAACAGACCGCTACAATTCGTCCAGTCCTTAAACAGAAGGACCACACTGGGCATGCCCTATACTCACTTCACTCCCTCTGTTTCCGTCCAAGGTGTCATGTTCATGTGGCATTCCAACAGGCGTAGGCGATCACGACTCGTCTCTTCACGCGATCACCAGGTGTTCCAAGTTATTCTGTATTATTGACTGGCAAATGTCACGTGACAGATCACCCAAGAGTTTGTCTAGTTTGTCTTTCTCTTTTTGTATTTCCCCGTCAATTTTACCAGTGGTCACCAAGTTTTCAATTCTTTTTCTCATTGTTACATGTTCAAAATCTGAACTTCTACGTTTGATTTCTTAGTGAAATCAATTCACGGTGTGGATCTGCTTGTTCTAGAGCGTATCATCTTCATGTGCCCTGCCGGGCGGCATACACGCTCCTGAGATCCACGTGTCTCAACCATTATTGTTTCAAATTAACTTCGCAAATGGAATTCCTCCATACCGTAACTTCAGCATCATGTCTCTAGGTCTGCCTCTTCTGCCGTCGATCTTTCCATTCATCATCATGTTCTCCGGGGCTCTCTTCTGGTCACATAACCGAACAAAGCTGACTGCCACTTCTTATAGTTGTGTATAGTTGTGTATAGTTGTCAGATTTTAGCACCCATTTCCAGACAGCCGTTATTAGTTACTCCAGCTGTCCACTGCATCAGCTGATAGGATATAGTAATCTATCTGTGACAACTGAGGGGAGAAACAGTTAGTAATCTATCTGTGACAACTGAGGGGAGAAACAGTTAGCAATCTATCTGTGACTAATGAGGTGAGAAAGAGCAATCTATCTGTGACAAATAAGGTGAGAAACAGTTAGCAATCTATCCGTGACAACTGAGGTGATAGAGCAATCTATTTGTGACAAATGAGGTGAGAAAGAGCAATCTATTTATGACAAATGAGGTGAGAAACAGTTAGCAATCTATCTGTGACAAATGAGGTAAGAAACAGCAATCTATCTGTGACAACTGAGGTGAGAAAGAGCAATCTATTTGTGACAAATGAGGTGAGAAACAGTAATCTTTGCCAGATACACCGACTAACCCTAATTCTAAACCTACTCCCTAACCCAGGGCTATTCAACTAAGTTCACCGAGGGGCTATACAACTAAGTTCACCGAGGGGGCTATTCAACTAAGTTCACCGAGGGGGCTATTCAACTAAGTTCACCGAGGGGGCTATTCAACTAAGTTCACCGAGGGGGCTATTCAACTAAGTTCACCGAGGGGGCTATTCAACTAAGTTCACCGAGGGGGCTATTCAACTAAGTTCACCGAGGGGGCTATTCAACTAAGTTCACCGAGGGGGCTATTCAACTAAGTTCACCGAGGGGCTATTCAACTAAGTTCACCGAGGGGGCCAACAATTTGGAAAATGAGGATCGTCACGGACCAGAGGGCTAAAGCTTAGCGTAGAAAGATCATTAATATAATACAACTGGCAATGGTCCGAGGGCCACTTGCTAAGCCTCCGTGGACCAGAGTTGGCCCGCGGGCCGCCAGGTGAATAGCTCTGCCCTAACCGAATCCCATAACACACGTAGAATATTGGACATTCTATAGAACTCTGGGATTTCCTTTGTTTTTAGCGAATAAAAAAAAAAGTACCGCTTATTTTCCATCTGTTAAAAAGCTATTTTTGGAAGGCGATTATTATTCTGACCTTTACAAGGCATCGTGCATCAAATGGTATAACCGTTTCAAGATGGTTGTAACGATTTCCTTGTTTTAGAATTTCTCCGTTTACATGTATACTACCTTCTGGTTTTTCTTTCTCTTTGGTGATGACTTCAGTTCTTCTTCATTACAATATGCGAGGGTCAACAGTTATCTACACTTTGTATTCTATAATTTATTTACATGAAGCTAGGGTTACACTGTGCACATAATTGTTTCTGTTAAATCTCCGTCCTTATCAATTGTCCTTTGGTCAGGAGGCTTGGGTTAGGTTAGTTGCGTATCCTTTACAGGACGTTGCAGAACCAACCACAGCAGCTCCTGGCTGTTGTGTGGTTTCTCTAGGCAAATTTACGTCCAGTAGTTTGCCATTGCCTCTGGACGGTCGGCCCGCTGATACCACTGTCGAAACCAACGCAAGGCGCATGGCCTGCAGCTGGGATCGAACCAGGCACCCCAGCATTACAAAGCGTTCGTATCGACTTAACCACAGAGCTGACCAGGAGGCTTACGGGTACCATTTAGCAATATTATTGTTTGCTTCACCCAAGCCTACTGAGTTATTTCATGTTGTTAATGATAGAGTCTTTTGCTATTCGCTGATCAAGGCTGTGATCGAAATGGTACTGTGTGCGTCTTTCGTGACATTTCCCTAGTCACATTTTGTAGTCTTGACGGTGGTATCCACTCAAATGCTACTACCAATGTTCTTGCCAACGAAAGTCCCCACTCATCGCTGGTGGCTGCACGTGCTGGTCGCTGCCATGTGTTTGCACGCATCAAACAGCCGACTACGTCAGTGCACTGTACTCGCTGACCTTGCGAGCACTCTCTTTGATTCAGTGGTTCTAAGTTTGTGCTGTGTTTAGACCCAGCGGTTCTTTTTTTTTCTTTCTTTGTGTTCACCAGCTGTACACTCTGGCGTAAAGTTCTGGTTGTTCGTCCACTTCTGGACTGCAGTCATGCTCCAGAACCTGAGTGTTGCATGTGCATCAGTTTTACAGATCTGATTCAATTGAATGCAGACTGCTGGTTCCTTGCCTCTCAGGCAGATGCACTCCGACTTCAAAGGAAGCTCCCCAGTTAGTCGACTCTTGCGACATGCTTTTGGGGAGGCAGTGGGTCTATTCTTGTTTTCCCCACAATAGGGCCCCGGAACCCACACGGGGGCCCCAGCGGTTCTGAAACAACCTCTTTGTCTCAGTGGTTCTAATTCTGTCATTTGTCCAGAACCTACGGTTGTGGTACAGTATCTTTGACATAGGGTTTCTCACTCCGTCATTTGTCATGACCCCACGGTTGTCGTACAATTTCTTTGATTATGTTATTCTAATTCAGTATTTTTTTTTTTCAGAACCAGGGGTTGACGTATAGTATTTTTGACTCAGTGATTCTCATTATATCATTTACACGGACCCCAACGGTTCTATGAAAATTGTCTAACTTGGCATATCACGCTTAAGAGTAGAGAAAGCCCTGGGCTCTATACTCTTCTAGTGTTAATTGCATTCCTTCATATCATAATATGTTGGCTTCACCAACTTTGTCAGAAAGTTAGCAGACAAATCACCCTCGTCGCACATTAAACCATTTAGTCCACAAAGGCTTGAGGTCCCCGACCGCCCCCCCCCCCCCCCATAATGGATGAACAACCAGAAGTTTCTGCCGGAGTTTACATCACGCTAAAAGAAAGAAGAGCCATATATGGCATTTTATGTTAGATCTATATTTGTAAAGACCAGTCAGCGCTCAATGGGTAATATGGTCAGTACCACACAGCTGCCGTTACTTTCCAGGAATTTACTTGGTGACCCATTGTAGCCTGGGTCAACTTGGGAGCCAACGTCAGTTTTGAAGGAAATGAATCCACTTTGATGCTGATTTGAAACATGAACATGTGGGCCACAGACGAATCCGCATATTCATCATGGGTGACAACCAGGGCGCCATTTAGGCTTGACGATGCTCTAAGCCAGGGCCAGATTTAGACTTGACGAGGCCTTAAACCAGTGCCAGATTTAGACTTGACGAGGCTCTAATTCAAGGCCGCATTTAGACTTGCCGAGACCCTAAACCAGTGCCAGATTTAGACTTGCCGAGACCCTAAACCAGTGCCAGATTTAGACTTGACGAGGCCCTAAACTAGTGCCGCATTTAGACTTGCCGAGACCCTAAACCAGTGCCATATTTAGACTTGCCGAGACCCTAAACCAGGGCCAGATTTAGACTTGACGAGGCCCTAAACTAGTGCCGCATTTAGACTTGCCGAGACCCTAAACCAGTGCCATATTTAGACTTGCCGAGACCCTAAACCAGTGCCAGATTTAGACTTGCCGAGACCCTAAACCAGTGCCAGATTTAGACTTGCCGAGACCCTAAAACAGTGCCAGATTTAGACTAGCCGAGACCCTAAACCAGTGCCAGATTTAGACTTGCCGAGACCCTAAACCAGTGCCAGATTTAGACTTGACGAGGCCCTAAACTAGTGCCAGATTTAGACTTGACGAGACCCTAAACCAGTGCCAGATTTAGACTTGCCGAGACCCTAAACCAGTGCCAGATTTAGACTTGCCGAGACCATAAACCAGTACCAGATTTAGACTTGCCGAGACCCTAAACCAGTGCCAGATTTAGACTTGCCGAGACCCTAAAACAGTGCCAGATTTAGACTTGATGAGGCCCTAAGCCAGGGCCAGATTTAGACTTGCCGAGACTCTAAGCCAGGGCCAGATTTAGACTTGCCGAGACCCTAAACTAGTGCCAGATTTAGACTTGCCGAGACCCTAAACCAGTGCCAGATTTAGACTTGCCGAGACCCTAAACCAGTGCCAGATTTAGACCTGACAAGGCTCTAATTCAAGGCCGCATTTAGACTTGCCGAGACCCTAAGCCAGTGCCAGATTTAGACTTGCCGAGACCCTAAGCCAGTGCCAGATTTAGACTTGCCGAGACCCTAAACCAGTGCCAGATTTAGACTTGCCGAGACCCTAAGCCAGTGCCAGATTTAGACTTGCCGAGACCCTAAGCCAGGGCCAGATTTAGACTTGCCGAGACCCTAAACTAGGGCCAGATTTAGACTTGCCGAGACCCTAAACCAGGGCCAGATTTAGACTTGATAAGGCCCTAAGCCAGTGCCAGATTTAGACTTGCCGAGACCCTAAACCAGGGCCAGATTTAGACTTGCCGAGACCCTAAATCAGGGCCAGATTTAGACTTGCTGAGACCCTAAACTAGTGCCAGATTTAGACTTGCCGAGACCCTAAACCAGTGCCAGATTTAGACTTGCCGAGACCCTAAGCCAGGGCCAGATTTAGACTTGATGAGGCTCTAAACTAGTGCCGGATTTAGACTTGACAAGGCTCCAAGCCGGGGCAGGATTTAGACTTGACAATCCTCCAAGCCGGGGCAGGATTTAGACCTGACGAAGCTCCAAGCCGGGGCAGGATTTAGACCTGACGAAGCTCCAAGCCGGGGCAGGATTTAGACTTGACAAGGCTCCAAGCCGGGGCAGGATTTAGACTTGACAAGGCTCCAAGCCGGGGCAGAAGCCGCGGCAGGATTTAGACCTGACAAAGCTCCAAGCCGGGGCAGGATTTAGACTTGACAAGGCTCCAAGCCGGGGCCGGATTTAGACTTGACAAGGCTCCAGGCCGGGGCAGGATTTAGACTTGACAAGGCTCCAAGCCGGGGCAGGATTTAGACCTGACGAAGCTCCAAGCCGGGGCAGGATTTAGACCTGACGAAGCTCCAAGCCGGGGCAGGATTTAGACTTGACAAGGCTCCAAGCCGGGGCAGGATTTAGACTTGACAAGGCTCCAAGCCGGGGCAGGATTTAGACCTGACGAAGCTCCAAGCCGGGGCAGGATTTAGACTTGACAAGGCTCCAAGCCGGGGCAGGATTTAGACCTGACGAAGCTCCAAGCCGGGGCAGGATTTAGACCTGACAAAGCTCCAAGCCGGGGCAGGATTTAGACTTGACAAGGTTTCAAGCCGGGGCAGGATTTAGACCTGACGAAGCTCCAAGCCGGGGCAGGATTTAGACCTGACGAAGCTCTAAGCCGGGGCAGGATTTAGACCTGACGAAGCTCTAAGCCGATGCTTCATTTAGATTTCACGAGGCCCTAAGCTTAGCTTATTTATCTTATGTCTGAATCCAGCACTAAATAAAGACTAAAGGCTCCTTTAAAATCACCAGTAACTCTAAGAAAACATCAAAATATTCAAGTCTGAAAAACGTGGAATCAAGCTAATTTTTATTGACTTTAAAAAAAGCCATAAGATAGAATAAATACGAGTACAAGCCTGAGATAATAGGCTCATAATACGAGGCGAAGTCGATAAGTACTCGTAATAATAAAATTATACATTTTGGGAAGAAATTTGTTTAAAAAAACAAAAACAAACAGACATCGTTGCTGCTTTTGCTGTGAAGTTGGTTCAAGCCTCAATTGTCACTATTGAGCGTGGCTCTGTGTTGCGGTTAGGGCGTGTAATTTACATCTACCCACAACTTCCTTTTCTTTTTAGCTTCTACAACAAAACTGTCAATACTACATGTGTCCAACTATTAGAAGGCTATGGTGGCGGTTTCACGTCTCCACAGCACAAAACCTGGGCAGTATTGTAATAGACCATATACGCCACCCAGTTTACGTCTTAACATAGAGAAAAGAACGCTGTCCGCATGCTTACTCCACTCTTGCAGACACTGTAACATGTGCAGGCTACCAGTTACTGTAGAAATGCATTGCTAGCTGCGTACGTATATTCTCAAAAGCGAAGCGACAAAGAGAAAAATATCACTTGATACCCTTTCATCGAGTGTTTATCTGTTACCTGCTAATACTTACACTTTTGAATTGATCACGCCTTGCCACTATTATAACTGCATGTATGTCACCGAGACACGTAAAATGCAAGGCTAAAACCGTTTCGACAATATGCCTAATAGCGTATACACGGTGTTATTGTAACTTTTATTCCCATAAATAATTTCGCAGCAAATTACTTTTTTTTTTCAAGCTGACATATCCGTGTTGAAATTGCCTGCGCTGTTCCGTATTACTTTCGCTATCGTTGTCAATGTGGCAAACTTTGTAAACGTCTTTTCCTGTCATATTTCAGGGAACTTGCCTTGTTTTTCCTAATATTAATTCTGTGCTTTGTCAATTTTCGTATTAACTCTGACAGCTTGCCACGAGGCACGCTCGTCTAGTAGTTAGCGCTGATCTCTCTGCAACATTTATACAGTGGTTATGAAATTCCCATAAAGTACATGTTATATTTTATACTGGAGATGAAATATAGAAACACCGGAACTATAGTGTAAAGATTCTCAGAAAGGGAAAATTAGCTTGTGAAGAGATAAGGTAACAACAAGGGTAATTGTCGAAAAATATGAGGCTATCCAAGAATCTTGTCACTTTTTGTTACAAATGTAGACAATTATAACCTTCTATGAACATCTAGAAACATATAACTTTTGTGGAGACCCTAGAAAAACGAAGCTTACCCTGAACGATCCCAGACCTAGAGCGTAACAACATAAGAACCGCCGGTAACGTGTTCTCTAATGCCCCGGTGCTACCCCTGACTCCAAACAATGGAGAAAGTTTCATGTAAGGGTGTCAGTGCAACTGGCGCTTACTTAGTTGTACGTGTTCTGCTCGTTAATCTGCCGAACATAGCCATTGTGTGTACTGAAAGGTCGCCTTTGTGTGCTGTAGCGTGCATACCGTCTGGTGATGCATATTTACTTAAGTATAACAGGTAGATATTGTGTAACATACTATAGCTAGATATTGTGTAACATACTATAGGTAGATATTGTGTAACATACTATAGGTAGATATTGTGTAACATACTATAGCTAGATATTGTGTAACATACTATAGGTAGATATTGTGTAACATACTATAGGTAGATATTGTGTAACATACTATGGCTAGATATTGTGTAACATACTATAGGTAGATATTGTGTAACATACTATAGCTAGATATTGTGTAACATACTATAGCTAGATATTGTGTAACATACTATAGCTAGATATTGTGTAACATACTATAGCTAGATATTGTGTAACATACTATAGCTAGATATTGTGTAACATACTATAGCTAGATATTGTGTAACATACTATAGCTAGATATTGTGTAACATACTATAGCTAGATATTGTGTAACATACTATAGGTAGATATTGTGTAACATACTATAGCTAGATATTGTGTAACATACTATAGCTAGATATTGTGTAACATACTATAGCTAGATATTGTGTAACATACTATAGGTAGATATTGTGTAACATACTATAGCTAGATATTGTGTAAACATACTATAGCTAGATATTGTGTAACATACTATAGCTAGATATTGTGTAACATACTATAGGTAGATATTGTGTAACATACTATAGCTAGATATTGTGTAACATACTATAGCTAGATATTGTGTAACATACTATAGCTAGATATTGTGTAACATACTATAGCTAGATATTGTGTAACATACTATAGCTAGATATTGTGTAACATACTATAGCTAGATATTGTGTAACATACTATAGCTAGATATTGTGTAACATACTATAGCTAGATATTGTGTAACATACTATAGGTAGATATTGTGTAACATACTATAGCTAGATATTGTGTAACATACTATAGCTAGATATTGTGTAACATACTATAGCTAGATATTGTGTAACATACTATAGGTAGATATTGTGTAACATACTATAGCTAGATATTGTGTAACATACTATGGCTAGATATTGTTTAACACACTATAGCTAGATATTGTGTAACATACTATACGTAGATATTGTGTAACATACTATAGCTAGATATTGTGTAACATACTATACGTAGATATTGTTTAACATACTATAGCTAGATATTGTGTAACATACTATACGTAGATATTGTTTAACATACTATAGCTAGATATTGTGTAACATACTATACGTAGATATTGTTTAACATACTATAGCTAGATATTGTGTAACATACTATACGTAGATATTGTTTAACATACTATAGCTAGATATTGTGTAACATACTATAGGTAGATATTGTTTAACATACTATAGCTAGATATTGTGTAACATACTATACGTAGATATTGTTTAACATACTATAGCTAGATATTGTGTAACATACTATACGTAGATATTGTTTAACATACTATAGCTAGATATTGTGTAACATACTATACGTAGATATTGTTTAACATACTATAGCTAGATATTGTGTAACATACTATAGGTAGATATTGTGTAACATACTATAGCTAGATATTGTGTAACATACTATAGCTAGATATTGTGTAACATACTATACGTAGATATTGTGTAACATACTATAGCTAGATATTGTGTAACATACTATAGCTAGATATTGTGTAACATGCTATACGTAGATATTGTTTAACATACTATAGCTAGATATTGTGTAACATACTATAGCTAGATATTGTGTAACATACTATAGCTAGATATTGTGTAACATACTATAGCTAGATATTGTGTAACATACTATAGCTAGATATTGTGTAACATACTATAGCTAGATATTGTGTAACATACTATAGCTAGATATTGTGTAACATACTATAGGTAGATATTGTTTAACATACTATAGCTAGATATTGTGTAACATACTATAGCTAGATATTGTGTAACATACTATACGTAGATATTGTTTAACATACTATAGCTAGATATTGTGTAACATACTATAGCTAGATATTGTGTAACATACTATAGCTAGATATTGTGTAACATACTATAGCTAGATATTGTGTAACATACTATAGCTAGATATTGTGTAAAATACTATACGTAGATATTGTGTAACATACTATAGCTAGATATTGTGTAACATACTATAGCTAGATATTGTGTAACATACTATAGCTAGATATTGTGTAACATACTATACGTAGATATTGTTTAACATACTATAGCTAGATATTGTGTAACATACTATACGTAGATATTGTTTAACATACTATAGCTAGATATTGTGTAACATACTATACGTAGATATTGTTTAACATACTACGGGTAGTAGATCTCTATATACAACAATCAGAAAGATACAAACACTGTTCTTTGGCCACATAATGAGAAGACAGACATTGGAGAACATCGTGACAACTGGAAAGATCAGTGGAAAAAAAGGGATAAAGGCAGACCAAGAGAGATGATGCTGGATGGGCTAAAACGATGGAATGGAGGGATATCATCAAGAGAGCTGTTCCAGGCAACTAGGGATCGTGATCTGTGGAGACGCATGGGCGCTTACGCCAGTTGGCAGGGCACATGATGATAACTACATGTAGATATTGTATAACATACTACAGGTAGATATTGTATAACATACTACAGGTAGATATTGTATTACATACTACAGGTAGATATGGTACAACATACTACAGGTAGATATTGTATAACACACTACAGGTAGATATTGTATAACATACTACAGGTAGATATTGTATAACATACTACAGGTAGATATGGTATAACATACTACAGGTAGATATAGTATAACATACTCAGATAGATATAGTATAACATACTACAGGTAGATATTGTATAACATACTACAGGTAGATATTGTATAACATACTACAGGTAGATATTGTATAACATACTACAGGTAGATATTGTATAACATACTACAGGTAGATATGGTATAACATACTACAGGTAGATATTGTATAACATACTACAGGTAGATATTGTATAAAATTATACAGGTAGATATTGTATAACATACTACAGGTAGATATGGTATAACATACTACAGGTATATATTGTATAACATACTACAGGTAGATATGGTATAACATACTACAGGTAGATATGGTATAACATACTACAGGTAGATATAGTATAACATACTACAGGTAGATATGGTACAACATACTACAGGTAGATATGGTATAACATACTACAGGTAGATATTGTATAACATACTACAGGTAGATATTGTATAACATACTACAGGTAGATATTGTATAACATACTACAGGTAGATATGGTATAGCATACTACAGGTAGATATTGTATAACATACTACAGGTAGATATGGTATAACATACTACAGGTAGATACGGTATAACATACTACAGGTAGATATGGTATAACATACTACAGGTAGATATGGTATAACATACTACAGGTAGATATAGTATAACATACTCAGATAGATATGGTACAACATACTACAGGTAGATATGGTAGAACGTACTACAGGTAGATATGGTACAACGTACTACAGGTAGATATGGTACAACATACTACAGGTAGATATGGTAGAACGTACTACAGGTAGATATGGTACAACATACTACAGGTAGATATGGTACAACATACTACAGGTAGATATGGTAGAACATATTACAGGTAGATAAGGTATAACATACTACAGGTACATATGGTATAACATACTACAGTCAGCTGGAATCTTCCCGACTGCCTTTGCGCTAATGTTCTATTATACTATAAGGAGAGTGCCAATCACAGTCGTGGCCATCGCCAGCATGGTGACTAGCAAGATGAGCTGGCGTTTGAAAAATTTGCGCGATAAAAGCCTGGGTTTTCTGGACCACTGTTGATATCACAGGTCTTAGCTAAAGTACAACTTCTGTCTAGTATTCTAGAGATCAAATGTTGCCCATGCACTACTACTAGACACAGTAAAACACACTGCAGTCCGTTTCAATAGTTGTGTCGACTTTTTAAAATCTGTAACTCAGTAAATGTTCGGTGTCAGTTGTTGAAATTTAACCTGCCACCTGGTAATAATAATGTCTTTTTAAGAAGTGTTATAAAAATGTAAACGAACATAAAGTTTCCACCTGCCTTATCTTCGGTAAATGAAAAAGCAGATACTGAATCAAAACAATCATCATGCTTTCAGTTAAATAAGGATGGGACTTTTAAAATCATCAGATTGCACGCGTTTCATTGGTGCTTCAATCTGAGATGGTCTCAACCAACATTAGCCTCCTGTGGGTTGGATTAGCATATTGTTTCATTGTATGCGGGAGAGGCTATCAAAAATAATCTCCACACATCGATGCACACGGAAAATTATTTCCAGACAATCTGAACGCCTGTGTCAATCTTTTATTGTATATTCTATTTTGAAGTGGTACACACATTTTCAGTCAAAGATCATAGAAATTCTCCACTATAAGAATACGGCAGCACCTCTGCAATTGCAAATTAAAAAATCGTAGGAAATGGGAAATCTAGAGCCACGTGCGCAAATTCCTGTTAATCCGTATTTCGAGATAGTTGTTAAAGTGTGAGGACATGACTTGAAACGCAGTATAGAAAGCTACTTACTCAGACAGCTAGCTAGTATAGTAGTAAATCAGCAATCAATCAGCTATGCATTTTTCATTCATCCAGTGAAGTAATCGACTGTTTGTTATATTACAGTTAGGATATCAGAATGATTGACCTCACTGCAAATTAGGTACGCCTCTGCTTGCTCGGCCCTCCGATGCAGAATCAATCAATCAATCAGGTGCCGTCTCCACGATGAAGGTTGGCTGCAATGGATCTTCAATAAGCCCTGTCTCTTGCCCTTGATGTACACTCACTCATACTGCTGTTCGTCCATCTCTTGATGTTATCCTCCCACTTGTAACGCTGTGTGCCTCTTGCTCGCCTACCTTGAACCTTTCCCTCTAGGATGATCTGTACAATACTGTTATGTCTTTTAATGTGACCAAAATATTTCACTTGTCTCTTTTTTATTTCACCTAGCAACTCTCTTTTCATTCCGTATTTCCTCAGTACCTCTGTAGCTTTTGTTTCCATGAAATACGACTTAATCTTCTGTATATCCACATCTCCAAAGAATTGATACGATTTTCCAGTTGTTTGTTCATTGTCCATGTCTCTTGCTATATTGACATCAAAGATGGCACCAGCGTGCTTCACCAGGCTTCACTCCGAGGTCATGTAATAATATTAACGTCAGAGATTTGTAGCTGATTATTTTTAAGTTGATTTTGTGGCTGGCTCGGTTTGGTTGGCTGGATGGTTGGTTACTATGTATTTTGTGATCATGTAGCCTGAAGAGGCAATATAATTTTCTGATATATATAACTAGGGTGACCATATCGTCCTGTTTTCGAGGGGACATTATCGGTTTTTTTCAACAGGTAGGCCCCAACAGTCGCATCGGAGGGGGAAAGTGGGGTCGGTGGATTGGGGATGGGGGTGGGGGGTGTATGGGTCCTTGATTAACTTAAAGCGCAAATCGCCGCGCATGACTTTTTTTTAAATGTCAACTCTGCGGAGACAGAAACATTATGAAATGCCTGATACATGACAGGTCAGGTCAGGTCAAATCATTGAGGTGCACTCCCACTTGCAAGGAATAGAGAATATAGCTCGCGGCTGTGAAAGCGAGCAGACAGCTGTTACGCATGGAC